>CAUJGJ010000483.1:175000-232500 GCA_963170055.1 Halisarca cf. caerulea | reverse complement strand
CCATGGAGGAATTCCAACACTGGTACTGCCATGGATGGCGATGCAGCTGCTTGGTTCAATTTCATTAAAATGGCTGCCACCTGTCTCCCCATAGTTGGCTGTATCTCTAGCATACATATAGTCAGTGAGTTGACACACAGACGTGCCTTGTGGCTGATCAGGCCTTGCTGGAAGGTGTACACCAGTTTCTCCTGATGTATAATGATATTCATAGTTAAACCATCACAAGCACCAGCACTAAGCAATAATAGATGACTCACTTGCGACTGACGTTCCAGACCTTCAGCATAAGGACACAAAGCAAACAATACCTGAACAACAGTCAAGATCACATGATAGTCACATGATACTCACATACTGCACACTCACTGGGAAAACAAGACTCCGAAGCTCATCAGTAAACGAACCACGAGGTTTGCTGTGGATGCGTTGCAATAAGGCATTTGGATTGCTCAACAATGCACAGAGATTGCAACACAGTGTGTCCAAGTGTATACCAGTCAATGTGAGCAGGTTGAGCTGACCCAACCATTGGGGGAGGTCCATCAGTACCGACTGCAACACCTCCCATTGTGGTTCCTATACAGAGGGGATTGTGCAATACCAATTCAAGTTGCACAACACAGTCAACATGTTGCACAATGCCTCTAAATGCTGCCAATACTGTATACGCTTTAATTTTCACGTGGTTTAATATTCGCGGATTGGAAGCCATCCACGAAAGTTTAGACCTGCGAAATTTAGATTGGGCTCTTGTGCAATGGCAAAACATGGCTGTCTGCGAATATTAAAACGCGAAAATTGCTAAAAGACAAAATCTGCGAAATACACACCCCGCGAAAAATAAAGCGCATACGGTATGGGAATAAATTGCACAACACCAACAACATGTTGCCCAATATGAACATGTATTGCACAACACCAACAACATGTTGCCCAATATGAACATGTATTGCACAACACCAACAACATGTTGCCCAATATGAACATGTATTGCACAACACCAACACGTACCTGTTGCAGACAGAGGATAATGGCACCATAGGCCTCTCTGTAGTCCAGTACCACTGGATCCACAGGCCCCCATCGTCTGGTGTCGGACATTTTTCTGACGTGGGCAAGAGTGGATGAGCTCTGAACCTGAGGAGGATCCCGGCAGAGAACAAAAGGAGAACAGTCAATACTCCTCTCTCCATCACCAAATCCAATATGGCCGTCCTCGTTGGCACGGAGGTGAAGAATGATCTCAAATATCTACACAAAAAGGCAGGAAAACTCCAACATACTGTATGAATTATGTATATGCATACACATGTACACACACACACACACACACACACACACACACACAAAGGTACATATCTACGTATGTGCAATAAACAATACTGTATAATTACGCACTTACCACTAAATGGTCCAAACTAGAAGCATCGCTATGGTAACCACTATGGTAGTGCTCAATCAAGTGCCTGACCAACATGTCAAATATTGTGACAGCAACGCCAGGAGGTAGACGACCCAGCTTCAGCTGTGCAGGGAACATAAACTGATGTGTTAGAACCTTGTGTGTGTGTGTGTGTGTGTGTGTGTGTGTGTGTGTGTGTGTGTGTGTGTGGTGTGTGTGTGTGTGTGTGTGTGTGTGTGTGTGTGTGTGTGTGTGTGTGTGTGTGTGTGCGTGCATGCGTGTGTGTGGATATGTGTGTGTGTGTGTGTGTGTGTGTGTGTGTGTGTGTGTGTGTGTGTGTGTGTGTGTGTGTGTGTATGCGTGCATGCGCGTGTGTATGTGTGTGTGGTGTGTGTGTGTGTTTGTGTGTGTGTGTGTGTGTGTGTGTGTGTGTGTGTGCACATGTTGGTGTACTTGCTCTGATGTTATTGACCATGTGCACTGGAAACCTTAAAGAGATTGGCCAGTCCAAACAGGGCAAACTTGCTATCCTGGTACTTCGGGATCCCTCCAGGTTTGTGACGGTCAGCCTCCATTGCTGCCTTGTCAGCATGTATGCAATGAGATGTTACCTGTGATGACATGCAGGGTGGACGTGGGACATGCAGGGTGGACGTGGGACATGCAGGGTGGACGTGGGACATGCAGGGTGGACGTGGGATAGAAACATCTACAAGCCTACTTCTGCTAGAAGAACACACACTAGCTACAAGCATACATGTACAAACCAGCTTCTGTTAGAAGCACACAAACAAGCTAGAAGCACACAAACAGGCTAGAAGCACACAAATAACCTAGAAGCACACAAACAAGCTAGAAGCACACACTGATTAGAAGCACACAAACAAGCTAGAAGAACACAACCAGCTAGAAGCACACAAATAAGGTAGAAGCACACAAACAGGCTAGAAGCACACATGTGCAAACCTGATATATACAGTTGATCAGGTGATGGCACCAGCTGGGGCTGCAATTCTCAGCTACTTGGACCATGATCTCCACAGCAACCTTCCTCACAGAGGGGTCTGGGTCACTTGATACAGAATTCAATGTTGGTACAACAACATCATGGAGCAGCATGTCCTGACAGGGGGATTAAGGTGCACATGAACGTGGGAGGCAGTTGATAGTGGGTGTGGCATTGAGTGTGGGAGGAGAGTACGGTAGCAACTTACAAGGTGGGTATGCCAGATATGTATTTCTGTACACAGAACACAACAGATACAATGTGACCTGTACACAATACATACACACACACACACACACACACACACACACACACACACACACACACACACACACACATACACACACACACACACAAACACACACATACACACACACACACACACACAGAAAACTGTACACACCTCACACACAAACTGCACACACCTCATAGAACACTAAGTATTTCTCCAGTTTCCTTTTCAAAACTTCCAGGACCTGAAGTCTCACTTCTGTTCGTCTCTCTCCACTGCAAAGGGACAACAGACAGAGGTGCATGTGCACTCTTCGCAGCAAACAAATCGCATGAAGAGTGTTACCTGTAGAATGTGGTTAGGAGTTGGTTGAAGCTGCTGATCCACTGTGGCTCATCTGGGGACAGTCCCTTGCTCTTGAACCGAATCAGGGACACAATTGAGTTGATCTGGAGGTGTGTGTGTGAGTGACCACAGCACAGCACATGGAGTGATGTGTGTGGAGCGACCACAGCACAGCACATGGAGTGGTGTATGTGAGCGACCACAGCACAGCACATGGAGTGGTGTGTGTGAGCGACCACAGCACAGCACATGGAGTGGTGTGTGTGAGCGACCACAGCACAGCACATGGAGTGGTGTGTGTGAGCGACCACAGAACAGCACATGGAGTGGTGTGTGTGAGCGACCACAGAACAGCACAACACAAGCTTACTGTTCTGAATTGAGAAGACTGTTCGACCAGCAGATAAAACTTGCTGTCCACACCAATGAGGCAGCCATTTTCATGAAGCATTTCAATGACGTTGAATATCTCGTCCACTGTGTTCTTCAGTGTGCTACCCACCTGACTCCCAACTTCCCTCTGCGGGGACATCAACACATCATATCACATGTGACCAATGAAGGGGCTCATAGACACACCCACCAACATACTGGTCAAAGTACAAGGACACACGGCCAATGCACACCCATCAGGCAAATGGACACACCCATCAGGCAAATGGACACACCCGTCAACTTACCCGCACATGTTTGTCAATAACTGCAAGTATATTGACAATCTCCTCCCACTCTCCTGGGCCAAGATCTGTGCCATGCTTCTTGGTCAGCCGGAGAAGAGAGAGACTCACTTCATACACAACGATGGTCTGATAAGTCAGTACACCCTGGGAACAGGAAGGAGAGAGAACCGTAATACGTCGGGTCACTTCATGTGTGGCCAGTGCTCCACACACTGCACCTCCATCAGTGTTGGCAGGAAAGGTGAGAAACAGCTCCCCAACTTGCTGATCCTATTGGGTCCCCACAAGGCCATGCTAATGTAGAAAATGGCTGCACGAACTACCAACACTTCAGATGGGTTACCCTTCCTGCAGGGGGACAGGTGGCAGCAGCAACAGGTCATACAAGAGAGCTCCAGCAGATGTCCACACCACTAGAGCTCTAGCAACGTCCACACTACACCATTACAGAGTACAGTGGTCTTTGTACTGCTGATACTAACAAGAGACTGGTCTGCTAGATGTGGTCTGAACTACACACACACACATTCTACAGTATATGATGAATATGTACCAAATCAGCTAACCTTTCCGTCACGATGGCCTGCAGAGTGACGAGAGTGTTGTGTCCCAAGTGAGTCCCCAGCAGCTTCCTCATCACATCCCAACTTCTTGTACAGAATCTCTCACAGTTGAGAATCCAACAGAGAGAGAGCACAAAATGCTCCAACACACCTGCTGACAAGCATCCAAAGCACACAAGAGAATTCAGAAAGTCAAGAATTAACTGCAGAAGAAAATGGAGGAGATCTCAGTATCAACAGAGTCAGACACACTCACACATGCAGGGTTTTAGCTAAAGCAGGGTACACACATTTTCCCCACCCTGCTTTCATTCTCTCCACTCTGCTTTCATTCTCCCCACCCTGCTTTTATTCTCCCCACCCTGCTTTTATTCTCCCCACCCTGCTTTTATTCTCTCCACCCTGCTTTCATTCTTGTGTGAGATCATGGGGATTATGAGTATAGGAGCAGAAATCCATCATTTTTGTGCATGGATTAGTTAATTTTGCTTTACATTGACTTAGATGAAAAAAATTGTGGCAAGAATTCACTGTACTGCAACCACTGACTTATGCTATAGCCCTCCCCCCCCCCTTGCTATGGAAAAATTCTGGCTAGAACACTGACATGGGGAGACCACAGTGAACATACACTGACATGGGGAGGCCACAGTGAACATACACTGACATGGGGAGGCCACAGTGAGCATACACTGACATGGGGAGGCCACAGTGAACATACAAGATTACTAGACACAAGGATACAAGGGAAGAGATGCACGCACGCACGCATGGATGCATGCACGCACACACACACACACACACACACACACACACACACACACACACACACACACACACACACACACACACACCATGCCATGAAGACACAAGGCAGGAAGTTGCAATACAGAAGGTGTACTAACTTCAATTATTTCAGTATCCGTGTTGGCAGCCAAGTACCGACCACATGTTCTGGATGAATATACATACATACACTCAATAATCCTTCACAATACATGCATACATATGTACACATACACACACACACACACACACACACACACACACACACACACACACACACACACACACATACACACACACACATATACACAAACAGATAACTGTATACACCTCTCTCTCTCTCTCTCTCTCACACACACACACACACAAACAGATAACTGTATACACCTCACACACACACACACACACACACACACACACACACACACACACACAGTTAACATACTGTACTAGCTGCTGCACATGATGGGTCTCCAGATAAACAGCATTGAAGTGTACAAGATTGACCAAGATGGTTACAAAGAGCTTCCTTGACTCAACCCTGACAAATAACAAACAAATGAGGAACATGTAAATAAACAAACAAACAAACACAAGCAGTGAGATACTTTGCGTCTTCCATGACTGCTGGCATCCACTCCGCCATGAGTGAGCCAATGTCTTCGTCAATGTATTGTACGTTCTTCCCTCCTTGTGTCAGGACTTGGAGAATGTCCAGCCTGCAGTCACACAGACCACAACACGTGTGTGGAGAGAGGTAGAAGGGGTGCACAGTTGTGCAGTACAGTATATTGCTTATGTATTATATCAGCTCGCTTTGTGGCAGATGACCATGCCTGCACACTCCCCATTTGGGGGTTGACCACACCACCACTTGGTGGCAGACCACACCCCTACTTGGTGGCAGACCACACTACCACAAGTTGACTGACCTGTCCAGTAAATCTTCTTCAATTCGATGAGATTTGATGACTTGGAAGAAGTGTCCTTGCAGGACCCCCAGGTAGTCGTACTGACCTTGGATGAGAGCCGAGAGGAACTTGAATGCTTGATGCCTGACATCGCTGGGTTGGTGGGGGTCAATAAGGTCTCTAACGGTGCTCCAAATGGCCTCAACAGCATGCTAAACACACCAGCAGTGGTAGCGGTGAAATCAACACTCACAAACTAAGGTTCACTGTACTTTGATGAGATGGACCCACAAACTACCTTTTCTAGTCTTTTCGTGTAAACCAGTTCATGTAGCTCTTTGAGTGCTCTAAGCCTCTGTGTTCTGGGGACCTCACAGCCAATCATCTGCAAAGGATTGAGGGGCAGGTATCTTCACGCACTACAGTACAAGGTAATACACACACTGCTGATCATGAGTGGAACCTCCATAATCCGCCAGTCCATGGGGCACAAAATAGATGTCAGATTACAGTGGTTGTTTGCATACGTACACTGACACTGTACTCTACCTCAGAATATTGGCAGATTGGAGAGAATGTTGGATTAATGAGATGTTGGATTACAGAGGTTCCACTGTACCATAGGGGTTTGAGTATCTATGACTGTACCATACCTTTAGTACATCTTCCGTAAAGAACCTGGAAGTTTCTACTGAGCGCTCTCCACTGTCTTCATCTGCTAGTAAACCCACTTTAGGTCCCCCCAAACCAAATATGTTCCCCACTGTCTGCTTCAAACGTGAAGTTTCTTTTGCTGACGATTGTTTCCAATCAGCCATATTTCGCAGATTTTTTAACGCCCATGGCGATAAAACCTAAGCAAAATGGCGAATCGCCCAAGACCAGTTCGCCCAAGACCTCCTTATAATCATCCTCACCAGCAGTTTCATGGCCCTTCAGCACATCCTCAACAGAGAGCACTTATGACGTCTACTCCAGGTAAGGTCTGAACAAGTATTTCCCTTCATCTCGACCAGAGTTCTTCCCACATCTCCGTACATGTGTCCTGTACATGATATTATAGCCTACCGTCCGGCAATGGTGCCAGGTGGCATGCAGCCTCCCTCCTACCAGCAAGCAGGACAGAAACCTGGTGGACTGGTCCACATGCCCTCTTCTCTGCCTGAGCTGACAGCTAAGCTTCACAACAGTTCCTACTCAGTAGCAGGCATGACTATGGTGGATATACTGAACCATTTTTTTGGAGTTCTGATTTTGGGAGGAGACCGTACTGCTCTGCCTCCAACAGATGCAATGCTGCGTCTTCTTGATGAGTTTGTTGTCAATCCATTTCCTGGTAGAGATGGAGGCCACCAAGGACCAACTGCCCTTGAAGTTCTTCGCTTTATCAACTGCTTTCGGAAATATCTTGAAAGCTCCTCTGACAAGAACGTGAAACTTTGCGTCTTCGATGCTATTTTTGGAACTGATGTAGTTGACATCATTGAGTCAAGTGTGAGTTGTTTGGTTGTGATATACACTGTGCTGTTGAGTAATGGTAGTGGTATGGCTCCACAAGACCACTCCATTGTGCTGTTGAATAATGGTAGTGGTATGGCTCCACAAGACCACTCCATTGTGCTGTTGAGTAATGGTAGTGGTATGGCTCCACAAGACCACTCCATTGTGCTGTTGAGTAATGGTAGTGGTATGGCTCCACAAGACCACTCCATTGTGCTGTTGAGTAATGGTAGTGGTATGGCTCCACAAGACCACTCCATTGTGCTGTTGAATAATGGTAGTGGTATGGCTCCACAAGACCACTCCATTGTGTGTTGAGTAATGGTAGTGGTATGGCTCCACAAGACCACTCCATTGTGTGTTGAGTAATGGTAGTGGTATGGCTCCACAAGACCACTCCATTGGGTGTTGTCATAATATTTTAGTCTTGCATAACATACACAATGTTTATTGTTGCTCATTACATCATGAAATGGAGGAACAGGCCAGCAAGGCTAGGCTGGTATTTATATTGATATTCACTACCTTCCATGATGGGGACTGTCCATTACCACCTTCCTTCAGATTGACAGCACGTTTCAGCATCATCTTCTGGTGAAGCTTATATCATTAGGGATTAGCTATCAGAACAAGAATGTTTTGGAGGTTGCTTCTTTCTGGATGATGGTTGGTTGCTCACTGATTTGATGAAACCATTTTGTCTGTAAATATTGTCATTGTTCGTTGCAGCGCTACCCCCAGCAGTCCAGGTTTCTAATGAAAGACGTTTATTGTTCATTTTGTGAGCTCTTACCATCCGTCTCGCAGCCACTGGAACAAGTTGCCATGGTTACTCCACCATTTGCCAGCCAAATGACTATAGCTGCCACCCACATGTATCCACTATTCAATGGTTAGCACAGTGTGACTATCACATGTTAGTCACATGATTTGCAGTCTGTGTATGTACTTGCACTACAATTTGTATTGTTAATATTTTAGAGGATGCACCGATGGTGGTACAGAAACCTCCTTTGAAGCTGTTAGCTTTAGTCTCCACATGGATTCGCTCCAACCCAGAAACTCTCTTCTCTGTGCACAGTACCAACACATCTCTTCCTCTGCGAAGGGGTCCCACCAAACCCTCCACTGGACTATCAGCTCTGCTGCCAGTGCAAGGGCTGGTGATGTGGTCTGTGCTGTCACCGCTGTTGCCACACCCACAAACCACAGGAGGGTGTGTCACTCCTGACAATCGCACATGCATAGGAAGCAGTGTGGGTGTGTCAGACGAGGACCTATCAAGAGAGCAGGACATGTACTCCTTCCTGCACACAACACTGATGGAAGCATTGGTTGCTCACACGTCCATAAAGACTTCAACCAGTACCTACACCTACCCCGTTGACATCAGTGTCTTCTCGTCTGTTGGTAACATGGTCAATTCAGTGGTCGAGCATCACTGGGATGTAGCCTCGGCCAAGGGAGAAGCGGAACAGATGGTCGAGGAAGCTGTCAATAGATTAGCTCAAATACTGCAAGTTTCTCTTTCTCATAACCTCCTTGTATCACCCTCCATGGGTAAGTGTGCTCACTCACATGCATACGCACTCCATGGGTAAGTGTGCTCACTCACATGCATACGCACTCCATGGGTAAGTGTGCTCACTCACATGCATATGCACTCCATGGGTAAGTGTGCTCACTCACATGCATACGCACATACTTGCACACATACTATTGAATGTAATTATTGCATATGTAATGTCTGCACATATACTGTGTATGTGTGTACAACCCTTGAACTTGTCTGTGTAGGAATTGTGGATATTGACCTAGTCCCTATCATTCAGTGCCTCTATTCACCATATGCATATCCATGAGACTCAAATG
The DNA here is from genome assembly GCA_963170055.1 of Halisarca cf. caerulea. Classification (NCBI taxonomy): domain Eukaryota; kingdom Metazoa; phylum Porifera; class Demospongiae; order Chondrillida; family Halisarcidae; genus Halisarca; species Halisarca cf. caerulea. The sequence continues at coordinate 223,200 of CAUJGJ010000483.1, read as the reverse complement.
CACATGTGTGTGTGTGTGTGTGTGTGTGTGTGTGTGTCACATTGCGACATTGTTCCCTTGCATGTATTCTCTGTTGCTAGGTGATGCAAGGGATCTCGTCAATCAACTCCCCGAAAATAAGCTACTGTCTCTCGTACTGGCTCATTATGTTCATTAATTTTAGTACATGTGAATTGAAATAATCAGCAAAACACAATTCTACAAAATAAGCAACAAACAGTGGGTGGAATAGGTACGCTTGGAAATATAATGACTCAAGATTTTTAGTTGAAGTAAAGAATCCAGCACATCCTGGTTTGTAACCGCATGGTACAGCTAGTTCAAATCACAATAATATATAATTGATGGGAAGTGGGTGTGCATGTGTTAAGAAGTGGGTGTGCATGAGTTAGAAAAATAAAGCATTAGTTTATTGCAAAGACAAGTGTGTACGTGTGGCACCGCAAGACTGTACTGCACTCCTTTCAGAGATGTTGGTAGTCATGGCAACCAGAGCTGGAGAGCGCAAGGACTTGTCTACACATTACACATACACACATGACAAGGGGAAAACCCTTCAGTGATGAGAGCATTTTGTTCTGATTACACCCACGGAGTCCATCCTTCATAGAGTTCACAGAGATTGTCAGGACTAATGGCTTCCTGTATGACATAATCCACCTGCACAGGAAGTGGTGGGAGGGATATTAACAGCAGGAAGTGGTAGGATGGTGTGCATGTAGGACTATCACATGCTGAGAAAGGACACTTGAGCAGTGAAACACATTCAATCACATCACAGCAAACCTGTTCTGTCACACTCATTCTGTACGCATTATCGAAATCTCTTCCGTCCAACTTCGCCTTGACTCTTCTCCATACTGCGACAGCATGTGTGTTCTGTTGCTGCAAAGCTGGTTAGAGTAAGGGGTGGAGGTGAGGGGTGAAGGTGGGGGGTGGAGGTGAGGAGTAGTGAGGGTGGAGGTGAGGGGTGAAGTGAGGAGTAGTGAGGGTGGAGGTGAGGAGTAGTGAGGGTGGAGGTGAGGGGTGAAGTGAGGGGTGGAGGTGAGGAGTAGTGAGGGTGGAGGTGAGGAGTAGTGAGGGTGGAGGTGAGGGTAGAGAGGGGTGGAAGGGAGGGGTAAAATGAGGGGTGGAGGTGGGGGGTGGAGGTGAGGGGTGAAGTGAGGGGTGGAGGTGAGGGGTGGAGGTGAGTAGTGAGGGTGGAGGTGAGGGGTAGAGAGGGGTGGAGGTGGGGGGTAGTGAGGGGTGGAGGTGGGCAGAGGAGGTGAGGGGAAGGAGGGGCATACAGCAGAAGGGACAGTGACAGGAGTGCTAGCATCACAGCATCACGGTGAAGGAAGGTGTGTCTCTCACCTTTGCCTGTTCTGGGATCTCTAAACACACCGTGGGCAATATGATATGGTTTGTCCTCCTTTCGCTCGTGTTTGACAACAATTTCCAACAAATGAGGTGGGAGCTCTGCCCAAGGCAGGAACTGAGAACTTTGATTTGTAAACAGCTGCTGAACAAAGGAGTTAAGTTGATCCAAAAGCCTAAAAGGACAAAAAGACAGCACCAATGAAGGTTGGAGCAAAAAGGCACACCACCTCCACATCTCACCATTCCAGGAGTTCCCTTAAGTTTCTTGTGGTGTCCCTCAAGTAAATGTACTTCTCAATAGATGAGGCATCCATGACTGATGGTTTAGCCAGTGATAGGTCTGCGGCTATCAGCTCATGAGTGACTTGTATTAAGTGTTTTGTTCCCTCGCTCAGTTGGTTCTGGACTCCAATGCAGGTCCGTGGACCAGGGTTGAGCTGACCATGGGGCAGAGGTGGGTCCAGCTTACCAAGTGTGGTCAACTGCTGCCAAATCTCCAACATCAGTTTCTTGTAGTTCCTGTTCTGTCCTCTCAACTTCTCCAAGTCAGACAAGATTGACTCCTTGTACTTGGCCAACTTGTGGTTAGCGTCCTTTTTATCCTTAGATATTCTGTTGCGTTTGTTGTTTAGTTCCTCCAGCCGAGAGGACATCCATGACATAGTCACTGGCTCATTGGTTGGGAGCTGTGGAAAGGAGTGTACCATCAACACCTTGAAACTTGTACACAGTGTGTACACTACAAGGTACATATGTATACATAAGTATGAGTGCACCTGTGTACGTGTGTGTGTGTGTGTGTGTGTGTGTGTGTGTGTGTGTGTGTGTATGTGTGTGTGTGTGTGTGTGTGTGTGTGTGTGTGTGTGTGTGTGTGTGTGTGTGTGTGTGTGTGTGTGTGTGTGTGTGTGTGTGTGTGTGCACATGTGTGTGTGTGTGTGTGTGTGTGTGTGTGTGTGTGTGTGTGTGTGTGTGTGTGTGTGTGCACATGTGTGTGTGTGTGTGTGTGTGTGTGTGTGTGTGTGTGTGTGTGTGTGTGTGTGTGTGTGTGTGTGTGTGTGTGTGTGTGTGTGTGTGTGTGTGTGTGTGTGTGTGTGTGTGTGTGTGTGTGTGTGTGTGTGTGTGTGTGTGTGTGTGTGTATTGACAATCACATCATGTCACCAAAGTCCATACCTCAATTAAAGGAACAATATCTGAGACTTTGGCTAAGTGTTCATTGCATTGGCTGAGCCGAGAGAACACTTCAGCTCCTTTGCCAAGAAGGTGTATGATCTCCTTGTCGTATGCTGTCTTGATGACGGTCCGGCTGTGTGTGCTCTCCAGGTGGATAACAGTCTTGCACAAGTCGATGATCTCTGAACACAAGTCTTCCTCCACCTGTATCACCACAAACAGGAACAGCTCAACCAAAAAGGTGGACAAACAGGGCAATATGCGGTGGTGTGGTTTGCTAGTCTCCTAACATTGCTAAAGAATGCATGAGTGTTCTAGCATGAAACTGTATACTCCCTACTGTACCCACAGAGCACATTTCAGGTGCAGGTTGTGGCAATTACAGACACCATGGTTACAACAGGTCGCATAGTGGGAACTCAGAGAATTACAACGCCAACTTAAGAATTGTGACAAAAGTTAGGTAAGTACGTAAATGATACAATTCTTGTTAAGGCTCACAGACATCATGTGTACATTGACCAGTGGAAGATTGAAGTCAATACTTAACCATTTTCAAAATGAATTCAGTTAATATGACCTGTAACTAAAGGTGTGTCTAATGGCATATTGTCTTATCCATGTATTCATTAAGGAATGTACTGCCATGCACCTTGATAGACGCAGCACCTCGATGCAGCACCTTGATAGACGCAGCACCTCGATGCAGCACCTCGAAAGATGCAGCACCTTGATGCAGCACCTTGATGTAGCACAACAGTACAACAGTGAAGACTGAGGCAAAAGGCACAAAAAGAGGCTAGACATGCTCTAAATTCATAGATGCTGAAAAATTAGAGTCAAAGAGTAGAAATTAGGGGAAGCCACTTTCATCAAAGTCAGAGATGCTAAAACTAAGGGTCCACCGAGTAACTCACTTGCAAAGCCTTGTTTCTATTATTGACAGCTCTTTCAAAGTCGTCTACTATCAGATTGAGTCCAGGGTTGGCCCCAGCCGCCCACTGCAGGCGCTGGGATATCCTAAAGTGCTGACTCTGCACTTTCTCCCTCACTGTACTCACACTGCTGATGATCTGGTCTCCACTAGCCTGTGGTGAACAGTATAGAGATGAACACACACATACTAGCCTGTGGTGAACAGTATAGAGATGAACACACACATACTAGCCTGTGGTGAACAGTATAGAGATGAACACACACATACTAGCCTGTGGTGAACAGTACAGAGATGAACACACACATACGTACAGTATGTACAAACTGTATGCTACCAGTCAACATCATTTCATCTACGGACCATGCAGACAGTACACACACTGGTAGTCACTAGAAAAATATTGAAGAGGGTGGTATTTGGTAAGCCAGTAGTGTATGGGCTACACTATCTAGTATAGAGTTGCTCCTCTGCACTCGCTACAATCCTGTGAAGTGGGCAAAGTCCACATGATGCTGCCTATGAGCACTTTTCAAAACAGAGAATTAAGGAGCATTTCTGATCGATATGCTGGGTGTCATTTTACCTAATCTATCCACTCAAAGTAGCCTCGACAAAGAAGGAATGGACTCTACTTATAGTATAAAATGGTCTAAGCCAAAAATTAAACAGGGTGGCCCACCCTGCTTAAAAGGGCTGGCGAGAACACTGCACACACACACACACACACACACACACACACACACACACACACACACACACACACACACACAAACACACACACACACACACTACATACACACACACACACTACATACACACACAATGCGCAAATACATACGTACGTACATGTGTATGTACACACTCCTCACACACCCTTGCCCAATGTATGAACAGTGAGTGACTTACCCTCTTGAGGGGTATGAGTGTGGTGGACCTCTGAGACCCCACCCAGTGTTGGCCGCTCTCTGGCTGGCTGAGTGCCTCTTCATGTAACCACTGGAAACAGGTTGTGACCTGATTAAACCTGCTCATTGCTTCTCGATGCACTTTCAAATTGTGCATAAGACGCCTAAACAGGGAATAAGGGTAGATCACACACACACACACACACACACACACACACACACACACACACACACACACACACACACACACACACATACACACATACACACACAAACACACACACACACACACACACACACACACACACACACACACACACACACACACAAAGCAAAAGGGCATACTTTGCCTTGTCCCACTCTCTCCATGCAAGGTCACTACTGGAGTAGAGCTGCCTAGCTTGATGGAGCACTGGGGACATGTTGGAGGGCTGACATTGGTCGTGAGCCTGCAAGGAAGTAACACACATGACATCATATGACATCACATGATATATGATATGTGCATCATGGGAAATACTAGTCTGAAAAGCTAGCCCAAGGAAATACAAAACACAAAAACTTACACCTGCACACATGAATGCACATATGTATGTATGTATAAATGAACACACACACACACACACACACACACACACACACACACACACACACACACATTACCATTCTGCAGAGCTCATCCAGCACAACAGGCCTGTTCTCGAAGGGCACTCCCAGCTGGTGTAATATGCTGAGTGTAATGCAGCACAGAGTGTGTGTGGGCTGGCCCAGTAGGTGGGTGGTCAAGGTGTCCGATATGTACCGACGTATGGGCTGGGCCAGGATGTTCTCTGAAGGGACATGTGGGTTAGGCAGGCCTGTCCCAAGTACGGGGGATTGAGGGGGAGTGGGCGGAGTCAAGGATGGACCATCACCTGCAAGGCAGACACAACATACACCTCACTTTTGACCACTCATCTACAGAGCCACACATACTCGAGTGAGCGCCACCTCACACACCTACCTTCCTCTGCTATGTCCACTTTGTATGCTCGTCTGAGCATCTTGAGCTCATAACACACGTCATACACAGCAATCACTTTCCTCAGGAAGAACAGCTCGACGTAGAGCACAGCACCCGGGATGGAGAACTGCACGGCATAGCGGAACACACCAAAGAACAGTAGGACACACACAGATACACATTGAGCAATACACACCGCACAGGACAGATAAATGTCACATCCCCAGGGACACTCCCTAGAACACCCCCGGGGAAATCCCCAATGTACACCCCTCTGAGGTAGCTCACCAGCAGTCCCTCGGCCTCCTTGAACAGGTCCACGCATCCCCACTCAACTGGAGCTGCAATACGCTCCAGAGCAGTGAACAGGAATGTGCAGGTCTCTTCAATCTTGTCCAGAGCTTGGATTAGCTCAGCAAAGATTCTCAAACAAGAAGGAAGCGTTTCATCAGGTGAACAGTCAATGGTAAGAGCTACTTTAAACTTGGTCTTCAGTTCTTGAATTGCAACAGTGAAGTTGGAGTCTAGGGAACAGTCCTACTCAGGAAATAGGAAAGGTTCACAACACACACAGGAAACAGGAAAGGTTCACAACACACACAGGAAACAGGAAGGGTTCGCAACACACACAGGAAACAGGAAGGGTTCGCAACACACACAGGAAACAGGAAGGGTTCGCAACACACACAGGAAACAGGAAGGGTTCACAACACACAGGAAATAGGAAGGGTTCACAACACACAGGAAACAGGAAGGGTTCACAACACACAGGAAACAGGAAGGAGTTTAGCACATATACAGCACCTCCAGTAGAAGCAGACGACACAAACTCTGACCTTCATGGCAGTGTTCTTGAGCTCAAGGACAATCCTGGCCATCAAACCCCTCACACTGACCTCAGGTTGACTCTCAATCGTTACATTCAGGATCTCCTCCATCTTGCCAATAAAGACAGGATCTTCCTTCAGCAGGTACTCAACACACCTGGGTAGAATGTCCAGCTGATACGAGCCCATTAGGTCCTGGAGCAAGCTATAGACTCTGTGCACCTCTCTCAGAGCAATAATGGAGCAGTTGAGTAGTGAGGTCTCCTTGATGGGGCCTTGCACCATTGTCTGCCACACCACAAGACAAGAAGGAGGCCACGCATTGCACATGTGTGACTGTACATGTGACTGTACATGTGTGACCGTACATGTGTGACTGTACATGTGTGACTGTACACACACACACACACACACACACACACACACACACACACACACACACACACACCACAAGCAAACATTCACACATACAACAGACATCACAGTGCCTCCAACCTCCCGGATCCATCCGTGTTTTCCCGGAAATGGGCTTGGGAAAACGGATCACGGATACTGATTGGATATTCACGGAATTGATAAGTACCCTTATTGGACAGAAAATGGCTACCTCTAAGAGTGAAACAACTTCCAATAGTGTAGATTTATCTCAATTTGAGGACGAAATTGGCATAAATTCAGTTTTTGAGCCTATCTAACCTTTTAGTAACTTCAGTGAAAAGCCTGTGTTCAGAAGAAATGCAAAACGTCCGATTCGAAGTGAGTTTCCGTTCGTATAAAAGTGATTAAAATGAAGTTGGACGCCGCAGCATCATATTCCCCAAGTTCTAAGGGAGATGCTTATCCTAATACATCCTTTGTTTAAGCTACTTTCAATTATACTAATCCTAAAAGTGGCCAGTTCTATTCGTTTTTTTCCTTTCTAGTTATATTTGAGCAACATTGTGAGCATATTCATAGGTGATATGTATTGTGATGTGAAGTCTCACGGATATACCATGAAAAATACGGATATTACATGCTATTTACACTGATGGGAAATCCAGCAGGTTGGAGGCACTGCATCACTTCATACACATGTACTGTGGAACCTGCTTAAGACAAACTCTCTGAATGTGATTTTTTTTTATGACAAAATACTGTAGTTACAAGTCCAAGGTAGAAATCAGTATGGATTTATAAGTTCTGTTGAGATGAAATTCTCTCAAGATGGGCATTTAGGGTGGTCCCTTGAGTTTCGTCTTAAGAGGGTTCCACTGTACGCATGCACATGTACATGTGTGTGTATATGTAAACATGCAAGTTCATGCATACATCCACGGGAGGCATCCAACGGCTTAGACTCACTTCAATGCACATCTCCATAACGTCCACTACTTGCGAGACGTTCCCACTCATCGTGCACAGCTCATCCAGAAACCAGTCTCCATCCTTTGATGTGAGGTCAGACAACCTCTCACCGGCCGAGTGAGCTGTCTGCTCCATGTACAGCCAGCGACGGATCAGCGGGGACACTGCCATCACCAGGAAACACACCATTCCCACTGCACCAGGTCGGCCGTACTCTGTGGGGGTGGAGGATTGCAGGTGATGGTGGGAGGGTGATGGTGGGAGGGTGAGGGTGGGAGAAAGTGCAGTTTCAACGAATGCTTATTTATATTAAACTAAAGCAAATCACAGACATGGCTACATCACAGACACAGGTTATTAGGAACCTTCAAAAAATCTTCTCAAAAAGTTCATATTCTCTTGCACTGCTTCCTCCAATGCATTCACATCTTGTGAGTTCAGACTACGCAGCCTCTCACCAAGCTAGCAGGAAAGAAACAAACATGTACACTTACATGTGCAAATACCACACGCACACACCCATGTATGCAAGCATGCACACATACACACGCACACGCCCATGTATGCACGCATGCGCACGTACACACACGCACACACCTTGTTTGCTCTGGCATACATGTCCTGTATGTACTTGCGAAGCTTGCTGTTGACCGCTAGTGCACTCTTGGGTAAAGCAGAGGGAATGAGGGCCATTTCAAAGTCAGTTATAGCCTGCTGGAAGCTGTGGGGGCGGACAACAGAGAAGTGTAAACACAGCAAACACAGACACCACATCACAACGCACTCATCGGGGGAGACTGAAGGGGTCTCGAACACCCTGCTTAGGGCTGCAGACCATGCGTGACTTCTGTTCTGCTCAGGGTAGTTGGTGGGGTAGTGAGTGGTGACACTGCAGTAGGTCAACAGGGCCTCTAGACATGTGTTCAGAAGTGCTCTTCTCCTCTGCAGCTGTCCACTCAGCTCCTGGTCCAACTGACGACACTGCACGGGAACAACACATACAACGTGCACAGATGGGGGTTGGTGGGAGTAAATGGACCAGTGTTGATGGGCGTGTGTGGGCTGAGATTGGTGGGTGTGTATGGGCCAGGATTGGCGGGTTGGTTAGTATGTACGCATGAGCAGGGTTGGTGGGCAGCATGCACCAGGGACGGAGGACCGGTGAGGTACACTCACAAGATCCACAGTGTGTCCTTGCCCCGAAGACACAAGGAAGTCAGCAGCTATCTCATATCCTGCCATCCCAATGTCTGGTGGTCGATGCAGCTTTGAGCACAGATCCTGAAAGGATGCACCGTGCATCAGTTTGAAGGCCTCCTACACAGAGGGGAGGGCAACAGGAGAGGTTGACATCATATGAAGAACTTAAAGAAATGAAGAAGAATTATATACCTCGTGCCTTTTCTGCCACTCGTTTGTTTCCTTGTACTTTTCTCTAAGAGCTCCCATTATCCGATCATAGTCCATCTTCAAACGATTCTGCTCAGTCAGTCTAGAAGAATAAGTACAGACATATCACATGACCAGCACATGACCAGCACATGACTAGTACATGACAACTTATACAAGGACAACAAATCACTTGACCATGTGCATACAAAATCCTGTACAGAACACTAACAAAGAAACACATACACATACACACACACACACACACACACACACACACACACACACACACACCTGTCCTGCATCGATATAAGAGGATGGTTGGGAGTGTGCAGTGCCTCCTGTAGGACCTCCACCTGCTTGTCAAGGCTGTCCAACTGGTCTTGGTAGGAGTGAAGGTTGGCTCCAATGTTGGCCACACTGCTCAGGTCTCCCTCCAGTTGGGACATCACACTAACCAATGTCTCCTTGCACCTCTCCCAGTGAGGACTGCGCTCACACAGTCGGGTCACCAGGAGGCCTTCTGCCACCTCACACTCCATCTGTAGCCATGACAACACACAACCACTGTTATAGCCTTTGGCTAAGGTATGAATTTTCACAAAACAGTAAATTCTCAGGATTTACTTTGAATCACATCAGAATAAACTAATGACACCACATCAGTCTGCAGTGGGGACACCTGCAGTCAGTGTGTCTGTGTCAGCACACACAGTACATACGCACCTCCTTCCTTGTCTGTAGGCCAGTTAACTCAGGTGATTTGATGGCCAGTGGGAAAGCTGCTTCTTCGGAGTGAGTCCAGTCGATCAGAGGATCATAGACAAATGCTTCCAACAGTGTCAGCAACGTTTCTCTGCCGTGACGCAGGATACGCAGTATCTCCTCACATGAGATACGAAACAGACCCTGTGTGGGAGGGGTAGGGGTAGGATAATGGCTATTTGTAGGGACTATATGTTTGTTTTCATAAAGAAATTTACACATACGTAGTTACAGACATTCACAAACTCAATCACACAATAAATACCATCACTTTACACATACATACACACACACACACACACACACACACACACACACACACTCACACGTACGCACGCATGCATGCACACACACACACACACACACACCACTCACCTCAACCCCGGTGAATCCACAAGCCTTCTCAATGTTCTGTGTCATTCTGAAAGGTACCTTCTCTGGAACTCTCAAGCTCTTCCCCTTCTCAAAGCACACGTTGTAGTCCACATGGATCACCTTCAGCCACACAGCAGGTATAGGTGTGTAAGTACATACGTACATACACCAACAGACATCAACAGACACCAACGGATACCAAAACACACCAACACGCATCAACATGCATCAACACACACCAACACACACCAACATTAGGATCATCTACTAAGCATACCTGTCCAGTAGCAAATTCCACCAATAGGTTGTCAAGGTGGCGATCACCAAGGCCGATAATGTATCCAATAATGGACATGACAGCAGTTGATCTGGTGTAGTTCTGTGTGACGTGCCACCACTCAGTGGCACATGTGCTGGCTGCCCACAACTCCCGGGCCAACAAGTCCTTTGGGGTCTCTAACATCAGCTCTTGTAGTACCTTTCGCTGTACCTCTCTCGGCCACTCCTTGCGAGGGGTCTGCTCTGTCATCCCCTAATTGTGTAGGGACAGACAACATTATCACATATGATGGTGTGGAGTGTGGAGTGTGGTGTGATGTGGAGTGTGGTGTGGTGTGGAGTGTGGAGAGTGGTGTGGAGTGTGGAGTGAGAAGTGAGAAGTGTGGAGTGTGGTGTGGTGTGGTGTGGTGTGTATGTACGTACATGTGTACGTACGTATGTGTGTGTGTGTGTGTGTGTGTGTGTGTGTGTGTGTATGTGTGTGTGTGTGTGTGTGTGTGTGTGTGTGTGTGTGTGTATGTGTGTGTGTGTGTGCACATGTGCAGGGGAGTGTGTGGAGGGTGTGTGATGTGTGAAGCAGGGTGTGTGGAAAGTCTGTGGCATGCGGGAGGCAACTAACATGTTTCTTCAGAAGAGGGATGATTTTGGAGTAAAAAAGTTCATTAGGTTTGAGTATCTGCACTTGGGGAGGCTGTCCTCCATCTTGTCCTGATTGCTGTGGTGAATGGACACAATAGACTGTGTTAAGATCCCTGGTCGCCAATGACTATGCACATACAGTAGCACACCCACCTGCTTCAGCTGAGCATTGGCATATGCCTCTCTTTGCTGCCACCTCTTGTAAAGACCGAACAACGGTGTTGCAGAGTCTATCCATTGGATCAAACCTGAGCGAGCACCCAGAGGAGTCACAGCATAGTCCTTGGCTCGATAGACCTGTTTCTGGTGTCTGTGAGGGAGGAAGGAGAGGGAACGAACTTGTGTATGGAGTGAGAATGGTGCCAATGGTGACACACACACGCACGCACGCACGCACGCACGCACGCACGCACACACACACACACACACACAGTGACAGTGGGAATATTCCTGTAAAACTCACTTGAGATCTCTGACAAACATGTTGTTGATGATGGCCATGAACTGCATGACTCGCTCATCAAGATGTAGGTCTTCCAGGCCCTTGAAGAGATAGGTGTGTCGACGACCATCGGAACCCATCATTGATATCTTCTTTGGCTTGGTCTTGGTGGGCAGGACCATCACATCCAGGTCAAAGCTCTCCAAGACAATGGGCTCATCGGAAATGTTCTCCAATCCGGGGAGGGTGATGGAGGAAGAGGTGATGGCTGCCAGATGTGGACTCACCTCATGAAGGCTGATGGTTGATGTCATTCGCTTCTGAGACCTCAACATCAACATTTGCTGAAACTAAAGGTATGGACAGAAGCAGAGTACACACATGTACATACATACCATAAAGTCAGTACATGACATACGTATAACATGTGACACACACACACACACACACACACACACACACACACACACACACACACACACACACACACATACACACACACACACACACACACACACACACACACACACACACACACACACACACACACACATATGCACAGCTCAGTTCTCTATAGTGTATTCTAGCTGTAGTACATGGCACCCAGCCTGGGGGGATTTAACCTGTTACATTTTCAAATCTTAATCCTTAGATCTCTGACTCTGACTAGACTGTATTCTACAACGACACAGCCAATAATTAGACAAACAGTCATCAATCAGAATGCACTCACTTCCTTGAAAGGCTCCCAAGCAGGGTGAGGGTTGGTGTAGCTGGGAGGGCGCTTGAGGGTGTGGATGGCATTAGATATGATTTCCTGATAGGTGGCTTGAAAGATTCGTTCATTATGTGTCTCTGGTGACTGTGACGTGACAGCTTGGAGGTGCTCCAACAACCATATAAGGGGTTTCATTGTAGCGTCGTATTTCTTCTTCAAGATGGCTTGTTTCTGGTCGTGAGTGAGGAACGTCAAGGTGGCTGTTCTTCTTGCTTCAGACTCGATCTGCTGCAGACGTCTGAAGACAATGCACAAAATAAGTCAAAAGAAGGAGAATACGACACACAGCACATCAGACCATAGAGGACAGTGCACAGCACATCAGGCCATAGAGGACAGTGCACAGCACATCAGGCCATAGAGGGCAGTGCACAGCACATCAGGCCATAGAGGGCAGTGCACAGTACATCAGGCCATAGAGGGCAGTGCACAGCACATTAGGCCATAGAGGACAGTGCACAGCACATCAGGCCATAGAGGACAGTGCACAGCACATCAGGCCATAGAGGGCAGTGCACAGCACATCAGGCCATAGAGGGCAGTGCACAGCACATCAGGCCATAGAGGACAGTGCACAGTACATCAGGCCATAGAGGGCAGTGCACAGCACATTAGGCCATAGAGGGCAGTGCACAGCACATCAGGCCATAGAGGACAGTGCACAGCACATCAGGCCATAGAGGACAGTGCACAGCACATCAGGCCATAGAGGACAGTGCACAGCACATTAGGCCAGTACATGTCAATTGTACTGATACAGATGCACATGATGGGTAAGTGTACAGATAGGTAAGTGTACAGATGGGTAAGTGTACAGATGGGTAAGTACAGATGGGTAAGTGTACAGATGGGTAAGTGTACAGATGTGTACTGTACGTATGTAGGCAGTGGAGCCCTTACCTGTAGACCTCTCCCTGTCTCTGCATGAGTGCAGCCAACCACATCTCATCCCAGAGTAGGGTCACCCTGCACAGCTCTGTCACCAGTGCCCGCACCTCCCCCACCACTCCACCAGAGTGGGTGCATAGGGAGTCTACTATTGCCTGAAGAAAACAAGAAGCAACAGATGACAAGGTAAGAGTTGTCACGGTAACAGTTGTCAAGGCAACAGCTGTCAAGGTAACAGATACATATGTACATGTACATCCACATGCAGTCAAACCTCAGTATAACCAACCCCCTCAGGACCACTGAAAAGGTTCACTATATCAGGTGCTCACTACATCAGGGTTGATTTACAATAGAGTAAATAGGTGTACATTCTAAGGTCTATGTTCATTATATCAGGAGTTCATTGTATCCAAGGCTCATTGTAGAGAGGTTCACCTGTATACGATGGAATTATTCCACACACTGAAGTTAAGTAAACAAATGACATGTACACACACACACACACACACACACACACACACACACACACACACACACACACACACACACACACATGTAAAACAAATTACGTACATGTCTATCTAGTCAAGTATAGTACTGGACTACACATACGTATGTACGTATGTACGTACTGTACACATGTGCAATGACGTGCAGAGGTAAACCAACAGTGTGTGCATCTGAGTAAAGTGAGCCACTGCATCCCACCTGATGGCACTTTTCCAAGCTAGTGGCATTCTGGTCCTCAACTTCAGAAGATCCCTGTTCCGAGTTGTCCCCCTCAACAGAGACAGGTGTGTCGGGCGGGGAATACATGTCCACACCCACCGAGTCCACGCCCACTCCAGAGTCAAAGTTGCTTTCACTTCCAGCCTCCCCAATGAAGCCTGACATCCCAGTTGGCTTGTCTGTGGAGTTTCTCTTGAGTATGCCCACCACAGCATGGTAGATGATGTAGTGCGGGGAATCAGCGCCCACCCTACAGAGGAGGTCCAGCACACTCTGCCTTACATTAGCATCAGGATGGTTGAGTCTAGAGAACAGCTGGGGTATGATACCTGGGGGAAGGGGGTTGGGGAAGAACAAGAGGTGTGTGAGAGAGGGTTCACAGTGTGTGTGTGTGTGTGTGTGTGTGTGTGTGTGTGTGTGTGTGTGTGTGTGTGTGTGTGTGTGTGTGTGTGTGTGTGTGTGTGTGTGTGTGTGTGTGTGTGTGTGTGTGTGTGTGTGTGTGTGTGTGTGCGTGCGTGAGGAGGTTATAGTCAATACACAAACACACACAAACACACAATAGAAGAGTCTGTGCTGAGCACACCTTTCCACGGTTTAGTTGGTGTGGTAGAGAAACCACTTTCCAGTTCGAACTTCAGCTCAGTGGCATACTTCACCAGGAGTCTGAGGAGGCGGAGTGTTGCCGTGACGTTCATGTCATCTACACCAGGAGTCTCATCAGGATGGCTGCCAGAAAGATGTAGGAACCTGAAATAAGCCCTTGTAGCAAGTTCGTAGTGCTTGAATATCCTGTTGCGCACTCCTTGCCAGATTGTGATGAGGCCGTCCAATGTGGGCATCCCCTCCAGTGCAGGGCAGACCATGAGAAGCTGTCGTCGAATCACGTTTAACTCATCTTCCTGGTTACGCTACAGGGAGAGGGGGAGGGAAGTGTGGTGAGGGTGAGGGGGTGATGTCAAGGGTTGTGCTACATGGGAGGAGAGGGATGGTGCAGGTGAGGGTTGCACTACACGTGAGGAGAAAGATGGTGCAGGTGAGGGTGAGGGTGATGTAGAGGTTTGTGTTACATGTGAGGAGAGGGATGGTGCAGGTGAGGGTGAGGGTTGTGCTACACGCGAGGAGAGGGATGGTGCAGGTGAAGGTTGTGCTACACATGAGGAGGGTGAGTGGTGGTGAGGGTGAGGGTGATGTAGAGGTTTGTGCTGTATGTGAGGAGATGAGGGAGTGATGGTGATGTAAGAGCAGCTATGCACATGTCAACATAATACACACAAAGACCATGTGAGCACACACACACACACCACACATACGCACGTACCATACCCACACACATACTACATAAACACACACACACACACCATGCGCACACATACCATGCAGACAGAGAGAACTAAACTTTGTTCTAAAATGTCCACATGTGTGGCTACAAAAAACTCACATCCTTATCTCTGCTCACACCACCCACACCCTTGCTCCTTCCCACCCCCACTCACATTGCCCACACCCTTGTTTCTCCCCACCCCCACTCACACCACCCACACCCTTGCTCCTTCCCACCCCCACTCACACCACCCACACCCTTGTTTCTCCCCACCCCCACTCACATCGTCCACACCCTTGCTCCTTCCCACCCCACTCACATCGCCCACACCCTTGCTCCTCTCCACTCCACTCACATCGCCCACACCCTTGCTCCTCCCCACCCCACTCACATCGCCCACTCCCTTGCTCTTCCCCACCCCCACCCACACCCTTGCTCCTCCCCACCCCACTCACATCACCCACACCCTTGTTCCTCCCAACCCCCACTCAAACCATCCATACCCTTGCTCCTCCCCACCCCCACTCACACCACCCACACCCTTGCTCCTCCCCACCCTCACTCACACCACCCACACCCTCACTTACCCTTACTGCTTCCTTGAGCTCATCCACACTATCATCAGCAGCATGTACTTGTCCGAGGACACTGTAGATTCCCTGGAACTCGTCTGAAGTGACTGACATTGGTACTATTTGTATGACATTCTTTCTCTCATACTCCTTCAGCTCTGCAGTGCCTGAGGAGCTGGAGGGAGTACACACAACCTTTCTCTGAACAACACACTACCGGAACATGCGATTCACCTCTATCACACAAACACACATGGGCTCCACTCCCACTTTAACCCCCTCAGCTCACAGAGCTGCACTCCCACTTTAACCCCACTCAGCTCACAGGGCTGCACTCCCACTTTAACCCCCCTCAGCTCACAGGGCTGCACTCCACTTTAACCCCCTCAGCTCACAGAGCTGCACTCCCACTTTAACCCCCCTCAGCTCACAGGGCTGCACTCTACTTTAACCCCCTCAGCTCACAGGGCTACACTCCCACTTTAACCCCCTCAGCTCACAGGGCTGCACTCCACTTTAACCCCCTCAGCTCACAGGGCTACACTCCCACTTTAACCCCCTCAGCTCACAGGGCTGCACTCCACTTTAACCCCCTCAGCTCACAGAGCTGCACTCCCACTTTAACCCCCCTCAGCTCACAGGGCTGCACTCTACTTTAACCCCCTCAGCTCACAGGGCTGCACTCCACTTTAACCCCCTCAGCTCACAGGGCTGCACTCCCACTTTAACCCCCTCAGCTCACAGGGCTGCACTCCCACTTTAACCCCCTCAGCTCACAGGGCTGCACTCCACTTTAACCCCCTCAGCTCACAGAGCTGCACTCCCACTTTAACCCCCTCAGCTCACAGGGCTGCACTCCACTTTAACCCCCTCAGCTCACAGGGCTGCACTCCACTTTAACCCACTCAGCTCACAGAGCTGCACTCCCACTTTAACCCCCTCAGCTCACAGGGCTGCACTCCACTTTAACCCCCTCAGCTCACAGGGCTGCACTCCTACTTGAACCCCAAAGCTCATTTGGTGTCTCCTATGGACCCTTAGCCATGGCTACCCTCTCCTAGTTCACTGTTATTATCACTGACTCCCCAAAATTCCACACACAGTACTGCAAACACACACACGCACACACACACACACACACACACACACACACACACACACACACACACACACAGCACTGCCAACACACACCTGACAGCCTCAAGGTGCTTCCGTCCGATCCTGTAGCACCATCCTGCTAGATTCCACCAAGCCTTAGCCAGGTTGGGAGCGTGTACAGCTGCTAGATGAAGAAGCTGTCCCATTGCAAACTCGTGCCTCTCGTACTTTGACTCCTCTGGAGCAAACAGGTCCCAGTTCCCCTGGTCTTTGACAAACAATCCAAGTCCATCACTTCGAACCTCCTCCTCCATGTGAAGCAAGGTCTGGAGGTTCTGCATTACAGGGTTGTCCCCTTTCCATATGGTCTGCAGCAGACGTGTGTCAGTTTGTAACCACTTCACCACACTTAGAAGGCTTCTAGACACCAATTCGTTTCCCTCGAGGGATCCCCTTCGTATTGCTCCAATAGCCCCTAATCTCTTGCTGGAAGTGTCGACTAAGCCATCAGAGAAGGAGGTGATGCTCACTGTGAGCGTCTCAATAGCCTGGGGCAGCTGACCACTGCAGGCATTCAATTTGGACAGCTCCCTCATCACCTTAAGTTTGTCCTCGCTGGAGACTGCCGACGAGGAGTTCAAGTGAAGGACACATGAGGACAGATCTGTGTCCTGGGTTAAGGAGGATGACTCCTTTGTCAAGTGAAGAATGTGCTTTCGAAGGAGAATTTTAGCAAGTTTGTAGTTCTCTTGTCTTCTGGCAAGTCTGATAGACTCAAGTAACATCTGTGACAGGTGTTGATGTGGAGTGACCCGAGAAGACGAGGGTGAGCGTGTGTGAGTGCTCTGCACAAAGGAGGAGTAGCGAAGTGTGTCGTTCCAGATTCCAGCGTCTTGTGTGGATGAATCAAGGGACTTGCTTGCCAGGGAATGCACAAGAAGACCAGACTGAGTGTTCTGCATGCAAATAGGAAAGACACACACATCATATAATACACTTCAGCTTAGCTATCAGAGATACTCACAGGTTGATGGCGGGGTTTGACAGGTCCTAGTGCTTTCAGAGCTGCAGTGACTTGCAGCTGTAGTCCATGTGCTGGGGATACCTGGAGAGGCCAGTCAAGGGCCTTCACACGAATCGGGCTCTCCGTGAAAGCTGACGCCAACTTCATCCAGCGTCGAATGGTAGACCTGTAGCACAAGAAGAACACACCATCCTTATGTACAACCATATGACAGTGAAGGTGGGACACACAAGCAGAGCTCACTTTGATCCAAACTCAGTGTCATCTGCTGCACTTAATGTCTCATCACTTCCCGACCCCTCACCAACCCCTTGAGGTACAATGGACCTGAGTAGTAAGGTCCTGCTGGCATTGAGCAGCTGTGTAGGGTCCCACATCGGGAACACCTCGGGATCCCTCCTCACATCCTGGGTCTCCAGGAACTCTCGAGCTGGTCCATAGTCCCCTGTGTCGTAGCAGCTGAGAGCCCTGTCAACAGAACATAAGGAGGCACGAAGGTAGGTACGTACACTGTGTACATACATAACTTGACAAAGCTCTCCCACTAGTGAACATACAGAAGAAATGGTATCAGAACTGGTTGCCATGGTCAGGAAAGGGACCAGAACAGACAGCAGTGAAAGGGACCGTAGACCAATGAAGACAGTGAGAGCAAGGAAGTTATGGCTAAAAGCACTGCTGATAATCTAAGCTAGTACGTTCATCAAATGTACATGTACATATGCATGCGTAAACGGTAGTCCATACACCCACCCACACACGTATGTGTGCTCACAGTATGTATGTATGTACTGTAGATACGTACATACCCCCCTCTATGACATGGTGGTACACATCCACATACGTATGTACAGTACACTTTACATACGTATGTGCAGACCTCAGATGTGTGGAGGTACGTGTGTACATACGTCTTTGGGACTAAGATATGCACACGTGTACTCAGTGTATGGGACTAAGACGTGAACACATGTACTCAGTGTATGGGACTAAGACGTGCACACATGTACTCAGTGTATGGGACTAAGACGTGCACATATGTACTCGGTGTATGGGACTAAGACATGCACATGTGTACTCAGTGTATGGGACTAAGACGTGCACACGTGTACTCAGTGTATGGGACTAAGACGTGCACACGTGTACTCAGTGTATGGGACTAATAATAATAATAATAATAATTTCTTATTTTGACTGGGTGGGCCATTAGCCTGAGGCTACTACTAAGGCCCCCAGTATCCCACACACTCACTCACACACACAAATTAAATCAAATTCAAATTGTTTGGTGGCTGCAGTAGGTTATCTTCTCAGCTGTCCCAGGTTGGTGGCAGGGGGGTGCAGGGAAAAAAACTCCAAATGGCACACAGGTGGAGTGGTGCCTTCTGTCCAATGCTTGACTGACTTCAGTGCTAACCTACTGAGCCACCAGCACCCCCCTAAGACGTGCACACATGTACTCAGTGTATAGGACTAAGACGTGCACACGTGTACTCAGTGTATGGGACTAAGACGTGCACACATGTACTCGGTGTATGGGACTAAGACATGCACACACTTGATCTGCTCTATGCTGCAGTGAAGTCTGAAAGCTGACTCCATCTCTGCATGCTGTTTCTTCATGGCCTCCACTCGTGTGTCCCAGTTCACCACTTCTCTCCAGTCTCGTACTTTAGAGTAGCATTCACACATCTGAGACAAAACAAGTGTTCACACAACACACCCAGCAAACATAGGTTAACGCTCACTTCTCGTTAAATACATTTACAGTTATGCACACACAAACATGCTGTACATACATACACATGAACACACACATACAAATAAATATGCATGCTTGCATGCTTACATACGTATGCACATACTGTACATATGTACAGTATGTATGTACATACATATGTACGTACATACTGGTACTGTACATACATACTTACACACATATATGCATACATACATATGTACCTCATTGACCACAAACTCCACTATGATGTGTTGTGAGGCGCGCACTGAGCGACCTCGGTCATCCTCCTCATCCTCCGAAGAATGAAGCAAACCAAGAGCTTTTGTGTACTCCTCACAAGCTGCCTCATAACTACAGGACAAACAACCCTGGGGTAACAGCACATTAGAGACGGTGGTAGCTTGACCACACCCACTAACCTGCCCTGGGCCTGGGCCTCCGCCCCCTGGATCCACATCGGTTTTGTACCAATCGTAAGTTGACACCAAATCCCTATGCCCTTTATGGCTTCCCACGATCCCAAGGAGACCAGACCCTTCACTACACTCACTAGCATTGTCCAGAACTCGACAGACTGTGTGTGTCGTGTCAGAGGGAGAGAGAAGGAGGTGGAAAGGATAAAGGGAAGAAGAAGGGGAGAGAGGAGAGGAGAAGAGAGGAGGAGAGGGGAGGAGAGGGGGAGGAGAGGAGAAGGAGAGGGGAGGAGTAGGGAGGAGAGGGGAAGGAGAGAGGGAGGAGAGGGGGAGGAGAGGAGAGGAAAAGGGGGAAGAGAGGGGAGGATGATGGGAAGACAGCAGGAGACAGGTGAACATCAATGTCAATACAGCGCATTTACAGGGCACAGAATACCTTAGTCCTTGACTTTAAGTCATTCAATGCTTCAAATCCATTCCTCACAGCAATGGCTGGCATGCCAGCATGGTTACCAATGGTAACCAGATATCCTCTAATCCTTCCAAGCCACTCCTTGCAAGTGCCTCGGTTCATTCTAAAGAAGCTTCTGACGGTCTTGGGAGCTGTGGGGAAGATCATAGGAGACACCCCTTCATAGGCATTATACATGAGTTTCTCCAGGTTTTCCATGAAGTGCAGCAGTAGAGCTGTCCTCAGGTGCACTGTGTAGTGACGAGGACCCAGGCCTGGGGGAGGGGATAGAGCAGCTGAAGGTGGACATGGTACAGATGGGGAGAGAAAGTAATTACCTGCTCCCATGTGGCCAGAGAAGGAGGAAGGACCATCTCTAATCTGCTTCCCTGTCTTCTGGTGCTCAACTTCTTGTGCAAAGCCACACAAGACAGCTGCAAACAAAAATCATCTCATAACCATAACACAGCGAGACAAACCTCCCAACCACACAACTCAGCTACAGGCAAAAACAAGCATGCTAGATCAGTACTTTCAATGACTTGAAAAGTGTCTGCCGGAGCTCCCAAGGGTGTCCTCAGTCGAGCCATCACACAGTACTGAGCAGACTCGTACACAGCCCAGTGCCAGAGAACAGCATCACAGTTTCCAACCTGAGAGTGGGTCAAATGTGAGGACAATCCTTCAATTAAAAAGTGGGTGTGATCAGTGAGAAAATATACAATGCCCACCATATGAGACATTAGAAGGGGGTGTGATTCTGGGTTTTCATAGGATGCGGAGGACGTCTGTGGCTGTCGATGCTGACAGGAATGGAATATCCTCTCAAGCCAATCATCAGAGAGGTGTTTGCTGTAGGGTACGAGGGGAGGTACGAGGGAGAGTATGAGGGAAGGTGTGAGGGAGGGTACGAGGGAGGGTGTGAGGAAGGGTACAAGAGAGGGTATGAGGTATGGTACAAGAGAGGGTATGAGGTATGGTACAAGAGAGGGTATGAGGTATGGTACAAAGGAGGGTATGAGGTATGGTACAAGGGAGGGTGTGAGGGAGAGTGTATGGAAGGGTGTGTGTTGGTAGTGTGAGTGTACATATTAGAGTGATGTGTGTGTGTGTGTGTATGTGTGTGTGTGTGTGTGTGGTGTGGGGGAGTGTGACAGGGAGAGTGAAAGATGTGAGAGGAAGTATGAGGGGGAGAATGAGAGGGTGTGTAAAGGGAGTGTGAGAGGGTGTGATAGAAGAGTGTGAGAGGGTGTGTAATGGGAGTGTGCAAGGGGAGTGTGCAAGGGGAGTGTGCAAGGGGAGTGTGAAAAGGGAGTGTGAAAGGGTGTGCAAAAGGAGTGCGAGAGGGTATATGATGACAACAGTATATGCACCACCACAAAATGTGTGGTTCAGTTCCCTATGGGGGATGTACCTGGGGGCGTATCCTTGGAGAATGAATCCCATTATGGCCTTAAAGTGATGCCCATGGAATGTGGCCTGTGAGGTCCTGGTCATGTGACTTTTCCTAGCCAACCAGGTACCGTAGCTGCTCCGGAGAGCTTCCAGACCTTTACGACCACTCTTTGGTGTCGTGACATCAATTCCCTTAGCAAAACTGCACACAAGATACATAACACAATGACACAAGTACCAAAGTGTGTGTGTGTGTGTGTGTGTGTGTGTGTGTGTGTGTGTGTGTGTGTGTGTGTGTGTGTGTGTGTGTGTGTGTGTGTGTGTGTGTGTGTGTGTGTGTGTGTGTGTGTGTGTGTGTGTGTGTGTGTGTGTGTGTGTGTGTGTGTGTGTGCGTTTGTGTGTGTATGTGTGTGTGTGTGTGTGTGTGTGTGTGTGTGTGTGTGTGTGTGTGTGTGTGTGTGTGTGTGTGTGTGTGTGTTTGTGCTTGTGTCCATACATGTACATATACATATAAGCACATGTATGCTGACTGTCTGGATTTGTATGTTCATCTACAAGGAGTGAGAGCATCTTTTGGTGTTTGCACAAGCACATGTCCCTACATCCCTCTCACACACCTGGTGATGACAGATGTTGGTATGACCTCCAGAAGGGTGGAGTAGGCAGCCCGGATCTCTCCTTTGGTGTCTGTCAATCGCATCAGAAACTCTGGAACACAGTTCTCCATCACAGTGGTACTAATGAGCCTGTTGTGAATGAGTGATTTCAACAAGCTGGCTGTCTCCAGCCGAACTGAGTGCTCTCGAGAAAAAGCTACACGGGACAGGATGGGACAGGATGGGTATAGTGCAGACAAAATAGTATACAGATACCTTCAGTCCTTGAGGGCCACATTGGATGAGGGTAACTCACTGAAGCTGAGAAGTTGTGTGGCCAGTGCGTCCATCTGTGGCTGGCACTCCAGGATAATCTCACTCTCCCTGCTACTGACCAACAGCTCTACCATGTCCTCTAGCCATTTCAGGAACAAGCAGCTACAGTTGGTCAAGATGGAGCATAAATGCTGGATTAAACGGTGAACATTGTACTAACAGCAGAACACCAACCCACACACATACAAGACCTCACTCACAAGTGTCCCTGACACAATATGGTACCATAACCAGCACACAGGAACACACATGTATGTACATAGGGTATATACGTGTGTATGTACATACATACGTACGTATTAGTTATATCCTGTCCAGGTGTGCTACAGCAGAAATACAGTGCTGATTGACCGAGGGCTTCGCCCTCGGTCAATCAGCACTGTATTTCTGCTTCGCCCTCGGTCAATCAGCACTGTATTTCTGCTGTAGCACACCTGGACAGGATATAACGAATTTGTATCCTGATAACCATTCACTGTTGACTGTTGGTATGTACAGCCTCATCTAGAGTTGATCAGTTTTAGCCACTTACCCTACCAATTGACATCAATTAGGAAGTGTGCGTATATCAGTGACCTGTGCTACATCACAAATGTCAGCACACTTTTTCCTTTGATCCGCCCATAATTCGCCCCCTCACCAGGATACAAATACGCATACAGTATGTATGTACCAGTGTTGTGGCCATTACAGGGGTATCACAATCAACTACCATTGCAATTATCTTGGTATCAAAGCATTACAATTACCATTACCAATACGGATCTCCGCTAAAGTAATCAATTACCATTGCAACTACATTTCTACAATTGCAATTACAATTACTAATTACAGATTTATTCTTGGATGCTTGCAAAAGTTATTACACCTTACTGAGTTTCATGTACGTATGTGGTGATCTAAATCATGTGATTGATGCTATTTCCCCTTTCCATCAGCCACCCGGTTAACTGTAGCACAGAACATAGCCTCAACCTAGCAAAAATCTACCTTCTTAGGGGACAAAATATATCCACAGATATACACAATATCCATCACAGTAGTTGCATGGTAATTGTGTAATTTGATGCAAATAGCAAAAGAATACCAACTACCATTACAACTACTCTGAGACTGAAACAGCTCCATTACAATTACATTACCATTACAGGTGAATGCATACCTAATTACAATTGATTACAATTACTAATTAACATTACCACAACACTGGTATGTACGTATGTATAGTGGGAAGTGAAAACATGTGCATACATCACACACACACACACACACACACACACACACACACACACACACACACACACACACACACACACACGAGAGAGAGAGAGAGAGAGAGAGAGAGAGAGAAATAGCAACCTACCATATGTCAGTGGTGAGTGTATAGTGCTCCAGTTGCTTTGTCAGCAGTAGGATGATCTCTGAGAAAGACCCAGAAGCATTTGGGTCAACCAGAAGTAGTGGTTTGCTACCAATGTTCAGAGGAGAGGTGGCTCCTGGGATGTAGTAACCATGGCTAGAGGACAGAGTGGACAAAGTGTAACACGCAATACATACGTACAAGACAATAGACAGTGTTCGGTAAGGAAGGTGTGTTTGTGTGTGTGTGTATGTTGTGTGTGTGTGTGTGTGTGTGTGTGTGTGTGTGTGTGTGTGTGTGTGTGTGTGTGTGTGTGTGTGTGTGTGCGTGTGTGTGTGTACTTGTTGTCTAACCTCTGGCACTCCTGATGGAGTGTATGAAGGAGAGCATAATGGACAGCAGGGTATTCACAGGCCAGGGATGGGTTGAGGGTTGCCAGGTGAGACGTCACCAATGTATGGAGACTGGGCTTTGGGACCCACATCTGGTCAGCAAGAGAAATGAGAAAATAAAGATAAAAGACAGCTGCACCCACGTACCTACATGTGTATGCATGCATGTACGTATGCACGTATATTATACTTTCTATGCATACGTCAACCTAGTGCTGAGCAGCAACTGCACTTCTGTACTGGTATATATAATACCTAGCAAGTACATTGTGCAATAACATGTGCATGTTGCGTAACAATTCACCCCCATGGCTGACTTGGTTGTTGCTAATAGCTGTGACAAAATGGCCAGGTCAAAGATAACAGCTCCCTGTGCTTCGTAGGGGCTGAGATTCCTGTGGCTACTATCATTCTCCTTTGAAGAGGGAGAAATTGTTGTGTGAGTGTCTACCACTCTCAGGAGGTCCTTCATAGCTGTGTCCAGGTCAGCATTCACCAACTGGTAACAGGCATCAAGAAGAGTGATCTTCCGAATGCTAAACAGCGTCTGATACAAATTAACCAAACTTCCCATGAGCTGAGAAGAAGGAGAGGAGACAATTAAGGTAGAGAGCAGATCACAAAACAAGGGCTAGTCACAACCACACAATAGCAGCACTTCACATACATACAGTGCATGCACACCAGGGGGTGGTCACACCCTCACACCAGGGGGTGGTCACACCCTCACAACAGGGGCTCCCCACGAGCACATGACACCTCACCTTCTGACTAGCACTGTATCTGAACTGCAGTATGGGTGAGTCAACAGAGAGGATTTGCTGTACAAAGGAAAGAGGCAGACTGGCCTGCAAGATGTCTGCCATGAGGAGGATGAGGTGGGATGCCGAGAGGGTGTGGTCCTCCGAATAGGAATCTGTGTCGTCAAACTGGTGCAGGGCAAACTCCAGCAACACATCAACACTTGACACCAGGTGACTGTCCAAGTGCTTGCATAGAGCATGAAAGCAGTTGTTACCTGTGAACACCAAGGCAACAGAAGAATGTAAACAGCTGCAGAGACAATGAAATGGTACGTCTTTTCTTCACCTGCTATGAGGAGTTCTTCTGAATACAGACATTCGTTAGCTTTGCTAACACTCTTCAGCAATCGTGTGATCACCTGTGGACAAGTACACATAGAAGTGTGGATGGAATTGGGGGAAGATATGAATACGCACACACACACATGCACACACACACACACACACACACACACACACACACACACACACACGCGCACACACACACACACACACACACACACACACACCACACACGTACACGCACACACACACACACACACACACCACACACGTACACGCACACACACACACACACACACACCACACACACACCACACCTCTTTGATATACTCCAATGTGATACCATAGCCCCGAGATGGTGAGAAGTGTTCTGCAAGTCCTTTGAGGACAGTTGTGAAGACTCTGCAGGAGAACAGTGCACACACTCCTCACTCACACACACACACACACACACACACACACACACATACAACACATGTATACACACCTCACTCACAAAACAACAAAAATGCCAACAATAGATATTTTACAGAAACCAAAGACTCCCTCCTCACCTCAGTAACACTATCAACTTGCTCATGCACAGATCAGGCGACGAGAGCTCCTCTTGCACCATCTCACCCTCTCCTCCTGACATCTCCTAAACGTATGGCAGCATCCACAGTAGCCAAGGGCAGACATGGTAGACCACTCATACAGACACCAGTCAAACAACACCACAGCCAAACAGAACAATCACTTCAGCTTAAAGGCAGTTTCCCCTGGGAACTCTCAACCAGAGTGTAACTCATCCCGTTTCAATTTCAGTTTATCAGGTTTCTGGATTTCAGCTTTCTAGTCCCAAGCCCCCAACCCTGGCTAAGCCTGCATCCTTCCACTACATATGCATGTACTGCATGTACTGCATGTACTGCATGTACGTACATGTATACATACATATACAGACATAAAGCAACTTTTCACACTTAAACTACTGAGTAAAGAAACGCAGTGTACGCTGCCCTGTGGGAAACACTGTCTAAGAGATGTTGAAAAGTGATACAGTTCAATGGTGGTGTGTGTGGCATGTGGGCTGCTTACTATGCTGTAGTCAATGGTGGTGTGTGTGGGCTGCTTACTATGCTGTAGGCCTCCATGTCTTCAAGGAACTGGTTCATGAGATCAAGTGTGAACTGCATGTCACCTGCCCAGTAGAAGGTGAAGGACTGGAGGGCACCTGGAGAACAGGAGGAGAGGGGGGGGGGTGACAAACATTTGAGAGGAAACGGACATTCTGTGCATACCAGATACAAACTCCAACAGAGCAGGCTCTTGTGCTGTGTCAATGTGCCAGCCCACAAGAATATCAACAGTATTCTGCATGAATGGGAGTGGTTTGAGCAATGAATGAGAGAGCGGATGTGAAATACATCATCCATATAATTTACATACATACGCAACAAACATGCAGACATGCATACATGTAAATACATCTTCCTACCGTGAGATACACACATACTGTACGTACACACACACACACACACACACACACACACACACACACACACACACACACACACACACACGACTAGTACAAAGTGTCCTCCATGTGCGCACCTTGAAATGCTGGCTAAAGTACTGTCGATAGTTCTTTCCAATTTGTACAAGGCATTTGACAAGTGGTTCCAATAGAACTGAATACAAACGTAAATACACCATAGGTTGGGCACACCCACCCACCCACCCACACCCACACCCACACCCACACACACACACACACACACACACACACACACCAGGTGATTCCACTGCCTCTAAGTAACGTTGTAGACTGTCCAAGGTGGTCTAGAAAAGGCAAGCACAAGACACAAGCAAGCACAGCAAACAGTAAACCCACTTGTCCCCACAGCGGAGCACATACGTACATATCATGTATGCACAAACAGTGAACCCACTCGTCCCCACAGCGGAGCACATACGTACATATCATGTATGCACAAACAGTCCAACCTCTCCTGCCTCAGGACCACTGAAAAGGCTCACTACATCAGGGTTCATTTAGGTGTACATTCTAAGGTCTGTGTTTGCTATATCCAGGGTTCATTACAGAGAGGCCCAACTCTATATACGTAGCTGCATTCAGAGAACTCACAGGTATGGATTTGACAAAGGATGTGTGATCGGTGTCATTGGAGAGTGTGTGGTAGAGCCCATTGAGGTAAACAGCCTTGGTGTGGATGTCGCCAGAGGATGTGACATTTGATCTCATCAGAATCCAGTGGAAGAATCTATCACAAAACAAACAGCAGTTATCCCACACATGAGCACATGCTACAGGACAGAGGATACTCACCGCTGTGAATTTGAGCCCATTGCTGTTCCAATGCACCCCATGACCTGCGACAGGGTGTCCCGAAGGGATCGATTGTCCCTGTAAAGTGTGGCAACAGAGCAGATGGAATGCTTGTGACACCCAGCACTTGTGCTACAACCACAAGCAGCCCACAACACCCACCACATACATGTATGACACCCAGCACCCAGCACCCAGCACCCAGTACACACAGTACACCCAGCACCCAGCACAAACAGCACACCCAGCACCCAGAACAAACAGCACACCCAGCACCCAACACCCAGCACAAACAGCACACCCAACACAAACAGCACACCTAGCACCCAGAACAAACAGCACACCCAGCACCCAACACAAACAGCACACCCAGCACCCAGAACAAACAGCACACCCAGCACCCAGTACAAACAGCACACCCAGCACCCAGAACAAACAGCACACCCAGCACCCAGTACAAACAGCACACCCAGCATCCAGCATAAAAAGCACACCCAGCACCCAGTACAAACAGCACACCCAGCACCCAGCACAAAAGCTCCAAATGTCCACTCACCATTCCACAAGGACACGATCAATAGAGTTGAAAGCTTGTTCTGCCAGACGAGCCACCGTCTACAACAACACACACACAACATGTATAGATAAGGACACGCTAAACAGATAAGTAACATACATTCATGTACGTACGGACATAGCGAGCATACTGGGACCAATTCCAAGTAAAATGACATACATATTAGCACACCAAACCAAAAATGTAAAACTGGACTCAAGTACGTACGCATATTCATGCCTCATTGCACATACAGTATCCCTTACTATTTTAGGCATGAGATACTTGCCAGGCCAGTGTCGTCTGTTGTGTATGTATTTATGTGTGCATGGCAACGGAGTGGGAGATTCCTATTGATGCCCATTCCTACTAGTATCCCCTGCACAGATGTGTGGGATAGTATCGGCTGTGTGTGTGTGTGGGGGGGGGGGGGCAGTGTCCTCAGTAGGGAGGTGTGGGGTAGCATTCCCTGTGGGTGGGTGTGGGGTATCGTCCTCAGTAGGGAGGTGTGGGGTAGTATTCCCTGTAGGGGTGTGTGGGGTATCGTCCTCAGTAGGGAGGTGTGGAGTAGCATTCCCTGTAGGGGTGTGTGGGGTATCGTCCTTAGTAGGGAGGTGTGGGGCAGAATCCCCGCAAGAGAAGCACACTGTGCACATCAGTATACCTGGCTAAATCACTTTCCCTTTGTGACTGCACAAGAGACACAAACTGACAACTACACGGAAGGGGTCAGTTGTGATAGCTGACATTTGGTCGTGCTGTAGGTAAGAATTTATATGACTCTACCAATTATGGGAAGAACCCTGTTCACCTGCTTGTTGTCCTGTTGCTCGGCAACACTCTTGATCTGCTGAGCCACTCTGTGGCACTGCTCAGCGTCTTGTGCACTTTCCAACTTGTTCCAAAGTGTAGACAACTGAGGATCATCTACAAGGACAAATGGCAAGGTATCGATAGCTGCCTAAGGCTTTCTTTCACTGCTACGGATGGTGGCGGTGGGGGTGGTGAGTGTGTACCATTCATGGATCGCGGACGGGTGGTGAGTGTGTACCATTCATGGACCACAAGTATTGCGTAAAATAAACAACGCAAACGATGAGGCAGGAGAAAACAAACAACTTGACAAGAGCTAGAAAACAATTACTCCAAACGTAGGCACGGACCCCCTAACAGAGTTTGGATATTCAAGTCAGCAACACTAACCCGCACCGCTGCCTCCTCTGATTCCACTGCTTGATTTCCCACCATAGTGTACGTGATAGCTCATTCCGCGATCGTTGTGCCGCCTGTCCGGACTACTGTTGTGATGTCCGCGATTGGAATGAGACCTGTAACGAGAGTGGCTATCACCGTCATAGTCTCTACGAGAACTGTGAGAGTCTGAAGTAGCTGAACGACCAGAATAATAGGAACCAAAACGTCCACCAGAACCGCGCTTCCCACTGCCTCTTGTGAAACCTCCAACTCGTTCAGATCTTGAACTCATAACATTCCGCTAAAAGCCTCTGATCAGTGTGCTTGCTCCAAACCACGAACGGGGAGGATAATTCAAAGTAAAGGCAAAGGAATTTGAGTTTCTAGCGTGGGAGTAAACATATAATAGCTCGATAGGGGTCGTCAGAATTCCACTTTCCAGCGGGAATCCCATTCCAGTCGGTTTGCCAATTGGAATGGAACACAATGAAAACTACAATCACGTTTGATTGAGCATGCGCATTAGCACGAGCCTCTAATTTTGGGGAATTCCCATTCTATTTCTTGTTGTGGAGTCATGGCTCTGGACCTCTATTTAGAAGACGAAGGAAAGTATGACAATGCCTTTTTAAGTGTCCTCCAAGATGTAGGGAAAATTAATCCATTCCTGGAACATTTGTTCTCGTTCTTGAGGAGAAGAACTGATTTTTACTTGCTCCTTGATAATGAGGGCAAATTTGGTTTTGCCCCTGGGGCTGCTGAGAAGATGGTCCTTTCAGTAAGTATATGTTTCAACTACATTCATTCCACTAAGGCAATAAAAATATGAAAAAAATGTGTTTATTAGGTAGTATATGTCTTTGTTGTTATTCCATGATTCGAATAATGTTTAACACAAATTCCATTCACTCTGCAGACTTTCAAGAAACATGAACTTATAAAACAGAAATCAGAGACAGAGAAGTTAAGGAGACAAGCTATGGAGGCTGCTGAACGTATCGGACGTCCAGAGGAGGAGTCAGTAGGGAGGCACGAAGCAATCACCACTGCTTCTGAAGATAAGCCTACCAGTAAGCCAGTGCAGAGCTCCAAGACCCCGGATCCCAAGCACCTTGCAGCCACGCACGCTGCTGAAACATACAATGGCTCAGAGACGGATGTATACAAATGGGCACAAACAGCTTTAGACATTGAAATGATTTTTCCTGTTCCAAAGGGCACAACAGCCAAGGATATGAAAATAGACATCAAGCCTGATCATCTTCGTGTTGTACTTTTGAACTCCAGGGATCCAGATAAACCAGGACCAGTTGTCTTAGCAGATAAGCCATTTTTGTATAAAGTGAAAGCTGAAGAGTCCATGTGGCATTTGGATAAGGAAAAGGGAGCTGTTGTTGTTAACTTGGAAAAGTGTCAGGATATGATGTGGAAGTGTGTTTTGCAAGGAGAGCAGGAGCTTGATGTTCACAAGATGGATACAACTCGAGACATAAGTGAGTTTGACTCTGATGCTCAAGCTGCTATTCAGAGAGCTCGGTACGACCATCACATGAAAATGCTTGGCAAACCAACCAGCCAGGATCAGGTAGGCTGTGCAGCGTGGGCTAGTGTTGTCTTCAAACATATCACACATATGTATCATCTCTTTACAGAAAACAGCAGAGATTTTGAAGCAGGCATGGGATGCTGAGGGCTCCCCTTTCAAGGGAACACCATACGATCCATCAAGAGTCAATTTCAGTGGCAATTTTTCTTAAATTTTCATTCCTATCTGCTCCTTCTGCATGGCTGCCTGAGCCATTGCTGCTAGTAAATGTATTTTGTAGCAATCAATTGTACTTTGTATGTATATTTGTTTATCAACTTTGTGTGTATGTGAAAGTACTATGTACGTACATATGCACATGTGAATACTTCAATGTTACAACAAGCAGACGTGAAATTCACAAAATTAAAATATTACATTTGTAGCAGTACTGTTATGTACATGGTCACACGTCATACATGAAATTTGGAATGTTATGATGTCATACTCAGTTCCTTGCAACGCTGTTTGTCAATTAGTTCTAATTCTCTGATTTTCTGTGGAAACAAACAGGTAAACCGCGTCGTGAACCACAACACCCACACTGCATCACAGATCCACTTTACCTGGGAAATTTCTGTATGGATTATGTTCTGGTACTGCTGTCCTTGGCCAACAGCCTCCATGTCTCTCATGAATTGCTTCCTGTCCTCAATCTCTGCAAGAACTGCAGGGAAAAATGAAAGGGAATTTCAATTGGTTGAAAAGGCTCTATAAACTAGTACAAAATTATAACTTTCTCCTAAGGTGGTAAAATTTGTCCACTAAAGTGCCAAATAATATCCATCTTCATAGCCAGTTGTTCCTTACATGTTGCGACCCCCCCAATACAGCCCTGATACATGCATTATCAATAAACTAGATGTACGCAAAGCGCAGTACCCGCGAGACAGTGCGTGGTCGGCGTTGACATCACATACACATGACCGTCACATGGCAGAACATGTCAACTGAGATGGCTGACCAATTTGTAGCCCCTAAACAAAATAGTCAGAACCCTGCCAAAAGCAAAGACAAATTTCCACAAACAAAAAAAATTATCCCGAGATATGGCCTAGTTCTGTGCTTTAATCTGTCGATTACTTTTCTACAATAGAGCTATTCAGCACCAGGAGGCAGAAAGTGAGTTTTTTATCTCTCCAAATAGCTAGGTTTTATTTAGATGTTTGAACAAATTTCTTGCTGAGCCTCAAAGAGCACAAACGTCCTTATTTGCCAGTGTCAGCTACTGCAAACTTTGACAATCACCTTCTGAGTATTTCGCATCCAAAGTGACCTGAAATGGGACTAAATCGCACAAATGTTACCTGAAAATCAATCAAATGCGTGGGTAGCTCAAACCCACTCAGCTAACGCGACCGAAATAGAAAACCCACTACGCTCGTAATTAGAACTGCCAGCTACAGCTTACATATTGCAATGGATGCACTCTTAGTTACAATGTCTATGTATCATAGTTGTGGAACAGGAAGTGTCAGCAATAACTAAGTGTCTACTACTTCTTCTGTCCACAGGACGTGGACACTTTATATATAATCCTACTGTTTAGCTACAAGCAATCCATCGCAACATACCCAATGAATCAGAGTGTTAACCATACAAGTTCGTGCGCACCATGCAACGAGGAGGGGGGAAGGGTGGAACACAGATATCACGGTATCTGCAATCTTAGATGGCACACCTCCATCACAGCATTAACAGACGCACCTTCGTCAAATCTGTCAACCTCTTCCACCACAATGTCTGGTTCTTGTACAGTGTTCACTTTTTGGGACACTTCAACTTCTTGTCCACAAGACATTATAGTCTGCAGTTTTAGCTTTTCCTTGTGCGAGTTATAACCTGTGGAACAGAGAAGATGCTACGAAGATCCTTGCATTGCTGTCGACTATTGGTATATACTTCAGTTATGTACCATTTACGGGAGGCCGGTACTCTTCAGATCCTTCTCTCTCTTTTATACTGTCTATACAATCTTTCGAGCGTTTCCCGCTCCCAGGAGTGTGTGCTTTCTTCTTCTGCGGTACACGAACCCTGACCGGTTTCTTCGTTTCGCTTGAGGTAGGACCACATTTTAAAGGTAGGCCCTTACCAGCTAGGAATACAAAGCAACTATTTTATATACAAAATTCATCACAAACAGCCATTATCATTTGTACTAACTGCGAAGATTATCGCTCAGTTTCCTCTGCTGAAAATTAGTGAGTTTAGATTCCTGCATCATCACTAGACAGAAATAAATGAACAGTATATTCCATAAATAAGCATAATTACCACACAAAAAACGTTCGTTACCTTTCAGCAGTTCTTGGGTCTCCTTGCTTACTGCAACTCTGGGTGTACTAAACATGCCTCCTTTGTTGGACGCCATCTTTTTGTTTGTAATCAACTGTTGGCATGACAACAGACGACTGAAGATGGCGGGTAAATTGTCCTCAGGTGGGGGTGCAAATACACACATGCATGTATGTGCTTGTAAAAAAAATTCTCGTATCTCTTTTCTTAGCCTGGCAGTATCCTTTTGTAAACTTATTCAAGTCTTTTGATCTACAAAAAGTGGGAGATGTCAAAGTTATTATGGTAATATGAAGCTTTTTCTGTGGTTTTCACAGTTATATGGAGTGTTTTCACCCATGGCCATGTAGGATAGACAAGTTAAAGCATCTGTTTTCAACATATCAGGATCAATAGTTGCTTCGAATTATATATCACTCCCAAAACCTCCACATCA
The DNA here is from genome assembly GCA_963170055.1 of Halisarca cf. caerulea. Taxonomy (NCBI): domain Eukaryota; kingdom Metazoa; phylum Porifera; class Demospongiae; order Chondrillida; family Halisarcidae; genus Halisarca; species Halisarca cf. caerulea. The sequence goes on along the minus strand of CAUJGJ010000483.1, from coordinate 189,181 downwards.
TTCACTGCAGCTAAAGGGAAGGTTCATTTATTTCCTCATCAAACCCAAACCATCCAAGTATTTTACTGTTCATCTCGAAGCAGCCACTGAGGAAGGTCTGGTCATCCGGGTATCATTTTCCAATCTCTACAAAGAATTTAAATCGACGGCAACATGGCTACGTGTTCCGTTTCATTGCAAGAAAGACTCTGCAAATTGGTCAATTCTTGTATTAGATCTTCAAGTCACTTTGGCTAAATTCATCAGCCGCACTTATACCTTTGTCAAAAATGTAAAAGTTTGTGGCAATGTTTTTATAAAGAACATCTTTACAAGTAACATACAGTATGTTCCTTCAGTTTCTGCATCCGACTCTGATTACCTGTTGCCACCTGAAATCTCATTCCATGTACCGAAAGGATCAAAATTTACAGACTTATACACTTTCATTCAGTTTCCACCACCTTCAGAGGTTGACCTCATTAGTGTCTCTCGGTCCGTTGTCAAGTTGCAATCCGAGGACCAGTTTCCATCATCCAGGGCTGCCTCAACTGTCAAGCTCCCATCATCTGGAGCCACTTCAACTGTCAAGCTCCCATCATCTGGAGCCACTTCAACTGTCAAGCTCCCATCATCTGGAGCCACTTCAACTGTCAAGCTCCCATCATCTGGAGCCACTTCAACTGTCAAGCTCCCATCAACGGGAGCCACCTCAACCATCAAACAATCATCAAAAGGAGTCACCTCCGCTCAATCAACCAGCTCCTCACTCCTGGGTGAGGTAAGGCACAGGAATGCTGGCCAGGAGGAAGTGATTGCCCTCTACCCCACTTCCCTAGAGCCAACCCTTCCCGAAGTAGTCACTGTTCACAGTCCAACCAAGAGGAAGAAGGGGAGTGAGGATAAGGAGAATGTCAGTGGACAGGTCAGTGGGAGCACACACACAGTGAGTTGCCTGCTCCAGTGACATGCCTATGCTGTGTGTACCCATTGGAGTGTTAACCTCTGCAGAGAAGAGGTCCTCCTCGTGTGATCATCACTCGGCACAATGAAGATGTCACTTTGGTAGCTGAGTGCATGCTTATATTTATAATATCAAGTATAACATATTGTGTGTGTGTGTGTGTGTGTGTGTGTGTGTGTGTGTGTGTGTGTGTTTGGTGTGTGTGGTATGGTGTGTGTGTGTGTGTGCGTGTGTGTGTGTGCATGTGTGTGCGTGTGTGTGCGTGTGTGTGCATGTGTGTGTGTGTGTGTGTGTGTGTGTGTGTGTTGTGTGTGTGTGTGTGTTGTGTGTGTGTTGTGTGTGTGCTTAGTTGTGTGCAGGGTTTCTTTTAGGGGGGGGGGGCAGGGGGGGGCATTCGCCCCCCCTTGGAAATTTCCTGCCCCCCCTTGAAAATTTGGGATGGTAATATTTTATAAATTGTGATGTTAATATTTATGTTTAAGTAGGATCATTACACTGATATTCATATATAAACACGTTGTCTATAGTTTCTGATCTTGACACTATCGGAATTCTCTCTGCTAGGCTTGTGTAATTGCCTTACAGGAAATTTTGTCGCTTTTTGTTTCCCCGGTAGTATGAGATATAGAGACTAATTTCCTGTCATCTTAAAATTTGTGGCTTATGGCAGTGACCATGTACATACCTCTGCTTATCTAGGATACTTGTATAGGTCGAAGATGTTGTCAGGTGGATTATGAAGAAATCTCTCTGAATAACAGGTGTATTCTATTCAGTGGCTAAGACATGGGCTTGAGGGCTGTATGGCATATTAAATGTACTTGCCCTTGGGCACTGGGTACCCGAGGGGGAGTGTGTTTATCTGCCGTACAGCCAGCGTGCCAATGTCTTAACCATTCAGGGTTCTATCCAATGGAGGGGGGTTGGAAGCTTCCACCCCAAAAAATCAAACTATATATAGTACAAATTACTATAGAGAAGGCTCTACTTGAGTGTCAAAATCAACCTTGAATGGTCCAAAATGGCCTCGGATACCACCTTATATAACCTTAAAACTCAAATTTTCCCTGGGGGAGAATACCCCCTGACCCCCCTAGTTACATCACTTCACTGCATGTGTTTATAGACATCTAGGATGTCATCTATGTACACATCTGCCTCCTTCCATTTCTTAGTTGAACATTTGTCATTGGCCCCATGATCATTATCCGGAAAGAGAACCTGCTACATAGATACAAAAGATGCTATACATGACTGTCCATCATAGATAATATAGTACATGGATGCTCTCTATCACAGCATGACTGCATATGCTATAATCTACAATGTTTTAGACTTGCCCCCCACATATTCTACATGGCTAAATTTTGCCCCCCCTTGACATATTTCCTGAAAGAAACCCTGGTGTGGTATGAATACACACATTGTCCGTACAAAGTCCATGTCTCTCAATGTACCTTTGGGGTTTGTTGTCTTGTACAGGATGAACCAGTGTTGAGGCTGTCCAGAGTTGTAGGGTGTAGCAGCCTAGGCACTTGTTCTGTTGTCTTCTCTGCAAATGGGAAGGAAGTTGTGTATCCCTCGCATGCCATTGTTGTTTCAATGGACATTAAAACAAGACACCAGCGGTTCTTCATGGGGCATGCTAGCAAGGTACGCACACCATCTAAGGCTCACACCCACCCAATGTGTGCACCCTCCTGTGTGCACCCACCCAATGTGTGCACCCTCCTGTGTGCACCCACCCAATGTGTGCACCCTCCTGTGTGCACCCTCCTGTGTGCACCCTCCCCGTGCATATTATGTTTGTGGTCAGCATCTGTTGTATGTGTTGATGTGTAGGTGTCTGGGATTACTGTCAGTGGTCTCTTGCTAGCCAGTGGAGAGTCAGGCTTTCCTCCTGTCATCAGAATATGGGACTTTGAAAAAGAGAAATGTCTGGCTTTGATCAAGGCACACCATTCAGATCTCCATTGGCTCCAGTTAGTGCATTCTTTTTCCATGCAATAGGCTGTCTTGGTCAGGTGCTGTATTTTCTGAGTAGGTTCTCTGAGAATGGGTCTCTTTTGGTTGGGATAGGCAAGGACAACCATGGGAGGTGTACTGCCATTGTCTGGAATACATCTGCAGTGGCTGGCAGTGGGGACGTCAGAGTGGTAGCTAAGGCTCACACAGATGCAGCCATTGCTAGGATGAAGTTTGCCCCTTTTGACCAGACAAGGTATGTATGTACTCAGGACTGCACCCCTGAAGCTGTTTGCTGGTTGTGTGTGTGTGTGTGTGTGTGTGTGTGTGTGTGTGTGTGTGTGTGTGTGTGTGTGTGTGTGTGTGTGTGTGTGTGTGTGTGTGTGTGTGTGTGTGTGTGTGTGTGTGTGTGTGTGTGTGTGTGTGTGTGTGTGTGTGTGTGTGTGTGTGTGTGTGTGTGTGTGTGTGTGTGTGTGTGTGTGTGTGTGTGTGTGTGTGTGTGTGTGTGTGTGTGTGTGTGTGTGTGTGTGTGTGTGTGTGTGTGTGTGTGTGTGTGTGTGTGTGTGTGTGTGTGTGTGTGTGTGTGTGTGTGTGTGTGTGTGTGTGTGTGTGTGTGTGTGTGTGTGTGTGTGTGTGTGTGTGTGTGTGTGTGTGTGTGTGTGTGTGTGTGTGTGTGTGTGTGTGTGTGTGTGTGTGTGTGTGTGTGTGTGTGTGTGTGTGTGTGTGTGTGTGTGTGTGTGTGTGTGTGTGTGTGTGTGTGTGTGTGTGTGTGTGTGTGTGTGTGTGTGTGTGTGTGTGTGTGTGGTATGCGTGCATGTGTGAATACGCATATACAGTACGTACACAATACATATATGTGTCTGCATAGATGTGTGATGATGGCTATGTTCTGGTTTATAATCTGCACACTCTCCAACTGTCCCACTATCCTCTGTAGAATGGTCTCCTGTGGTTGGGACAACATTCGTCTTTGGAGGTTAAAGGATGGAGGGCTCAAGTCTTGCCCTGTGGACCTGGGCAGTCACCATCAGCTTAACTTCACCGATGTCACCTTCCAGGCTGGAGCATGTGGGGAGACCACTTACAGAGAGAAGTGCATGTGAGGCCTAGTGGTGCAGCATGTACGTACGTGTATGTGCGCATGTGTGAATGGTGCAGCATGTACATATCTACACACTTGCGTGTGTGTGAACTAGCACTCTTGTACATCTACATGTATGCACGTACGTACATACAGGGGAACCCACTTAACACGGAACTCGAGGGACTGATGAATAGTGTTCATGTAATCAGAACAGTTAGGAATGCTAGGGACACTGCAGGGGCTGTTTGCTGCTTTCATGTTAACCAAAATTTCATGTTAAGCGAGTTTTGTGTTAAGTGGGTTCCACTGTACGTAAAGACACAGTCATACACGCACCCACCCATCCATGTGTACTATGTAGCGTTTGGTTTATTGAATGCTGTGTGTACGCAATACGCAGTCTCTCTTCTGTGATCAGCATCCTGATGTTGTGCTCGTAGATTGGCCTCCACTAGTTCTGGTCTTGTGTTTGAAGTCCACTACCAGAGTGTCAGTATAAGGAGGATTTGGAGGCTTCCACAGGAAGAGCCAACATCTGGTGTGAATGCTCTTCGCGCACATGAAATGTTCTGTGTGACTGGAGGAGATGACGGGGCTCTGAGAGTTTGGCCTCTTGACTTCTCCTCTGTTCTGTTGGAGGCCCAGCACAACTCTCCAGTGACCTCTCTCGTGGTATCCAGAGATGGTCTCTCCATTGTTGTGTCCACCAAAGCTGTAAGTTGTTCTCTTTGCTGTAAAGTTGGGTTGATGCGAGCGGGGGTTGGAGGGAGAGTGGGGGGTTAAGTAAAACAGTGGCAGGTAGCATGAGAGAGAGAAGCCCGTTAGTTGATGAATCTTGTATGCACATTCTGTAGCAGTGTCCTGCCAGACCTGAGTGAACTGTAATGGTTTTTGTGGCCAAATCTGGCCTGTTCATGACGACCTACGATTTGTTGAAGCTGTTTTGTAGGAAACAACTCTTTGTTTGAGGCATGCGTATACACCTTGCTGATGTCTGCGTGCTGGATGACACTTCACTACAGAGCATGCAACCTTATCCCTTTCTTCCTCCTTGCACACAGGGCAGTGTGGGTGTCCTGGATGCTTCAACCAAGGTGTACACCACTCTAGTCCACTCCCACACTGCTCCCATCACCAGAGGAGCCCTCACAAGCAGGGAGAACCAGGTTGTCACGATCAGCAAGGACAAGTCTGTTCGAGTGTGGGATGTGCACACAGGAAGTCAGACACATGAGTTTCATGCCGTTGATGACTGTCCTCTGGCTGTCACTTGTCATCCAACTTTGGAAGCTGTCACATGTGGGTACTCTTCAGGAGGAGTTCGTGTCTTTAGCCTCCTCTCTGCTTCCCTCCTGGCAGATCACAGGTATGTAAAATATCCTCTGTGTGTGTGTGTGTGTGTGTGTGTGTGTGTGTGTGTGTCTTAGTTTCACGCAAAGGAAGTCATAATTTGTGCCTGTTATGCGCTCTATGCTTGTATCAGTGAGTCTCCACGACTGACCCCACAACATATATGTCCGTTATTTGCTGTGAGCTGTACGTCATTCACTCTCCTGTCGTCCATCCTGGTATCCAGGTGTCTGGAGGGCAGAGTGACACACTGCGTGTACTCCAAGACTACGGCTACTCTGTTTGTGAGTACATCCATGGGAGCACTGGGTTTGTTCGATGGGCGAGAGGAAGACCATGCGCTGATCACAGTTCACTATGATCTCCTCTCACCTGAGGCCTCACTGCGTCCTTTCTCTGTCTGTGACGAGCAGAGAAGGGTAGCTGTTATTGGACCTCTTCCCACTATTATCACAGTCTTTGAAATGGACGACATGCAAGAGGTAGCGAGGGGTGCTTGTATCTCCATATGATGCTTGTATATCTGTATGGGTGCTTGTACCTTTGTATGTGTGCTTGTATCTCTGTGTGTGTGCTTGTATCTCTGTGTATGAGTGCTTGTATCTCCGTGTGGGTGCTTGTACGTATGTCTGTGTTGGGTGCTTATATCTCCGTGTGGGTGCTTGTATATGTGTGTGGGTGCCTGTATCTCATTGTGGCTGCAGGATGGTAGAATGTCACTTGATGTAGCAAGTGAGGTACGTACATAATGGATGACATTCGTATGTACGTACGTGTAACTCGCGTCTGTAGTCTTGTCTGTACTTTACGTATGCAAGTAAATACTTTTGTATATTATGTGTGTGTGTGTGTGTGTGTAGGCATTGCCTCACGCAGTGTGACCCTCCCTTCTTGGGATGTTCGACAGTGTACCTGTCCGCTAGGTGCTGCGTGTGGATGCCACCAACATGGAGCATCGCAGTGGACCTCCCGAGGCATTCCTTGCCGTTTCCTTTCAACCACCCTCGTACACAACCATCCTCCTACAAACATCCACCAACACACTTGTTTTCTTTGATCTTGTCTCTGGTAGGATGACGAAAGAGGTGTGTTTGTCTGCACTCAGCACTTGATAGATACTAGCTATGTCTTCACTTCAGTGTACGCCTGCGGGTTAGTGTGTACCAATCATCTCTGCAGATAGCTGGCTGGGAGCAGAGTCCTTGTACCTCTGCCTCCTTGTTCACGGACTCTGGAAAGCACTTCCTCTCAACCAGTGGTAAGATGGTCAAAGTATGGGAAACCAAGTCCAGTAGACCAGTGCGTCCACAGGTAGGGGCCTTACCTGACTGATGGGAGTGTTGAGAGGTGACCACTTAAGAGTGGTGTTGAGAGTTGACCACTTAAGAGTGGTGTTGTGAGGTGACCACTTGAGAGGAGTGTTGTGAGGTGACCACTTGAGAGGAGTGTTGTGAGGTGACCACTTGAGAGAAGTGTTGAGAGGTGACCACTTGAGAGGAGTGTTGTGAGGTGACCACTTGAGAGAAGTGTTGTGAGGTGACCACTTGAGAGAAGTGTTGTGAGGTGACCACTTGAGAGAAGTGTTGAGAGGTGACCACTTGAGAGGAGTGTTGTGAGGTGACCACTTGAGAGGAGTGTTGTGAGGTGACCACCTGGTTGTGTCCTTGGCAGGTGTTTCTTGGCCACTGCTGTGCAGTTAATGATGTCATTTTCGCTGAGCAGAGTTCTGTGCTTGTATCATTGGCTGAATCAATGCTATTATGGAGTTTCCATGACAACAAGAAGTAAGTCTCTTTCATCATTATTCAATTCATGTTCAAATGTTGTCAGTGTATAGTCATGCAGGATATACCTTGAGTTGTTGTCGTAGTGCAGACGTACCTTGAGTTGTTGTCGTAGTGTTATGTGTGCAGAGTGGTCACCAGAGAAAAAATGAAAGAGGGTAGAATTTGTGTAAGCCAGTAGTAGGCTAGTGCACAGCTGCCATATAATGGTTTCACTTTCATATTATTTAGTACCTTGTAATGGGGGAAAATTCGGTCAAAGTATATATATATATATATATATATATATATATATATATATATATATATATATATATATATATATGATATGCGCAGTGTCAGTTTTACCTAATCTATCGACTCAAAGTACCTGAACAAAGAAGGAATGACTCTACTTAAAGAAAAAATGGTTTAAACCAAAGTTTAAGCAGGGTGGCCCACCCTGCTTAAAAGGGCTGGCGAGAACACTGTGTTTGGATATATTTGACAAACATACACTGTGCCCAGGAGAATCTTCTGTGCTCATCCCCTTGTGTAGGAACGAGAGCTCTTTAGCTGTGTCACCACGGCAACATGCACCCTCCCCCATGGAGTACACAAAGCCGGTGTCTTCAATGGCAGCTCCCACACCTGTTCATCCCTCACGGGACGATGGCACTCATATCACACACCACCACACTCTACCTGGGGGTGAAAGGGACGGTGGAGATACCACGAGGAGTGACAGGAGTGACAGTGGGAGTGGTGATGGTGCTAGTGACAGTGACAGTCGTGATTGTGATAGTAGTGCTCACAGCAGTGATGAGAGTCCCAAGGATGTTGTAAGCAGTGGAAGTGAAGACAGGTTTTCACTGCAGCAGCTTCAGCCATCAGTGCCTCCTCCACTCAATGTCGAAGGAACAGGCTCAACTACTTCAGGCAGAGAAGAAGCCCAAGTCTGCCAAAATCTGGCTGTGTCCTCTGCCTCACTCAAAGACAGTGACCACTTCTTGCAACTTAAACACATGATAGGGATTGACCCATCACTTAGGCATAATCTGGTGTGGCATCCATTGTTAGGTGGGTGGGTGTGGGTGTGGGTGTGGCATCCATTGTTGGGTGTGTGTGTGGGTGTGTGGCATCCATTGTTAGGTGTGTGTCGAGAGGTGTGGCATCCATTGTTATGTGTGTGGGGTGTGTGGCATCCATTGCTAGGTGTGTGGGGTGTGGCATCCATTGTTAGGTGTGTATCGGGGTGTGTGGCATCCATTTTTAGGTGTGTGTGGGGCGGGGGTGTGGCATCCATTGTTGGGTGTGTGGGGAGGGGTGTGGCATCCATTGTTGGGTGTGTGGGGCGGGGGTGTGGCATCCATTGTTGGGTGTGTGTGTGGGTGTGTGGCATCCATTGTTAGGTGTGTGTCGAGAGGTGTGGCATCCATTGTTATGTGTGTGGGGTGTGTGGCATCCATTGCTAGGTGTGTGGGGTGTGGCATCCATTGTTAGGTGTGTATCGGGGTGTGTGGCATCCATTTTTAGGTGTGTGTGGGGAGGGGTGTGGCATCCATTGTTGGGTGTGTGGGGCGGGGGTGTGGCATCCATTGTTGTGTGTGTGGGGAGGGGTGTGGCATCCTTAGTTGGTGTATGGTTTCATGTATGAGCTGTGTGTACCAGAGGGTGCACTATTTTTCTTATAGTCCTGCCTCCACCCTCCACCCCCTTCCTCCCTCCTCCCTCCCTCCCCAGGATTCATTGTCTACAGCTGCTGTAATGTTGTGATTCTTGAAGACCTGTCTTCATCAAAACAGTTTTTCCTGACAGGACACAGAAGTAAAGTGACTGCTCTTGCTCTTCAGCACAGTGGAGAGATGCTGGCCTCCAGTGGCAGTACCTCCAGTGTCGATTCATCCAATGGTGTGATAGAGGGAGAAATGGATGGAGAAATCCGTCTCTGGTCCCCGAAGTCCTATCAATGTGTACATGTGCTGAAGCTCCGTGGGGGAGTGGCCTCATTGGACTACTCCAGGGATGATCGCTTCCTTGTCGCAGTTGGTGAGTTTGTGACAGCCTAGCACACAGAATGTGACAGCCTAGCACACAGAATGTGACAGCCTAGGACACAGAATGTGACAGCCTAGGACACAGAATGTGACAGCCTAGGACACAGAATGTGACAGACTAGCACACAGAATGTGACAGACTAGCACACAGAATGTGACAGACTAGCACACAGAATGTGACAGCCTAGGACACAGAATGTGACAGCCTAGGACACAGAATGTGACAGCCTAGGACACAGAATGTGACAGACTAGCACACAGAATGTGACAGCCTAGCACACAGAATGTGACAGCCTAGCACACAGAATGTGACAGCCTAGCACACAGAATGTGACAGCCTAGGACACAGAATGTGACAGCCTAGGACACAGAATGTGACAGCCTAGGACACAGAATGTGACAGCCTAGGACACAGAATGTGACAGCCTAGGACACAGAATGTGACAGCCTAGCACACAGAATGTGACAGCCTAGGACACAGAATGTGACAGCCTAGGACACAGAATGTGACAGACTAGGACACAGAATGTGACAGCCTAGGACACAGAATGTGACAGCCTAGGACACAGAATGTGACAGCCTAGCACACAGAATGTGACAGCCTAGGACACAGAATGTGACAGACTAGCACACAGAATGTGACAGCCTAGGACACAGAATGTGACAGCCTAGGACACAGAATGTGACAGCCTAGGACACAGAATGTGACAGCCTAGGACACAGAATGTGACAGCCTAGGACACAGAATGTGACAGCCTAGCACACAGAATGTGACAGCCTAGGACACAGAATGTGACAGCCTAGGACACAGAATGTGACAGCCTAGGACACAGAATGTGACAGCCTAGGACACAGAATGTGACAGCCTAGGACACAGAATGTGACAGCCTAGGACACAGAATGTGACAGCCTAGCACACAGAATGTGACAGCCTAGGACACAGAATGTGACAGCCTAGGACACAGAATGTGACAGCCTAGCACACAGAATGTGACAGCCTAGGACACAGAATGTGACAGACTAGGACACAGAATGTGACAGACTAGGACACAGAATGTGACAGCCTAGGACACAGAATGTGACAGCCTAGGACACAGAATGTGTATTGAGAGTGTGTTTGTGGACGTGTCAGAGTTATGTGCAATTGTCTAGAGAGTGGGGCTCTATCATGGTTCGTGCATTGGCAGTACTTCCTGTTTCTTTCCAGCTTCCTTTGTTTAGAAGTACTCCATTTTCCTGTACAGGTTCCTGTGTTAAAAGTACTTCCTGTTCCCGTGCAGGTACCTGTGTGTCTGTGTGGAGTTGTGTGGACTACAGACTGGTGGCCAGCAGCAAGGTGGAGGTGGAGAGAGTACATCAGGCCAAGTGGAACCCATACCTTGCCAACACACTGAGCACAGTGGGGTGTGGTCCTCATGTGTCCTTCTGGAAGCTGACAGAGGACACACAGAAGACACATTCACTGTCGGTTCGTGAAACTCTGCACTCACTTGTGATCTGATATGTGTGTTCATGACCATGTCTCACCCTCTTGTCTTCAGGTGGTGTATGGAGAAGTTCCCAATGACTTGAGGATGCATGTGTGTTCATATGTGTCTCTTTTTCATGTGAAGTGTAGTGCCCTCTTGTGTGGTATGTTGTGCATTCTAGTGTTTTTGTGTAAATTCTTGTAATCTTGTGCATTCTAGTAGTTTCTTGTAAATTGTAGTATTCTTTACAGTTAGCTTTTGTCCCTTGCCTCTTAGAATCAGAAACCTGTGTTGTTCACATCACTTTCCTTTGACAGCTCATCCAAGCTCTACGTAGCCACGTCAACAGGTACGCCCACACCCAGCTTGTGTCTACTAGGTACTTCATGATGGTTTCTGTGCGTATGGGCACAGCATGGATGTAGGTGTGTGCCCCCAGCAATACATATGTGTATACGTATGTACCCAGTATGTGTGCATATGCCATCATACCATATGCATGAGGCTCTCACATGATTAAACTTTCACAAATGTAACAAATGATTGGGTAGATGTATCAATTCTCTGCAGATATTTGCCACACTGTCCCCATTTTCTACTGTAGAAATGCGAATTATTCAAAACTGACCCAAGTTGGGAAAGTTTAACTGTATGAAACTTCCATGCATATGGTTTAATGATGTGTGCACTTGCTCTGCCCACGTGACAGGAGATGTAGTCGTTTGGAACTGGTCCACTGGAAAGTGCCTCTATCACTGGAAGTGCAGCTCCGTAGAGATATCAGTGATCTTGAGCAGACATGGTCGTATCATCACTGGAGGGTGTGATGGGTCTCTCTCTGTGTGGACAGCTGAACACAATACAGAGAGGTGATGGTCAGGGGGTGGAGTGGAGGGTGGGGTGGGGAGTGTAGGGAGAAGATACAGAGAGGTGATGGTCAGGGGGTGGAGTGGAGGGTGGGGGTGGGGAATGTAGGGGGAGAAGATACAGAGAGGTGATGGTCAGGGGGTGGAGTGGAGGGTGGGGGTGGGGAATGTAGGGGAGAAGATACAGAGAGGTGATGGTCAGGGGGTGGAGTGGAGGGGAGAAGATTGCATAAAATTCAATGTCTTTGTCTACCTACTTCCTGTTGATCAGTTTTGGCATGCGAGCAGTCAGTGGAGGTGTGGTCCAGGTGGGAGGGGCAATAACAGCTGGATGCTTTGATGACAATTTGCAAATGGTAACTGTTGCATTCAACCTAGAGCTCCACTTCATGCTGTGTCCACTGTAGTCTGTACACCACGCCACGTGATCAGTACGTCTTTTCATGTGATCTGTACCTCACCTCTCGTGATCTGTACGTTACCTCATGTGGTCTGTGCGTTACCTCATGTGGTATGTTCGCCATCTTGTAACACAACTTGACCACCTGTGTACAGGGAGTTGTCGCGAGGGCACCAGGTTCTTTGTACCATGTCAACTGGAATGATGGTTCTTCTGTCAGACTTGTCACAGCTCCATCCAGTGAAGTGAGTGGGTGTGGTTTGGCTATAAGGAGTGTGGTCAAAATTGTTGTAAGGTTGTGCTCATGTATTATGTAGGTTGTAGCTATGGTAACAGCTGAAGGTATCCTAGCAACAGCATGTATCGATGGTACAGTGCTTCTATGGAGTATTCCATCACTAGAGCTCCAACAAATGTACCACACTCCTAATATGGTGAGTCCCCCCCCCCCTCTGGGCCCTGTACTGTTCAACACTACTCTCAACTTTGTCTTTGCAGAAGTGCTGGAGTGTGTGTCTTCACGGGAGGAAGCACATGGTAGCAGGATACGACAACGGATGTGTGCGTGTGTTTGACATCGAAAGAAACAAGCAATCTTCAAAGATGGCCCCTCATGCCTCCCCTGTCACTGCCGTGGAGATCTCAACGGATGGTGAGAGAAAATTGTGACTTGTAATGAAATCATTTCATGTGTCTTCCTCATTGAAGGGGATTTGGTGTTGTCAGGAGCTGTGAGTGGATATGTGGCCATCAATGACAGGAAAACTGGTATTTGTATGTTTGTGGTCTCTGACCACATAGAGAGTGCCATATCAATGCTCCAGTGCACACCTCATATGATGCATGTGAGTATTGGGTGGAATTGTGTACATGTGAGTATTGGGTGGGATTGTGTGTGTGTGAGTATTGGGTGGGATTGTGTGCGTGTGAGTATTGGGTGGGATTGTGTGCATGTGAGTATTGGGTGGGATTGTGTATGTGTGAGTATTGGGTGGGATTGTGTGCGTGTGAGTATTGGGTGGGATTGTGTGCATGTGAGTATTGGGTGGGATTGTGTATGTGTGAGTATTGGGTGGGATTGTGTGCGTGTGAGTATTGGGTGGGATTGTGTGCATGTCCCAAGAATATCATGCAGTGAAGCAGGGCCCATTGTACACTACATTGTATGTGTACTGTACCTGGTGTGTGTGCTGTGCTTAGTGTGTGTGCTGTACCTGGTGTGTGTGCTGTACCTGGTGTGTGTGTGCTGTACCTGGTGTGTGTGCTGTATCTGGTGTGTGTGCTGTACCTGGTGTGTGTGCTGTACCTGGTGTGTGTGTGCTGTACCTGGTGTGTGTGCTGTATCTGGTGTGTGTGCTGTACCTGGTGTGTGTGTGCTGTACCTGGTGTGTGTGCTGTATCTGGTGTGTGTGCTGTACCTAGTGTGTGTGCTGTACCTAGTGTGTGTGCTGTATCTGGTGTGTGTGCTGTACCTGGTGTGTGTGCTGTACCTGGTGTGTGTGCTGTACCTGGTGTGTGTGCTGTACCTGATGTGTGTGTGCTGTACCTGGTGTGTGTGCTGTATCTGGTGTGTGTGCTATATCTGTAGCTGTCCTCGTGTGGATCACAGCCCGTCAATGTGTGGATGATATCCAGTGAAGATGGCCGGCACAGTGTGTGGGGGTCACGATGGGTGGAGAATGTCCACGTGCTGGTGGATTGGATCACTCTTCCTAGCACCAAAGTATGTTTACTCGCTACCTGGGTAGTCTCGCGTCACCAGCGCCTTTTCCTATTCGCCTCCTACTGGAAGCCAATAGGAAAAGGGGCTGGCGACGCGAGACTACTACCTGGGTGACTAGATGGGGGACTAGCCTGGGTGACTAGACGGGGGACTAGTCAGGGTGACTAGTCTGAGGACTAGCCGGGTGACTAGCCTGGGTGACTAGCCTGGGGACTAGCCAGGTGACTAGCCTAATGACTAGCCAAGGAGGCTAGTTTGTATATGTCTAGACGAAGTTAGTGGGGATGTCTAGACTAGGAGATTAGTGGGGATGTCTAGACTAGGAGGTTAGTGGGGATGTCTAGACTACGTAGGAGATTAGTGGGGATGTCTAGACGAGGAGGTTAGTGGGGATGTTCAGACTAGGAGGTTAGTGGGGATGTCTAGACGAGGAGGTTAGTGGGGACGTCTAGACTAAATTAGTGGGGATGTCTAGACTAGATTAGTGGGGATGTCTAGCTGGAGAGATTTGCACATGTCCCTCTGCCTTATAGAGAGGTGTTGCAAGGTTCAGTCCGGTCG
>CAUJGJ010000483.1:160000-170000 GCA_963170055.1 Halisarca cf. caerulea | reverse complement strand
ACAAAGGTGGAGACAAGACTTCCATAGAGGTTCTTCTTTGCTCTCCAATACAACGAGGACACTCTTGTCACTCCTCCTTCAAATGATAGCTCGGATTTTATGTACTCCAACCACAAACCTAGAAAGACATGGTGGTAGGTACTTCCTGTCACATGGTGGTAGGTACTTCCTGTCACATGGTGGTAGGTACTTCCTGTCATGTAAGGTGAAACAAACCTGGATTGGATGAGCCGTGGTCTAGGACGGCTGCTTCATAAAGGGCTCTGATACACTTCACATCTTTGGACTCCTGGGAAGTGAGATAGGGCAAACAGCTCCAAATGACAGGATCTAGACAGCCATACAAGGCACAGTATGTCTGAACACACCTGAGCTTGCTCAATCTTCACACATGTTTGATACACCTCCAATGCCACGGGACGGGAGGACAGCAACCTGTGGTGCAAGACAGGAGTGTAGTACAGAATAAAGGGGTGTGGTTGACAGTAGAGGGTATGACACACAGAAAAGGGGTGTGACACAGAGGAGAGGGGTGTGGTGCACAGTAGAAGGATGTAGTACACAGGAGAGGGGTGTGGTACATAGTAGAGGGGTGTGATCGACAGGAGATGGGTATGACACAAAGAAAGTGGTGTGGCACAGGGGGGAGGGACGTGGTACATGGTAAAAGTATATGGTACAAAGGAGAGGGGTGTGGTACACGGGAGAGGGATGTGGTACATGGGAGAGGGGTGTGGTACATGGGAGAGGGGTGTGGTACACGGGAGAGAGGTGCAAGATGTAAGATGCCCTAACAAATAGCCCCGATGTGATAGACCTCTCACCTCCTATACAACTTCCTTGCAGCTTGTATCCCATCGGACATCAACAACCACTCAATGTACCTTAAAGACATGGGCACAGACACACTCTGCACCCCACAACTCATGGAGTCCTACACACAGGATCAGGAGATCACAAACAGCACATCCTGATGGCATCAGGACAACACATACCTCAAATATCCTTCTAACAGTGCTCCTGTCCTCGGAGTGCATAACAGACCACTCAATCCAATGCTGCCACACTTCTAGACACTCCTAATATGTGGACATGACTATGCTATCACAACGCACCACTACTACACGGTACATGTACTTCACTTACAGGGGCCATTTTGACTGCATTGCGAAACATCTCACTATCAGATGAATCTGAGAGAATTGAAAGCCGGAGCTTCCATAATGAACTACTCTGTGGAAATTTAGTGGTTGCCAGGCAACATAATTCATCCACCTCCTTTTGATCACTATCTGCAGACAAGATCTGTTTTAACTGAAAACAAACAAACCATCAGTTTAACCAGTTGAGATGACATTGCCAAAATCAACATACACAAAAACCCATGAGTTCTTCAGTCACTTGGGGATCGGAAAAGCTACTGTTACACAAATCTTTTAGTTTCTACAAAAGCAATGTGGAGACACTCATGAGCAATGTGGAGACACTCATGAGCAATGTGGAGATGTCCATGAGCAATGTGGAGATGTCCATGAGCAATGTGGAGAGGTTCATGAGCAATGTGGAGAGGTTCATGAGCAATGTGGAGATGTCCATGAGCAATGTGGAGATGTCCATGAGCAATGTGGAGATGTCCATGAGCAATGTGGAGATGTCCATGAGCAATGTGGAGACACTCATGAGCAATGTGGAGATGTCCATGAGCAATGTGGAGACACTCATGAGCAATGTGGAGAGGTTCATGAGCAATGTGGAGAGGTTCATGAGCAATGTGGAGAGGTTCATGAGCAATGTGGAGAGGTTCATGAGCAATGTGGAGACGTTCATGAGCAATGTGGAGAGGTTCATGAGCAATGTGGAGAGGTTCATGAGCAATGTGGAGATGTCCATGAGCAATGTGGAGAGGTTCATGAGCAATGTGGAGACGTTCATGATCAATAACAGAACAAAAATACCTAACATGCACACAGCTGACAATTGGTACAAGATAAGATATTTGGTCACAGTTTCTAACAGCATCTAACCAATCCTACCTTCTTTCTCTGTTTGTCTTGAGAGTTTGAAGACCACTCACAAAACCACTTGATGTAAAGAATCCATAACTTGTCTGGAGAGGGGACAAGATGGCTGAAACACACACACAGTATTCGATCTCCTAACCACCACAAGAGAGCAAACCTCTGTTCTCTGTCATGATGTGCAGCCCCTCGCGATACACAGCCTCCACTAACCCACACAAGACTACCAAGTCATCTTCTGTACACACACACAGGAATTCAAGATGGACAAGAATGCAAATGACAAGGTTAAATCACATTCAATTGTAGCATACGTAAATCATACCAAGACTTCCACGCACACCACACTCTCGACACTTCCCAGCACACACCCTTACACACGTCACACTCCCCAGCATAAAGACAGCCCAGAATGCAATGGTATGCCATTGTCTCTTACTCTTGCAGAGTGACAGGTCAAGGGTTCGAATATGCTGCCTAGCAACAGCATCCCAGCATTGAGCACAGTTAGGAAAGTCCCTTGTCAGACTGAGGGGGAATACCCATAACATCATATAACATGTCTACATTTCCACTTCACACACTTACTGCAAGACAACACTCACTTTGAGTAAATCTCTTGATTAACCGTCTCCACATCATCAAAATTGTCCAATACAGGCAAGAAACCTAGTCTAAAGTCAACACTTGCTAAAAGAGTGAGATGAAGAGCCATTCAGTCCACAACCAACCAACAGCCAATCTCCCAGAACACTCAACCTACTTGGGATGGCCTTGATAGCAGCTTGATAGACAATTATAGCAGATCGGTAATTCATGAACTCATCAGTTACCATGGAATCATCTTGGTCCTTGAGGTGGAGGAAATAAGGAACATGTCAACATCGCAAATGAGGGACAGCAGTCCTCGTGTTGACAGATCACCTGTTCTTCAAGTGGTAGGCCAAGGACATCTCGTCTCCTCTTGACCCTGTCCACGTGAAGGAGCTCAAGACGAAACATTTCGTGCCACAGCAGTTGGGACTCGGCATTGGCTCGGATACCTTTTTGCAGCAATGTTCTGAGTACAAACACACAAGCAAGTGAAAACACTGACAGCCTGGTTGAGATAGCGATGCTTATTGTAACTGTACACAAGAGCAACAAGGAGTGTCACAGTGCCCACTGTACCTGGCAGCATCTACATTCCTGTTTCCTTCATGTTCTGTTTTGGCTGCCAACACCCACAGCTCAGCACACCGAGGGTTGACAGCAAGGGCCTTTGCCAAGGCTTTGCTCAGAGCAAAATAATGTTTCTTTGCAGAGCAAACAGACGATGCACAGTACATGAAAACAGAAGTGGGAGAAGATGCATGTCAACTTACAATTTTCTGACAGAAGAGTGAATACTGAGACCAAAGGCCAACATCTCCTTTAAACTTCTTTAAGACTCTCTGAAACAATCCATGAACTCTGGATGTGAACCCATACTCTGAGTGTGCTTCTTTAACAGTTACAATTCCATATTTCTATTTGGGAATGGAAACACACACACACACACCACATTACAGTGTACGTGGCATACACAGGCACACAATGAACATGGTACAGTAGCATATTATGCAGGAATACACATAACCATAGATATTAAAACATAACATGCCACAGAAAAACAAACCTCCTTCCTCCTTTTTCGCTGCACTTCCAAGTCCAGCTCGTACTGCAAAGAATATGTACAGACAACATCCGAAACTGCACGTGCTGCCACTCACAACTTCAAGGAAACTGTCCTTACCTGAATAGCTTGCAAAAAATCTTCCTTTTTAGCAGGTCTTCGAAGCATACGGTACTCAAACTTCTGTCTTTTTCGAACTATTTCCCTGACAGCAAGTGAATGGTACTGGTGAACAACGTGGCAGCTTGACGAAATGAATATTGGATCAATACCTTATTTCACTACGATTGAATATACCAACACGTTCCAACTCCTCCAATTCAGGGAGCATAGCCTCCAGCTTTTTGTGCACTACTTCGGCCATTTTGCCTCAAAACACGCCCTGGGCGCTAAGCACGACGCTACTGCACTCGAACAAAAACTTCCTGGTCATAACATAATTTAGTACACATTGAAAAGGAACACAACACGTACACATAGTGTGTACCCACAGGGAACATGTACACAATACACCTAGTCTTCTCCTGGGATGTTCGCAAAGAGTGCAGACATGGACTCTCCATTGTGTATCCTGCGGATCGCTTCACCAAGAATAGGACTAATGTCAATGGTCTTTATCTTGTGACATCTCTGTGCTTGTCCGTACGTTGGAAGTGTGTTTGCGACTATCACCTTCCATGCAAAGGATGCGAGATGAGTTGTACATTTAGCATGCCAGTAGCCAATAAGTGTGTGTGTGTGTGTGTGTGTGTGTGTGTGTGTGTGTGTGTGTGTGTGTGTGTGTGTGTGTGTGTGTGTGTGTGTGTGTGTGTGTGTGTGTGTGTGTGTGTGTGTGTGTGTGCAAGCACATGCCTATGTCTGTACACCATCACACACCTCTTCAATTGCAGAACGTTCCAACTGCTCGGGAGAGTCTTTGGAAAGTATCCCATGTGTAGCCACTGCATAGACCTTGTAGGCCCCTCTGTCCTTGAGAAAGTCTGCAGCTGCGATGATAGAATCCACTTCATCTATCAAATTATCCTGTAACACAAAAATAGAGCTTTCTGATACGATCAGAGGTGATGGGCAGTGCATAATGAAGCGCTGACGATGATGGGTACTTACAGCTATGATGGCAATCCGTCCGCTCACGTCCCCCACAAGATGATTGGAAACTGAAAGAACAGAACTAACATTCAACTGATTGATCTTCTGTGAATAACAGAAATCCCCTTACTGGAGGTAGACATTGATAGTGCTGTTCTGCTGCGCATCGGTGACACGCCTGTTGCCTCTGGAGGTGGGGAGGTACGCCCATCCAATTCCTCATCCTTCCTATTACCATAAATGACGGCTAATCTCAGTTTTAGCCTTTGAGCATATGAAGAAGCCCTTAAAAGAAGACAGCTATACATACAGTCCTGTAGCACATGAAAGTATATGCACGCACACCACACACACACACACACACACACACACACACACACACACACACACACACCATTACAAACAATGAGAAGGGTACCTACCTCTGGACAGCTGCTGGACCATTGGCCACAATAACTGCATTCTGGTAGTCAGTGATCTGACAATGAAACAACCATATGAAGTACAAGTTAGAATGCCATACAAACCACCACTAACAGGGGTTCCCCCCTCCCCCCCCCCCCACACACACACCAAACACCGCACTTACATGCTCTTTGATGTAGCTGAGAAGACAAGGAGAAGCTCTCAAGTTATCCAAAGTCATATCAAAGAACCCATGAATCTCCTTGTGATGCAGATCCATGGTGATGATCTGGGAGATCCCTGACAAGAAGAGGTACAAACAGCAAATGTACCCATGCCTCATACCACATCTGCCACACCCTTGTGATTGAGCAACTCACCAGCTTTTGCCAACATATTGGCCATAAGCTTGGCAACAATGCACCCTCTTTTCTGCATGCGATTCTGTCTTGAATAAGGCATGTAAGGGATGACAGCTAAAGAGAGAGAGTGTTCAGCATGACAGCAACACAAGCAGGTGAGCTACCACCTTGCGTACCAATGACTCGAGCTGCGCAAGATGTTCTACAGGCGTACGCCATTATTAGTAACTCCATTATGGTGTCATTAACGGAAGGGCTACAGGGAACGTCCAAGTCATAAGATTCTCACGTGATCATTAGACTGCCACTGAATACTCACCCGCCTCCTGTTTGGATAATAAATACATCCTTTCCTCTGACTGACTGGTCAATTTCTACCCGTGTCTCTGCAAATACAGACAAGCCACCATGACGAAACAATTGCATTGGGAATTCCTTCCAACAGACCTTGTGACTGTGAGCCGTCGGCATCTTCTGTTGGGGAGGAGCTGGCTATCTTAATACCAACATACCTGCAATGGACAAACGTTGCAAATACTTTGCACAAGAAATGAATCCAGCAAGCACATGCAGCTGTAGAAGAAGCATCCTATTTCCTAGGAAACCAGTGACCCTCACCTACACATCATTAACTAATCTACAACATATAACCAAACGTCATTCTATCTCCTCCAACCCAGCCTGACAAATCAACTACAAGACAACAAGTACACACACACATATGTAGTATATTCACTCAGCCACATCATTTGCTAGCTTCTGATGGCAGGAGCCGCTAAACAAAACCATAGAGCGGCCAACTTCTCTTTTGTACGCCATATATACATGCACGGCTCTCTTCTAATGAAAGGGTTCTACTCTCAGGCATTCAGGAGTCGATAGTGTGGGGAAAAAATGGCTGGCGAGACATCTGCGGTAACTCGTGGTCCGATGTACCGTTGTGATCCGTATTTTACGATTCAAAAGATAAAATTGCCTGATTCAATGTATGTGCTTCCGAGCCCCATCTCTCCTCTTACTGTTAGATGGCCTGATGTAAGTATAACTGGAAGATACACTGCTTGAGCTGTCTTCCTGTTGTGGTATGTCGTGTATGCGTTAACTTACTCGCCTTTTGTTTGCTCTGTAGTCGGAATCACTTAGAAGTAATCAGATAGCGAAGCTCGAACGTCAGGAAATTGAGTTGAGGAAAGAGATTGACAATGTAATGGATAAACTAAAGGGTCTGGGGAACGAACTTGGAGTGCCATCGTCTCATCTTGATCCCTTGAGAGCGAATCCAGTGGATGTGGTCGTTTCGATACCTGTTGCACAGTCTGTGGCCCCACTTGCAGCATTGTACAGGTGCGTATGTGCGCAGATGTTTCATTGTGGTGGTGTTGGTGGTGGTGATGTGTACATAGTCTGGCGTAGCATGGACCGTATTCTTCTATTTTTGTCTAACGCCACTTAACATTCGTAATCTACCAATTCCGTCATAAAAATGAAGGAAAGGGTTGGCTGCGTCAGACTAGGTGGTTTGTGTGTGTGAGTAGATACTCCAACTAAGCTAGGTTAAAGTATCTATGAGTATGTGTGTGTGTGTGTGTGTGTGTGTGTTGTGTGTGTGTGTGTGTGTGTGTGCATGCGTGTGTGTGCGTGGACAGTTGAGAGAGGGATGTGTGTAGTCCTGCTGCAGACAATTTTCAGGTGTCTGTGTGTCTGTTCATCTCAGGCTCCTGTGTGGTAGTGTTCGCTGCAGCTATCGTGTAGTAGTTCACTCGAGTGCTGCATCAACTGCTACTGACCAGCAAAGAGAGGCCTTCACCAGTGAAAGGGTTGACCCAAACCCGCAATTAACACTGACCATCATTTGGAAAGGAAGTAAGCAGTGCTGTCTCATGTATTGTGTTTGCTTGTTACATGATCTGTTGTCTGTCTGGTGATCAGGACTGAATGATGATCTGTATTTGTTTCTCCTTCCTTGTGTAGTCCCTGAATGTCCTGCTCCAAGAATGGTGGTGTCTGCTGGGTCTCAGGTGCCAGTGGTGGGAATGGCCAACATATTGAGATTTATAGGCCGTCTGTTTGGACCTGAACTGTGTGGAGGGGGTTCCCCACTTGTAGCAGCTCAAGTTGACTCTTGGTTAGATTTGGTTACTTACCAAGTTGTCAACGGGAGTGTCAGGAGCCAAGGAAGTGTTGTGCGCCAGCTGAACTCGCGACTAGGGTCCTCAAAGTGGCTGGCTGGAGAATCCTTCACTTTGGCTGATTTATATGCATTTGTAACTCTGTGTGAGTTGACAGGGCAAAAGATTCCAGGGAATGTCCAGAAATGGGCCAAAAGGTGTTTAGAAATGCCAGCACTAGCCTCCCTACCTGGGTGTTCTGCTGATCATCTCTTCCCAACGAACTAGATATTATAAATTATGATTGTGTATTGTCATCAATTATTAAAATAATACAAGTTAGGAAAATTATGTATATAATTGGTTTAAGTGCCGATTAAAACAGTTCACAGACATTTGGTTTGCAGATGTTATTTGACAATACTTCAGTGATTCAGGGGCAGATTCTGTCCAGCAAAGGTAAGTGGGCGGGGTTGTACAGCTCCACCCTCCCTCGGAAGATCATCCGACCCAGGAGTGAACTGAGCTGTTGCGTGCAGTCCACAGCGGCTGAGTGGAGGAGAGCATTACTGCTTTTAAGACCATAGAAGATGGGACCAAAGAAATCAGCCAAGTAGTTCTTAAACTGTTTTTTCCCTAAGTTGCGTGCAATGACTGGCAGCTGTTTCATCAATGACTCCACAAGGCTGACATGATGAACATAATGCTTGTACGAAGCAGCCTGAGCTGCAAGTGGGAGGAGCTCACTCATGTATGAAGCTGCCATTTTATTTCTGCTTAATTCCCCAACAAGATGTATGCATCCCTCAGACTTCTCCCAAGGCTGAGATGGTTTCTGGAAGCCATGGTCCATGCACCCTCCACTCTTCCTCATGCGAGGAGCAAGTGATCCACACGAATACATAGTCTGATCTGTATGTAAGTCCAGATTGTTGTCTCTTGCTTTCTTCACAACACCAAATGTAGCTGGCCCTGGATCAATACCAGGATTCTTCATCTCACTGTCTGCTGGCTGGTCCTTTACCAGCTGCAAACGTTGCTTGACCTCCTCAGCAACCTTTTCTAATATGGCCGGTTCGTATGCTTCCACTACAATGGCTAGGGCCACAGCTCCACCTTGGCGCACAGAGGGAATACTGTCTTCAAGATTATGGAAGAACAGATCCAAGAGCTCCTTCAGAAAGGGTTTGCTCTCCTCAGGAAAACAGCTTACAAAATTCCCACATGCCAGGCAAGCGGCATCCCTCACTGGCCAGCTATCATCCTTAAAGCAGCCAATCAATGTGGGCATTAGATCTCTGACAAACCCTCTGAGCAGTGAACTGTCAATTTTCTTCCCAAGTTCAGCAATACAGATACAAGCAGCTTCACGGACTGCGTGGTTGTCAGCTCCACTCTGGCTGATGTAGTATGCTACCACACTATCAATGTGTTTCTCAACGTACTGTATTCCTTTGTCTTGCATGACCAAGCGCCATGTCTCCTGAGAATACAGCCGCACACCTTCAGCCACATAGTATCTATTAAGACACATTGCAGGGACAAGGGCTGGGAGATAGGCTTCCCTCACTTCAGCACACTTAATGTTTGTGAGGAAATTCCTGGCAGCTACAGATGAGGCCATTCTGACTTGACTCCAATTGTCGGCCAGACCCTTAGCAATGTGGTTGGCAATGGATTGCCAGTGATCCCTCACTACCTGGGGAACACTCTCTGAGGACGAAGCAACAGGAATACATGAGGAAATCACTGCAAGAGCTTTGAACCCCATTTCCCTAACAAATCTGTTGGCATGGGAGAGAGCCATGTAAAGGAGATGAAGAAGGTCTTTAGTGATGTGAGGCTCAAACTGAGCTCTGCAGCCTTCCACAGTTTGCTGGAGAGCATACATGTATGTCTCCAAACCCTTCCATCCTGCTGTGTCATGAAATATCATTGCTGCCGTCACCTTCCCTCTTTCAGACTCTTCTTCATTAACGAGCTTCTCTTTGAGGGATTCTGCTTCTGTACTGCCTTCAAGCAGGTCCTCATCTCTTTCCAAATTATGTCGAATACCGCCTAAGATGATTTCCTTCGACATTTCATAGTACTCTACTCCTTTCCATCGACAAATTTGACCCAAAACCTCTCCAGTCACCTGTCGCACGCGCGGTTCTTTACTATCGAGTAGCTTTGGTAACATTTTCACGATCTGGTTGCAGTACTCAAGAGAGAGATGCTGGGACAGCTCTCTAGATGCGGTCAGACATCCCTGAAGTTTCTCGCTTTCGGTTGTTTCGTTCAAAACTACAGAAAAGGCGTGCTCGTATAACGAAAATTCTTCATCAGAATTATTAGCATCACGAATAAGCTTCTTCAGCGCGT
>CAUJGJ010000483.1:152500-155000 GCA_963170055.1 Halisarca cf. caerulea | reverse complement strand
CAGACAAGGTTGTTTGAAAGTGTAAAATGTGGGTGATGCAATCATTGCTAGATGTTGCACAAGATGAAAGTGTTGCAATTATGTTTGCATATTGCACAGTGTGAGATTGGGAATGTGCAAACACAAGTATTATACTGATGCAATGTGTAGGGCTGATTACGCAATGATGCAATACTTGCTGCTATTGCTTCGTACATGAGTTTTTGGAAGATTATGAAAGTTCTAAAGTAGAGTAGAGGCTGATATGGACTTGTGCTGATGCAATGTATACTGCTGATTGTGCAATGTACACTGCTGATTGTGCAATGATGCAACATTTTCCTCTAATAACATGTGAAATATTCAAATGAGGATGAGGAAACTTATGGTACTGTTGACTTGTCCATGACTGGTGGTACTACGGGTGCACCAGGCTATTATTGTTGCTAACAATGCTGTGTTTTCTAATCTGTATGTGTGCATGTGCTGCCATTTAGGACATTGTGAGGGGAGAGTCATATTTGAAGCTGAGACCGGATCGAGTGTGCATGCAAGATGCCACAGCTCAGGTGTGAGGGCTTTGTACTCACATGTGTGTGTGTGTGTGTGTGCATGCGTGCGTGCGTGCGTGCGTGCGTGCGTGCATGCGTGCGTGTGTGTGTATGTGTGTATGTGTGTATGTACCTCTGGTATAGTTTGTACAGTATGGTGTGTGTGAACACCTTGTCATGTGATGTGTGTGTACACTTTGTGGTGTGATGTGTGCACACCTGGTAACTTGTTCTGCTATTTTTGCCATCTCTGTAGATGGCAGTTCTGCAATTCATAAGCAGTGGTCTGCCGAGGGTTGCCGTGCCGTCCACCATACACTGTGATCACTTGATTGAGGCTCAGTCTGGTGGGGACAAGGACTTGGCAACTGCTAAAGTGTCAAACAAAGAAGTGTATGATTTCCTTTCAAGTGCTTCTGCCAAATATGGAATAGGCTTTTGGAAGCCGGGGAGTGGCATCATCCATCAGGTGGGTGTGTTGTAGACTGGTAGGAGCTAACTCACATACAGGACATCTGTTCCCCTTTGGTCAGATCTGCTTGGAGAACTATGTCTATCCTGGTCTGCTCATCATTGGGACAGACAGTCACACACCCAATGGAGGAGGACTAGGGGGCGTGTGTGTTGGAGTGGGAGGGGCAGATGCAGTGGATGTCATGGCTGGCTTGCCTTGGGAGTTGAAATGCCCCAAAGTAAGTCACACATCACCCCCACTTGGGGTGTGTATGTGCATGCATGTGTGTATACATGTGTTTGCATACGTAGTTAGGCATGCGTACTGTATATCCTCTCCTTGTGGTCGATGTGGCTAGGTGATTGGTGTGCGTCTGGTGGGGAGACTTGGGGGGTGGACTGCTCCCAAGGATGTCATCCTGAAAGTAGCCGATATTCTCACTGTTGCTGGGGGAACTGGAGCAATCATTGAGTATCACGGCCCAGGCATTGACTCCATATCTGCCACAGGTACAGTGACACTCATACTGAATCTACGTGTGTGTGTGTGTGTGCGTGTGTGTGTGCGTGTGTGTGTGTGTGTGTGTGTGTGTGTGTGTGTGTGTGTGTGTGTGTGTGTGTGTGTGTGTGACTTTGTTGTTCCATGGGATTCTTCATAATGTGTCTAATACACTGTACGTATTGCAGTAGCATAGCAGGGCCGGTGTATGTGTGACTGCTTATGTAACATAGAACAGCTGTAGATGTGGTTCCCTCATGTACTGTGCACAGGTATGGGTACCATATGCAACATGGGGGCCGAGATAGGGGCCACCACTTCTCTCTTTCCCTTCAACGATCGCATGCTGAAGTACCTGAAGAGCACAGGGAGAGGGGCTATCGGCCATCTTGCTGACCAGCACAGGCAACTTCTGACTCCAGATGAAGGAGCTGAGTATGACAAAGTGATCGAGATCAATCTGACTCAGGTATTGACTTGTGTGTGTGTGTGTGTGTGTGTGTGTGTGTGTGTGTGTGTGTTGGCAGTGTTAGAAATAATGGTAGCATTCAGACATTGTCCAACCATTTTGGCATTTTGTCCGACCCAGAAAAGATTGGGTCAGACATTTGACTGAGCACTGCCTATTGTTCATTTTATACACACACACACACACACACACACACACACACACACACACACATACACACACACACACACACACACACACACACACACACACACACACACACACACACACACACACACACACACACACACACACACACACACACACACACACACAGTGATGTCACAAAGTCATTTGTACTGAGAATGTCTACTTATACTTTCACTATGTGTTGATGCACATCTGCTGTGGCACCTGTGTACTTGCCCAAAATATGTCTGAGCAAAGCTGAAATTGTCTGACCCAAAATGATAATGCCCGGGCATTTGTCCAACCTCTTGCTCCTTATTTCTAGCACTGTACTGGTCTGTACTGGTATGTACTGGTATAATATTATATGTTCATTCCTGT
>CAUJGJ010000483.1:120000-150000 GCA_963170055.1 Halisarca cf. caerulea | reverse complement strand
TGCTGCCTTGGAGCCGCGTCATCTGGGAGGTGTAGCTATCATTGTGAAGAGCTTTGCTAGAATTCATGGTGAGTCCTTGTTTACCCAGTGGTTGAGGTGTTTGGTGTGATGCTGCGATGTCTGGATGCTTCACAGAGACAAACCTGAAGAAACAAGGTGTTCTTCCTCTGACGTTCAACAATCCAGAAGATTACAGCAAAGTTAAGCCAGATGATAAAGTCTCTCTCCTCAGTCTCACAACTCTGTCTCCTGGTTCTCAAGTGAGGTGTGTTCTCAAGCACAATGACGGCAGCACGGAGGAGATCCTCTTGGACCATACAATGAACGAGGCACAGATTGAATGGTTCAAAGCTGGTAGTGCACTCAATCACATGTCTCAAGTCCTTAAGAAGTGAAGTAACGATGAAGAACCTTCTTGTATTATACACATATAGGAACGTGGATACTGTAACTGTTATCAATAGAACCAGATCGAGTGTGTATTGCACGTCCATATTATTATTATTAGAATACATATTACAGTAAAATCTCGATAATTCAAATCAGTATATTTCAAATATGTGCGTTATTCAAACCATTGCACAGAGTACCATTTGTATTCACTGAGTATTAAAGATGTCCTCGTAAGTCAAACAAATTGGCAGGCTCTGAGCTGGTTTGAATTATCGAGATTTTACTGTATAATATTATTTTGAGATTAGAGTCACGTGACATAGCGCGGTACTTTCGAGATCGGCTTAAGGAAGAAATGGAAATATCTATGTCCTTTCCCAAGTCCCGGCAGTGTCTGTGGTAAGATTTTGTCCATCCTGTCTGCAAATTCTACGTTTTTACTTTACTGCATGTGAATACAGGGATTCTTCTTCGGTTGGGAGAAGCGTAGACGTGTGCTTCACAAGATTGGGGTAACGACAAAATATTCTTCTGTACACCAGTGCAGTAGCCGGATTTAATCCATGCATTGTTCATTACTTCAGATGGCCTCGTCTGGTTTTGAAAAGGAACATTCTTCGGCTTGCTGAAAGAAGTTGTCGAGATCGTGGGAGACACAACTGTTTCTTTGTAGCTGCTTCTCTTTTCTCAAGCGGTAACTTGCCCAAAAAGTGCCCAGAAAAGTGCATCCATGTAATCTTCCATTCTACCTAACTTCTTAACCTCAGATGAAGGGCCAGTGTTTGAAGTCAATAGATATGACCCTGGAAGAGCATGGCGGGCTGAAGAAGGAGAAGAGACTTTCTGCCCTACAGCACTGTCAGCAGGGGAATTCCCCATAAAATCCGAACTCCACCAAAGGAGTGTTACCCAAATGATGACTGCCAGCATGGATGTCCCGGATGTGATGTACAGTATGGGGCAGATTGCGCTAGCAGTACAGGTTGGGCTTAATCACGTATTGCACTCACTGTTTGTGTTCGTGTGGGACTGCATATTGCTCCTGTACATGCAGGAGATATTGTCCCGTTGCATGGATAGTAGACCTGCAGATCCCAAGGACTTGGTCGATGTACGTGTGATGGTGCACATCATGGACGATCAGATGAAACTAAGCTGTAAGTCATGTGGTAATCATGTGACAGTCACATGGTTCTATTCTAACATATTACCATTGTTGTGTAGGTGGGTGTGTTATGCTTAATGATGTTTATGAAGCAGTCCCTATCAATGCCATCCCTATCGTGCCTACACCCCTGGCAAGAGGACTATCTGGTCCCGCCCACTCTCTCCAGATGCAGCAGAGAATTAGATTTGGGTGAGTAAATGTGCATGTGAATGCCTGCGCTGCTTGTAACGCACTTCATTACTTTTCGCTGCTCCATTATTAAAGGTATCTTTCTATGGAGGAAACAAGAAAGATTATCCTGCTGTTAGACTCCGATACCAAAGCATCTGTTTTGCCCTTGGTTGGGATGTCAGTTAGTACTGTTCTGGTGCATGTTGTCTGTTTGATGCTACATTTCTCCTCCTTTGTCTACAGATGGGTGAGTGGAATCTCCTCCATACACCATCCACAGGTCTGGGCTACATGTGTGCACTATGTCTTCTCACAAAAGCTGAATGACAGGTTGGTTCTCCATTTGTGTTTCCACTGGGAACATGTGCATGAACGGCTGTCAGCTTTTGTCCTCTCACTGTAGAGTGTATGGAGCCAATGACACATTTGTACTGGTTCTGTACACACTGTCATCAAAACCTCAGTTCTGGCAGTGCCAGAGAAAACCTGGCAAGGATTTTGACATTCTCACTGGGACAACATGTATTGAGTGTCAGGTTTGTATATAGACCACTGCCTCTTGGTAGCAGTTGTCTGTTCCACTCTGAGGAATTCTATTTTATAGAGCGACACAACCAGCTCACAGGATATCACTTTGGTCAGGCTAATGCCTGAGCTGGATTCCTCTGCTCTACCAACGCTTCTTCAGTCTGTGTTGAGTGAACCAGCAAACACTTTGTCTCAAAGCAGCTGGGATGGGGGTAGGACTAGGAATCCTCCTACTTCCTTATATGGTGAAGACATGCCTCACCCTCTGACTGGACCTTTCCCGACACCTCAACAGGTGAGCACAGAACTGACAGATTTTGTCTTACAGCACGGCAGCACAACCCTCCACAATCATTCTGTGGTTCCCAATGCACTGATGTAATCTCACATCCACTGCTTGTCTGCAGGCTCCAGTTTTGTCCAGGTCACAAGACCTGTCCCTGTGTAGTGCATGTGATGATGTTCAGAGGAACAGCATTGACCTGCCTGGTCAGGTCACGCCCACTGCAACACTACCTCACTCATCTCAATTGAGTACATGGTCTGACACAGCATCAAACTCTCATCAGATCCAGTCAATCAATGACTCAAGTGTTGTAGCTTGTCAGCCAACTCCAGTGAAAGTTGGCAGTTGTAGCCTGTCTCCACCCAGCGTCACCAACAGTGATCTCAGTTCAAGTAGAGCTCCACTGAAGGATGTGAACAGCAGCACTCTACCATCACTGCATCCTCCCTTGAAGAGTGAAGGCCTTAAGGAGGAGGCTGATGACAGGATAGCTAAACAGGAAGAGCAGCTGATCATGCTGCAGAGACAGGTCAGCCTAAGCCAGTAGTGCTTATTCTACCATTGGTGATGATTTGGTGTTTGTTTAGGTTGAAAACCTCTTGAGGATGCATCAGCAACAACAGGAGCAACACACTCAGACCCAGTCACCTCCATCCAATGTCTCACACAAGACAGATGCTTCCACCAGTGTTGGAGTCAGCTTGGTCGAGTCTACTAAGAGAGAAGACACGTTTGCACGCATCCTTCCACCAAAGTCCTCATCCCGTGATGCAGGCTCCACTGCTCCCACCTTCCCCAGATCCCCTCAAGTGTCAGTCAACTCTAGTGTCTGGACTACCTCTACCGCTGATCTGACTGCAGCCACTTCTACTGGTACCCCTACCCCTACTGATGGGAGTACCACACTCAACTCTCTCAGCTCCCACCCAGAGAGTGGAGAGGATCCAGAGGGGGGGTCTGTTGGTACCTGTCAATGCTGTGGAGAAATGAAGCACTTTAGTCAACTCAGTCCACCAGTAGTAGGAGAGAGTGCAAGTGTTGTGAGACAAGGTGCTACACAGTGGAGGGCTGTTCCTAGGAACACAGACCAGCAGCTCTACAAACACCTACTGGTGAGATATGTGTTTTTCTTGGCTGTGTGTATTCATGTACAACCTGTTGTGCTGTAGGCCAATGTCCAGCAGTTGTTGTCATCCAGTGTCAGTGAAGATCAGCTCTCACATGCTGTCTCTGAAGAAGACCCCCTCACACCTTCTATTGTCAGTGAAGGTTCTACATCTCCTCTCTCTTCAACCCATGGCAGTAGATGCTTCTGTGCAGAGCAGCGATATCCTCATGTGACGGAATCCTGTGGAGTACATGTTAATGACTTACCTCCTGGCAACCCTCTACCTCCAAGTGTCCCAATGCCTTCCCATTTTCAGTGAGCTAGCCTGTCCAACCTTGTGTCCAATTCTAGTGCTCACATGTTGTCTTCATGGTTGCAGGTACTTGTCAGATGTGTCAATGTTGGCTGTACCAAGAATCGCATTATCAGATTTGGATGTCAGCATGACCACCATTTGTGAAGAAGCGGACAAAGTTGCTTTGAAGTACCTCCAAACTGGTCATGGTATGATGGCTTGCCTAGTACTAGGGGTCTGATCTTGTCATGCTATTTTATGATTCCACTTTAGTCACTCAAATTGGAAATGGGACCATGTTGTCCAGGGATTTATCCCTGGCTACAAAGGAGTACTACAAAAGACAAGGTCTTCAGTTGCCACTAGCTCAAGAGAATGTTCTGGACATAGCACATCTCAGACAACTACCCAAACTGTTCTGAGGCTGAAGAGATACATAGTATTTCTGTGTCATACTCAGACTATTAGTCAATAATTGAAGATTTACACATTATTTCCACTCAAATTACACACTAAAATATATATCTTGAACGAATTGCATTGAATTTCCTGTACAAGAACAATATTCATTCACTATTGAAAAGAAAACAATTTACAATGTTATTTTTTCTGGGAAGCCTTCATCATTTCGTCTCCAATGAATCCAAAAGGAGAGTTGTTGTCTTTTGGTTTGTCAATGAACCCAAATCCAGTAGTCGTCTCTGTCTTTGGAGGCGGTCGCTGGACAGGACGGGACTGACCAGCCATTGGGTAAGGCACCTGAGAATAGTTTTGCTGTTGAGAGGGAGGAGTCACATGAGGTCATGAGGTCACGAGGTCACAAGGTCACATGCTAACCACTATGAGCAGACCTGTGGAGGTGTGGCCAAAGGAGCTCCACTATAATAAGGTGTTTGTCCTGTTGGGTTCTGTACATACATCGGCATACCTGAGGTTTAATGGGATTAAATCACATGACATCCATGTGACTAGCATCTAGAAATCACACAACAGAATAATACCTGAGGCCGAAGGTTGATACAGCATACCTGTCTGTGTGTAAGGCATACCAGCACCAGCCGTACTCAATGCTGCACGGGACACATGCAAACATGCACTGAACTTGAGCAGAAATAGAAAAATCACAAGCCCTTACAGTAGTTATTGGTAGGAGTACTAATTAGTGGATCCTGTATGGAGGTTGCTGTTGCTTGTGAAGTGGATGACTGCCGTACTGTTCCAAAGTTGAAATTCCCACTAGCTGTTAAGAAACCTGAAGCATTTGACTGTGTCCTCTTTGGTGCTAAGGGGTCTAATTCAAGATCTTCCTGACCGAAATCCATAAGTGAATTCTCCTCAGGTATAGTTGTAGTTTGAGGCTGCTCGTTACCCTGACAAACATTGGAGCACATTATGAAGGGATACACTTCTAACTATGACCATATGTGGACTGCATGCACACAAACATTGGAACACACCGTCATTTGCATGTTCCCAAACAAGGAAGCCATGTCTCCTCCATTGGTGGAAGGCTGAGGCTGGGGGGGTTGTGATGGGGTCTCTAAAGTGCTAAATATGTCCAGATCATTGGAAGGGTGGTTAGTCGTCGTCCCCTGGTTGGTGGGCTGGGAGGTTGTGGGAACAGTTGAGGAGTCATCAGACGTGAAGTCAAACAGAGTGCTTGACTGCTGAGCAGTCACTTGCTCCTTCACCACAGATCTGTCTGCCATCTGGGAGCTGTCTATCCCAAGCGAACGCACAATCTGAGATAAGCAAGGAGAGTGACGAAATGCAATGCTGAGGGGAATCACTGATGTACCTTTATCGACTTGGCCTTGATAGCCTGCTGAGTGGATGACTGGAGTTGAACGAGCTCTTCCAGTGCAATGTCCATGAGCTGTGCCACCTCAGACACGTCAGACTTGAGGAGAGCTTCAAACACACACAACGTACGCTACAGGGACAACATACATACACATGTACCTCTAACTGTGGATACTAAGCAAAAATATGATGCTTGTCCATATGCATACACATATCTATGCCCAGAAAACCAACATATAACCACACCAAACAAGCATACAAGTACAGACAGCCAGATCTCAAGATCACAGACACACATACACACACACACACACACACACACACACACACACACACACACACACACACACACACACACACACACACACAAACACACACACACACACACACACACTCACACACACACACTCACACACACACACACACACACACACACACACACACACATACACAAACACACACACACAAACACACACACTCACCAAGACCACACTGTTATTGTCACTAGTCAATTTCACCCTCAGAAGGTCCACTATTGTGAGAACATCTAATGATTTACATCTGCAGCAAAAAACAAGCATGTTAAGGATACAGAATGGTGTCCATGGCAACAGAAATCACCACCTTCTAATAAACACTTGAAGTTGGTCCCGTGATGGTGCCATTCTGACTCCGCCTACTGCAGTGATGTCATCAACAAGTCGACTTTCTTCTGATGTGGGACTGACAGGAGAAGGGGGCGTATCTTCCTTGACGGGTTGCTGTGCACGAGCCAGAGTTGGTGGTGGTTTCTCAGCCTCGTGGTGTGTGCTGACAGGCTTTGATGTGTCCACTGCCCATCCTCCACCAGCACGCCCACGCACATGCTCTATGGGTACAAAGTGTACATGAAATAAACCCTTCTCACAAAACTACACTAGGCCTGTGTGATAAAAAGCCAACCTATAACATAACACCATACTCTGATGATGGGTGTATTGCACAGGCCTACCATACCATCAAACAATTGTGATAGCACAATCAACTAGACAACAGAATCATCAAGGATCACAACTGTACCATCAGGCAATCACATCCATCAAGTGTTGGTAAAAGAACAATCAAGTGCAGCTATCAGACTGCAAGTCACCTTCAGTTGGAGGCAGATCTGAATGCCTGACTGACTGCATTCCTGGGTATGGTTGTGTTGTGGTTGGTGTGGGCTGTACGTTGAAGGGGACGGACTGGTTTGAAGCGTAGCTCTCATCGTAGGTTAGAGTTGAGGACTTTGGATAACCGATCTTCATCTTTTCTGAGGGTAGAGCACACAGTGATCAGCATATACACACCTGTGCACACAACAGCATCAACCAACCTGCAACAGATTTGAGGCCTTCGACAAACCCAGTACCAGAGGACTTTGTCTCCTGTGGGAAGACCGCTCCACTGGTTTCAACAGATGCTGGTGGATTGGGGACATACTGAGGAGTTGGTCTCTGCCACTCATCATTGAACAAAATGTCTAGAATTCTCTATAAAGATATCATAAACACATGCACGCAATGCACACACACACACACACACACACACACACACACACACACACACACACACGCACGCGCGCACACACAAACACACACACACACATTAGCACAGTCTCTTATGCGTCCACATTCAGCAAGTACTCGAGCGTTGCAAGATCTCAATCCTTGCAAAGGGAAGGGAAGGAGGTGAAGGGTCTGCACATACAGGATCAAATTAGAAGAACAACAAACTTGATGTTTCCTTGAGTGAATCAGGTTGCCTACGAAGGTTGGTCCTGAACTCTTCATGGCCCTCCTCCAACACTGCTACTAGGATTTGCAGGACCTGCAGAATACAAAGAACCCAACATACTACACAGCCTCCGCATGACACCACATCACCAATAAGAAAATACACCAACTGCCACACCCACTCAGAATTAACACACCTGTGGCCACACCCATTACCACACCTACCCTCATCTCATTGGACTATGGCATCACCAGTCAACAAATGTAGGCTATGCAGTATTCACCTGCCCTAGCTAACACCACAGATACGGTTCGAGTATCCATGCTAACACACCCACTCGGAATCAATCCACACATTGCTACACTTACCCTGATTTTCACAAGTACATTCTTTGAGCTAACAAGGAGATTACAAAGGTAGTCTTGCAAGAATATCCTCGTTTGAGTACTTTCATACGACATTTCTGGAATAGTGTCAAGGGAGCTAGCACACCTGACGCCATATCATACAAGTATGGCTTCAAAAATGGAGTCACAGGAAGAAACAAGTACAGATTCGAACAACATCTGAAAAGTCTGGAATAACAAAATAAATCATGTAGCCACTCAGAACTCAAAGTAACGAGATCTCTGACAACACAACACTATTCGAAGGCGAACACTAAACAAACAAGTAGAAAAGAAAGGATACTAATAATGTCTTTGATAAGATATGCTTCCACAGGCTTCTCAACGGCCATTGTAGCCGCCACTAAAGTCGGCATCTACGGTAAAGAGAGAGGTACATAGTAACGACGTTACTTCTCGACTACCACCCGTTGCTATATATATGACCGTTCACTACATCCCCAGCCCTCTGCTACGAGCCAGTCAACAGAGGAGTGGCGTATAGACGGAGCTAGCCCTAAAGAGAACAGTAACTTACGTGTTTGATGTTGGCCAGCCTCTGGGTAACTGTCGGACCTTTGCTCATTTCTGCTTCTGCACTTGGCGAAGAATAACAATACTCCTAGTGCCAAATCTAGTCCTAAATTGGAGCTCAATTAGTACAAATAAACATACAACTTTTATATTGAACAATAGCCTAGTACACAAGCTATAATGATCACGTGATGGTCACAAGGCCCTGCCCATACAAGGCGCATGCACGCATGTACAGTACACTAGTTGAGACTCTTCTTGTTCTTGAGTAGCTCAAAGGTATCTTTGAGAACAAATATCTTCTCTGCTTCTTCATCTGTTATTTCAACATCTAAGACAGATAACAAAACAAGTAATATGACACTAGACTTCTACAAAATGTAGGAATTGTATAAAGTTGCTGAAACAGCTAAGTGCACCCTACAAGATCTCGGCTCCAGTGAGAAATACAAGGACCAGTGACTAGGGAGAAAATTTAAACATGAAACTTTCACAGAATTGCATCAATATCATTTGAAGGAATGCTTTACAAGTGCTCCACATTCTACAAGAGTCTTTGCTGAACGAGAGCTTGTGTGTACTTTGCGCATGGACCAGTTTCAGGGTGACAAGCCTTGCAATACACAGCACACAGAGGCGTAGGAACCTATACTCCAGGGTGGGCTTGAGCCCCCTTGGGTTGAAATCTAGGGTGGCTAAGCCCCCCCTCCCTCTCCCCCTACTCCAGTCCTTAAAGTTTTGCAAAAAACTATTGTTAATAAATATTCTTTAGGAAAGACCATTCCAAGTCAGTACCTGACATGCAGATCGATTCTACTCAGATAAGGAAGATTCTTAGCATTGAATTTGCTAACAGATCCTTCGTTCTAACCTCGGCCATCGAGAAAACTCATCAAATGACATTTTATTTGTGGCCATTTTGAAAGCGGAAGCAGCTGGCTGGAAATGAAAAACAGGAAATGTACCATGTACTCAAAGACGAAACTGGAAAATTAAATGCTGTATCTGTAGCTAACGATTTTGTATCTGTCAACAATAGGAGATTAGGTTAGTTTGATCGTTTTTGATCTGTAATGCTAAAGCATTTTACATTAAGTGTATTGTAACAGATGTTGATTTGGCAAATAACTACTACAATCAGCGCTTTTAGTTATTGCACCTGGGTGAGCCCCCCAATTGGAATCATCTTCCTACACCCCTGGCATGCATACATAAATTCCCACTGCCAGAATCAGAGAGAGGGGTTGAGACTATGAAGTGAGGAAAACTAGTCATGGATTGGTCAATATACTGGTTCTTTCCTGCACTACATTGCTCTGCCCGGTCACCCACAATGGAAGGACCTCTATTCACAGCATTTGCTGTGAATGCCTAAATTTTCACCATAATAATAATCTCATGTGAATGTGTGTATTCCGTAAGAAGATGCCCACCACAGTAGTGTGCATGGTTTTGTACATGTGTCGGGGATGGGGAACACCACAATCCCTACTACTGCGTGTGTCAGGGACAGGGAACACCACAATCCCTACCACTACATGTGTTGGGAATAGGGAACACCACAATCCCTACCACTGCATGTACTGGGGACAGGCAACACCACAATCCCTACCGCCACATGTACTGGGGACAGGCAACACCACAATCCCTACCACCACATGTACTGGGGACAGGCAACACCACAATCCCTACCACTACAAGTACTGGGGACAGGGAACACCACAATCCCCACCACTACATGTGTTGTGATACTGTGTACGTCAATCTCGGATCTTTCGTGGATGGCTTACAGTCTACAAAAACTGCAAATACTAAACTCTACAAAATTAAAGTGCACACAATACTTGAAAGCCTGAATAACATTACAGGAACTGAAAAAACATAAATGCATACCAAACGCTCCAGAAATGAAAGCAGACCATTCAATACAGGAACAGGAAGTAGATTATTATAAACAGAAAGTACAGAAAACAAGCAATAATATTGTTCCATGAAAGGAGGACCACACTAACAACCAACACGCAACAGAGTAGAGTAACATGAGATGACAGTAACTGTCTGCACCAATTACTGAGCGAAGTCACAAAACAGCTTTATGTGTGTGTGTGCTGAATGTGGTGGCTAACTGTAGGTGTTTATGAAGGGGGGGCAGTATAAACATACCAAACTCGTCTTCAAGGAACATGACTATCTCCACAACATCTAAACTGTCAAGTCCTAAGTCGTTTATAAAGTGTGCATCCATGTGAACCTGTGCAATGGGAGGAAACAGGACAAATCATGGAGAAAACGCTTAGTATGAAAAGAAACCCACGTCAGTCGAATTTTCAATGACCCCCGAATTCTAACCTTCTCCGGGTTTACTTTGTCGAACAACTTTATTGTGTTCAGAAGTCTTTCCTGGAGTTCTTCCACAGTAAGGCCCCCAGCAGCAAAGGTTCTTCTGAGCAAGAAAGCTCTTTGTTGAACAAACCCGTCATGACTTGATGTCACAGAGCTTATGGAAGGTACAAATCGCGTTGGAATAGATATACTTTTCTTGGCAACGGGGCAAACTTGTCGGGATGATGCCCAAATCCATCTAGTCACAGAACGTCCAAACAGCAACCTTGCGGCCATTTTCCCAAAAGCACACGTGAACAACCAATGAATATCATTAAAATGTTTATATAGCCTAGCTATCAAAGCAGTTCTTTAGTTTCTTTCATCCAATTCTGTGTCAATTTTACTTCCTCCCGAAGGAGTCTAACGTCGTCAGCCTGTGATCACAGGATAAAGAAGTTTCAAAAACAGAATTGATAATGAAGTTTGCAGAGTAGGACTACTAACTAAATACTCTTCAAAGTCTTCATCAACACCAAAGCTGCTGTGATACCTGAGGGAAGGGAACATCAGCTAGTAATCAAGTGCAGGGTTAGCATATAGTACTATGTACCCCCTCACCTTCCACCTGTTGCTTCAGCGAGTTTCCTCAGAAAATTACAGCTACTCCTGGGAAGATAATAATCATCTTCTGCTCACCATCAGCACATGCATTCACCCATACTCACCCAAACAAATTGCATCATTCTCATCCCTAATACAGTGACTATCACAGAAGTGCCATGAATGCTGCAACACCACACACACATAAGCACCTGTCTTTCACGTGTAAGCCAACAGTGTGGACACACGTGTCCTCCAATACTATCTGGTTCAGTTTCCTCATGAAATAGTCCTCACTATGGTCCTGCTGTCCATCAGAAATCACATACACGCTCCTGGCCTTGTACTGCACAGCTTCCTACAACACAACATTGAGATTGTCACTATCAAGTTATCTCTTATCCTTTGGTATTCTTATGCTGGAGACCTGTGATTGTGTCCCCTCCCACCACACATTACTGACCCCTCCCACCACACATTACTGACCCTTCCCACCACACACTATTGGCCCCTCCCACTGCACACTAGTGCCCCCCACCACACTAACGGTTCTTCCCACCACAGATTAATGTCCCCTCCCACCACACTCTAGTGGCCCCTCCCACCACACTTACTTCCAACGCATCAAGGAGACATGTGTTACCATGGCAGTTAAGACATCTCAGCCAATTTTGAAATGATATAAGAATGTTCCTTGTTGCCATAGTGATATCACTCCTCCACCAGTTGACAGTCCCACCAAAAGCACTACAGTTGAAGCTGAGGTAGAAAACATGGGTCGCATGAGAACAGGAATACTGTTACACAGCTTTTGTATTCACCTCAATTCCCTTGGTAGAAGCTGCTCCATAACAGCTTCATAGATCTTGTCAGCTACTTCTGGTAAGTGGCTGACAGTTGATGATGATGTGTCCACTAGGAATACTACTGGACCAGGCGGGATGCACCCAAACCAGAGTCTGCTGCCTGCAGCAATGAGAGGGAGGGATCAATGGGGGGTAAGGGGAGGGGTGAGGGGAGGAGCTAAGGAAGGAGTGGGGTAAGGAAGGATGGTTTGTGGAGGAGCTAAGGAAGGAGTGGGGTAGGAAGGATGGTTTGTGGAGGGGTGAGGGAAGGAGTGGGGTAGGAAGGATGGTTTGTGGAGGGGTGAGGGAAGGAGTGGGGTAGGAAGTATACATGTACCAAGTAAAAAGGGACTTACCTGATGAGATCCAATCCAACCTCTTCTTATACATGTCAGAACAAAGCATGAGGTCTCGTGAGTACTGCACCAGACCTCTGCGGTCCATTCCAAGGTGGACCACTCCTCCCTGGGTTTACAGCATATACATCACCATGGCAACATACACCACAACTTATCAAGGGATATTCACTCACGTCTTTCTTCGGATGCACAAACATCTTGTGCTTAAGGTTAGAGGACTTCCATTCCAGCAGGGACAGTCCCAGAGAGGATAGACTGAATTTCTCCAACCACTTCCAGCCATCAAGGAAGAGGAAGGAGAATACTCCACATCAATGCATCACCAGTAGCACCCACACCACATCACCAGCACCCACACCATCAGCACCCACACCCACACCACCAGTACCCACACCCATACCACCAGTAGCACCCACACCACCAGCAGTACCCACACCCACACCACTAGTAGCACCACACCCACACCACCAGTAGCACCCACACCCACACCACCAGTAGCACCCACGCCACCAGAACTACATACATACAATCCTATTGAGGTTCTGATACAAACCTCGCTAGATGAGCAATGTCTAGTGACTGCCTTTCCTAGTAGAGCCTGCAAGTCACTATGTCCCTTTGCCTTCCTCCCACTGATGGTTGCTATGAAACCTGTTGCCATGGTAATGAAGCATAATTAACACAAAGCAAAGTACATTGTGATTAGTTAACCTTTTCTGAGGCCTTTCTCTAAGTAAAACCCTCTATAACTCTCGTCAGGAGTGGGTGCACTCCTCCCCCTCACTCCCCTGTCTTCCATCATCTCTTGTTTGACATCCTTTGACAGGTTCTACAGAAACAGGGAAAACAAGGGTCAGATATATAGTTACACAGGAGCTGAGCTAATTATAGGGTTTTACCAATCGTGCCACACTAGTCAGTGTATGACGAGGATATAGTGGGAGTGGTCCATTAACTGGAGTGGGAGTGGCTTCTGTGCTAGCAGGTCTTATACATCGAACCTGATGGTAGATAGAAATCAATACAAGACCCAACCACCTGATGTCACAGTGTCCTTACGGCAGACTGTGTTTTGCAGAGCTCCTCAAACCTCCTCAGCAGTTCCACAGCCTGCAGGGAGAGATCAACATGGGAAAGACTGTGATAGGAAAGAAGAAATGGTACACAAATACCTCCAGCGTACCTTCTGCTGACAAGATTGAATGAGTTGTAGCTCATTTTGAAGGAGATGAACATCATCGCTGTACACAACATCTGCAAGTATTGTACTGCACACAGTGGTGCTATGTACATGGATATGCATGCCCACACACTTACACATGTACACACACACACACACACACACACACCTCCAGCTGCATAATGATGAAATCTCCCGTAACCAGAGTCGGCAATGCTAAGGAGCCACTGTGCAGTAGACTCCGGAGTGTGGTAGTGCACGGGTATCAGAGAAGCATTGGAAGTGTCTCTCTGTAAATACACAGTGTGAACCTGCACTCTTCTCCCTGACAAGGCTTGAGAGAGAAAGCTACAGAGAAGGTCCTGTGGGGGGGGGGGGGGGGGGTCATAGGGGAGCTAACAGCTGGTGATGTGATTGCATCCACTACCAATCCTCACCTGATCTTGATCAGGCTGCCAACTAGTGACGATGTACACACCCACTTCTTCTGT
This sequence comes from Halisarca cf. caerulea, assembly GCA_963170055.1. Classification (NCBI taxonomy): domain Eukaryota; kingdom Metazoa; phylum Porifera; class Demospongiae; order Chondrillida; family Halisarcidae; genus Halisarca; species Halisarca cf. caerulea. The sequence continues at coordinate 135,773 of CAUJGJ010000483.1, read as the reverse complement.
CAGGGACAGTTCACAGATCATGTCCAACACAGCATACAAGGCAGACGAAAGGTTGACGGTTCCTTGGCACAGCCATTGTGCAATCCACCTGTGACAGGAGTTGACAATATGTACTCAAGTGGACATCTATTGCATAATCCAACAACCCAATTTCCTGCCCACACACCCACACCCAAGAGCTCACGTCCACATAGCTTCCAGGTTTTCTGGAGTGTTGTCCTGAAGCTGGTCAGACCAGAAGGAGCAACTTGTGGAAAACTGACCAACATTTAGTTTCCTCACATGTGGTCTTTCTCCTTCAGGAGGAAGGAACTGCTCCTGGAGAAGTTTTCGAAGGCTTCTTTGAAGTTCTATTAGATACCCACCCATTGCAGAAGATGTATTGACCAGCAAGACCACACTGCAACAAGGGGAAGCACCTACGTATGTATGACAATAAAACAATTGAATGGTTTTAAGTCCTCACAGTTCTTCAGTGAGTACACCAAATTCTCTCCTGCTACTGAGGGTAAGATCCTTAATTCGTCTTTGGACCACACCTACATCACCTTCTAGTTGTTCTATGTACTCTTCCACCTTAGGAGCATCAACATGCACCCTTCGCTGAGCACCATCGGGCCAATCTACCTGCAGCATCACCTGATGTCACATGATTATCATGTGACAGTATAGACGCTCAAATCATGTAGTGTATGCACATACACACACACATAGATCCATACGTTATAGACTTGGGACTGCACAGAGCCTCCAGTGATGGAGATGTACTCCTCTTTTGGTTGGTGTGAGTCCTGTTCCAGCAGTTGGTAGAACCCCATTCCTCTCCTCTCCACTCCATGAAGATGTACCCACTCCTTCGACGTGATCCTTTCAAACGTACCAAACTCTCCTCTCTCTTTGTGGTGCAGTGGGGAGGAGAGGAACCTGAGTGAGTCCAGTTGGGATTCATCCACATCATGGAGCTGTATGCGAGGAGGTAAACACTCAAGCTAGGGTCAATTGTGCAATCCTCAACACCTACTGTATAGTTCACACACACACACACACACACACAAACACACACACACACACACACACACACACACACACACACACACACACACACGCATACGCACACATTCACATATGAGCCGGCGAAGAAACAATGTACAGCAAACATTGGTATAAACTCATTGAAAGCAAGCACCAAGGCACACCCATGCATACCCATGCACACCCAGGCACACGCAGGCACACCCATGCACACCCATGCACACCCATGCACACCCAGGCACACCCATGCACACCCATGCACACGCAGGCACACCCATGCACACCCATGCACACCCATACACACGCAGGCACACCAAGGCACACCCATACACACCCATGCACACCCAGGCACACCCAGGCACACCCATGCACACCCATACACACGCAGGCACACCAAGGCACACCCATGCACACCCATACACACGCAGGCACACCCAGGCACACCCAGGCACACCCATGCACACCCATACACACCCATGCACACCCAGGCACACCCAGGCACACCCAGGCACACCCATGCACACCCAGGCACACCCAGGCACACCCTATGAAGTGAGACTGCACAACTCACACCATGGACCAGGCTGCTGTCCTCCTGCCCGTCAACATCTGAATATTTAGTCCGTAGTGTTTTCACTCCCAATAGGACTTGGTGTATGCTAGGGAATAGGGGTCAAAGGTCATATGTGAAGCCACACCCACACTCATTACCACACCTCTTCAATTCTTCACTGATTCTCTCATAATCGGTGTCCTGGAAGTCAGCCTGAAACAAGCACAAGACTTAGCACCACTGAATACTGCACTCATGCAATAATAAACATACACACACACACACACACACACACACACACACAAACAGATGGATGGACAGACAGATAGACATACACCAAATGATGCTTACCGCTTCGTTGAGGTTGTTATGGTGATAAACACCACCCACTTCTCGAACAAGAAACTTCATCATTTGTCTTGTGGTCGGGTCACACCCACAGGAAACAAAATGAAGTTTCGGCTTGTCATAACCAGTTAAAACCTGTAGTATGTAGTCGCTGATGACATCACAGTCTTGATCTGGTCTGTGCATGGTGACAAAGTATAGGGAGCCAGTGAGATATAGTGTACCAGGAACCACATGCACAAGATGTACTGATGATGGCATAAGATGTACTGATGATGGCACAAGATGTACTGATGATGGCACAAGATGTACTGATGATGGCACAAACATAACTTCCAACTAACTTGCTGGCTAGCACACAGCAAATAGTGTCTGCATTTTGTTTCATTGCAAGTTTGAGGGAAGACAGTAAGTTGCATGTCCCAGAGGGTTTCACCCCGTCAATCCACTCCTTGGCATCTGATGAGCTCCTGAAGAGTTTAGATACAGAGTTATTGTTAATCTATGGCTCTTCAAAGGGTTGGGATTAACAAGTGTGGCTGATAGTCTTACATAGCCAGACCCACTCTCACTGCCATTTGTCGGAGAGTCGCCGGCCAATGATGAGACCAGATCTGGCAATGCGAGACTAGAGTGAAAACATAATCACATCAACCAGTTCATGCACAAGAAATTAACAGTGCACAGGCGTAGGAAGTGGGGGTGCTCGGTGTAGGAAGCAACTTAGAAGTGGGGGTGCTCGGTGTAGGAAGCAACTTAGAGGTGGGGGTGCTCGGTGTAGGAAGCAACTTAGAGGTGGGGGTGCTCGGTGTAGGAAGCAACTTAGAGGTGGGGGTGCTCGGTGTAGGAAGCAACTTAGAGGTGGGGGTGCTCGGTGTAGGAAGCAACTTAGAGGTGGGGGTGCTCGGTGTAGGAAGCAACTTAGAAGTGGGGGTGCTCGGTGTAGGAAGCAACTTAGAAGTGGGGGTGCTCGATGCATTCACTTACGACAGACTGCGAAACATTACACTCATACAGGTTGACAGCATGTTCATATAAATTCATTTGGATGTACATTGAATCTCAATGTACAGGAGGCGATCCGTTGTACAAAACCTAATAAGGTTGCGCAATTACATCATTTGTACTGCTAAATAACACAGTCTATCTAGCTAGATTAAGTAAAAATTGCAAAAAATGGCTGTTGAAGTCGCTGTACTCATGATCAACAGTATTTAATCCTAAATTGGGCTTGAAAACAACCCTTCTTGATACCAGAGATCTGTTCCTCTCTTCTTATATAAATTATAAAGTCAATTTTAGGAAAATTTGTGTAGCTGCTGCAACTGTACTAGACTGTTTGAATTTGAAAATAGTATAATTATAGCTTGTCTGTAAAATTGTGGGTGCTATAGCGCTCCTAGCACCCCTGGTTCCAACACCTATGTAGTGGATAAAAGGTTTGCTGGATAGAACATGGAGGGTTAAAAGGTTTGCTGAATAGAGCATGAAGCATTAAAAGAATATTCTTAAATACATTCACTCCTCCCTCAATGGCACCTATCTGATGTAAAATCCACTGTGATACATTCTGAGGGGCTACTACCAAACTGGATGAGATGGACAAAGTCCTTCTTAATCAATTGTTCTTGCAGAAGAAGATGAAGAGATTCAAAGAGCTTGGATGACAAAGAAGGGTCTGAAAGTGCTGCATTAGAACAATCCATCAGGAGAACAACTGATCTTGATTTGACTAGTCCAAACCAGTTATGACTTCCTTCTGCCAACCATCTCAAACGGTCCTTGTATAGTGTCATCAACTTCATCAGTTCTTCTTCCTTCGCAGCCAGCCTTTCATCACTGTAGACAGCTATAGATGCAAGCCGTTCATCCCTTTGCACAGGTGGGACTTCTTGGCTCCTGGTTAGGTGAAAGGACACCAATAACACACACCTTCAACAGTGCATTAGCCCATCAGAACACATGCTCCCCTGCTTCCCACCATCACAACACATGCTCCCCTGCTTCCCACCATCAGTATGTGTGTGTGTGTGTGTGTGTGTGTGTGTGTGTGTGTGTGTGTGTGTGTGTGTATGTGTGTGTGTGTGTGTGTGTGTGTGTGTGTGTGTGTGTGTGTGTGTACACGTGTGTGTGTGTGTGTGTGTGTGTGTGTGTGTGTGTGTGTGTGTGTGCCAGTGCCTACAATTGTGTGTGAGTGTGTGTCCCAGTGCCTACAATTGTGTGTGTGTGTGTGTGTGTGTGTGTGTGTGTGTACGTGTGTGTGTGTGTGTGTGTGTGTGTGCCAGTGCCTGCAATTGTGTGTGCATGTGTATGTGTGTGTGTGTGTGTGCCAGTGCCTACAATCGTGTGTGTATGTGTATGTGTGTGTGTGTATATGTGTGTGTGTGTGTGTGCTTGTGTGCGTGTATGTGTGTGTGTGTGTGTGTGTGTGTGTGTGTGTGTGTGTGTGTGCTTGTGTGCGTGTATGTGTGTGTGTGTGTGTGTGTGTGTGTGTGTGTGTGTGTGTGTGTGTGTGTGTGTGTGTGTGTGTGTGTGTGTGTGTGTGTGTGTGTGTGTGTGTGTGTGTGTGTGTGTGCAGGCAGGGTTGGTAATTACTACTGCTGTGAGTTAGGTGGATACACCATCACTCTTCAGCTGCAGCCCAGCCCTCCCCATCTCGTGGGGCTGCAACCTCACAGATGGGCAACCCCTGATTGCACAAGGATCAGGGATGGTGGGGGTAGTTGGGCCCATATCCAGTGGGTCTCTACCTCACTGATGTCTGGTGGCTCAACCCCATTGGGCCCCAAAGGGGACCACAATAGCCCGCACTGCAGGCTGTGGTATTACAAGTTACAAGTGTGTGTGTGTGTGTGTGTGTGTGTGTGTGTGTGTGTGTGTGTGTGTGTGTGCGTGTGTGTGCCCTCTGGTTCCTCTGCCTATGTGGGATAAACACAATATCGCTGTGGGCGTACGCTGCAGGTCTGAACAGCTCACAAAAGGCGGCGGGTGTGCATTTCTAACCGTAACTTCGCATTCTCTTTGATCCTCTCTAAGCTCAACCCAAGATGTTGTAATGTTTTTTTAGCCAGCCAGTCATCCTGCTCTCCTTCTTGGTCTTCCATCAGCACTTGCCTCGGTCGTACATCGGATCCGACCATAGATCGGACATTCTTTGCTGAAGCTACTGAATTAGTCATCAGTAGGGACTGTCCCTTTCCCTACCGCGAGCATAGATACTCTATCGAGTACTCTATACTTCACAGACCATCTAAGCTCGAGTAAGGTTCTCTTCAGAGGAGGTAGATTTGACACTTCTGTTCAATTACCTTCTGCTTGCAGAGCTCGAGAGCTCGTCGGTATACGGAGTAGGTATCTTCATTCGGGTTCCAGCTATCCTACGACGTCCTAGCCTGCCTACTCGATCACGTTTAATTTTTGTTGTATATGAATAATCGACATAGATTAATCTAATTATTATTGAGGATGAGTGTACGTGAAGGTTTATTCCAGCATTCTCCTCTTCAGTACAGCGTGTGCCTCCATCGGTGTCAGGTGAGCTATCTTCATATCCCTGAGAGATGCTACAGCTGTATCATACTCGGCTGCTGTGCCCGAACCCACAGGAGAGAGAAGGTCTGTCATGAGTTTAATGGACCCCGGGAGCATGTTCAGTAAAGTGCAGGCATCCCTAGACCTGTAGAGAGAGTTGGTGAAAACAGATAAAGAATCTGAGGTACCGACCATGCAGGACCACAGGACACACTGACTTTGAAAGGACCTGTTCAGATGACAGGTCAGTGCATTGAGTCAACAGGGGTACTAGATTTTGCACCAGGTCCATCTTCAGTTGGGCAGCTCCACCTGCACTGAAGTGACTCACATACACTATCTGTGGAGCAACGTAAGTACATACTGACACCAGCACCCACACATCACACATGACACCAGCACCCACACACATCACACATGACACCAGCACCCACACACATCACACATGACACCAGCACCCACACACATGACACCAGCACCCACACACATCACACATGACACCAGCACCCACACACATCACGCATGACACCAGCACCCACACACATCACACATGACACCAGCACCCACACACATCACACATAACACCAGCACCCACACACATCACGCATGACACCAGCACCCACACACATCACGCATGACACCAGCACCCACACACATCACACATGACACCAGCACCCACACACATCACACGACACCAGCACCCACACACATCACGCATGACACCAGCACCCACACACATCACACATGACACCAGCACCCACACACATCACGCATGACACCAGCACCCACACACATCACGCATGACACCAGCACCCACACACATCACACATGACACCAGCACCCACACACATCACACATGACACCAGCACCCACCCACCTCACTCATGACACCAGCACCCACCCACCTCACTCATGACACCAGCACCCACCCACCTCACTCATGACTGCCGTGTCCACACCTGATATGACCTTGCTCCAAATATCTCCCCTCAGCTCAGCACTGATGGACCTGGTGACAAGATGGAGGCTGTCTCTCAAGACCACTAGCACATCCAGTGCTCCTGGACTCACATCAGTGATGGCATAATCCTTTGGTGATGGCATCACATGCCACCTGTTACAGTAGATAGCGGAGAAGGAAGGAGAAGAGGAGAGGGGAGGGAGGGGAGAGGGGGAAGGCGAGGAAAGGGAAGGGGAGGAGAGGGGAGAGGGGGAGGGAGAGGGGAAGGGAAAGGGGGAGGGGAGAGGGGGAAGGCGAGGAAAGGGAAGGGAAAGGAGGGGAGAGGGGGAGGGGAGGGGAGAGGGGGAAGGCGAGGAAAGGGAAGGGGAGGAGAGGGGAAGGGAAAGGGGTAGGGAGAGGGGAAGAGAGAGGGGAAGGGAGAGGGGGAGGGAAGGGGAGACGGGGAGGAGAGGGAAGGGGATGGGAAGGGAGAGGGGAAGGGATAGGGGAAGAGGAGAGGGGGAAGGGAGAGGGGGGAAGGGGAGAGGAGAGGCAGAGGAGAGGGTGGGGGAGGGAGCAGTTTGTAATAGACAGTGGTCCATAGTGAGAGGGTGCAACTGATTAGGCTAATGGCAAGTGCAGCAATTCAAACTGACCACGAACAAGAACATGCAGAAGGCCATGAACAAGACCTCAGATCAGACACAACCCCCCAAGTTACGTAGGTGTGTGTAAAGCTTACTTCTCTTTATGCCACTTCTTGGAAGATATGGTTGAAAACACATTGACAATGTGCTTTGCCATCTTCCCTTGTATGACCTTCAGAGCAAGATCAGGAGAAATGCACAGCAATGCACACAGCAATACACACAGCAATACACACAGGTATCACAATATCCTTAACCCTGGATGACTAACATTGACAATTTCCTGGAAAGCTTTGATGGGCAGATCAAAGGCTGCTGATGACAGATGAAACAATGAGTGGTCTTTAGCAAAGTCATTTTGAAAATCTTTGGCATTGAAGTCTACTTTACAGAATGCTTTATCCAGCTGTTTGCCTGGAGGTTCTCCTGTTATCCATTGGTGAGCATAGGCTAGCTCTAAGAAGAACTATAAGCAAACACAAAAGTAACAATGCACAATTCTAACAAGCTCCTCCCACTACTTGAGGTTCCTCCCCCACTCACAGGCTCCTCCCCCACTCACAGGCTCCTTCCCCCACTCACAGGCTCCTCCCCCACTCACAAGCTCCTCCCCACTCACAGGCTCCTCCCCCCACTGTTGGAGGACACAGACGATGTAATGAGAGGCATTAAGATAAGCCAGTAGCTCAGAAGAGAGAGGACTGGACTGAGCCTGCTCCATAGCTGTTGCTAGGTCACAGTGGAACTCCATAAGTAGGTATATTTGAAGGTTGAGGAAGTCCAAGTGATGAGGGATACTGTGGAGGATGTGGTACCGATCTGCAAAGAGGAGTGGATCGGGGTGACACACCTACTACAGGCACAAAGAGGAGTGGATCAGGTTGACACACCTACTACAGGCACAAAGAGGAGTGGATCAGGGTGACACACCTACTACAGGCACAAAGAGGAGTGGATCAGGGTGACACACCTACTACAGGTGACACACCTACTACAGGCACAAAAAAGAAGCACATGCCCACTAAATGCACACACAGAAAGGATAAACCTACTGGATATGCACAGGAAGGACACACACATACACACATACACACACCCACTCCCACCATTCACACAGGAAGAACACACCTACTCCAAGCATACATACAGGAGACACACCCACTCCAGGTATACACACAGGAAGGACACACCCTTGATTCCTGCTATTGTTCCCATCAGTTTCTCAGCACATTCAGGAACAAAGCTCAAATCAGCAGACTCCATTGATCCTTGCACTGTAGACCAAGCTCTGGGTGATGACATCACAGCACTCAATTTCTCCACTGCCACTGCCAAAGGATGGAGAAGGGAGGACAAGAGCAGACGTTAAGTACATGGTCACCTCCACAAGTTGCACACACACACACATACACACACACACACACACACACACACACACACACACACACACACACATACACACACACACACACGCACACACACACACACACAGCATTTACAACTTGTGCAAGAAATGCACATAAACTATATTAGGAAGTGAAACATCTTACGTTTCTTCTCAATGACAATCCATTTGCTGAAAGGAATCTCTTCCAAAAGAATTTCAGAACAGGAATGAAGAGGATAAGGATAGTCCAGTGCTCTCAACTCCTGTTCAAACTGCAACAGTTCATTGATCCAATGAGACATGAGTGGTTCATCCTGGACCACCTTGTCACTGACAACAATGGCATCTCTCAGTTTCACCTCCAGTATGTGTAGTAGACCTCGGATGAACTCTGTCTACAGCAACAATAGCACCAACAGCACAAGAAGAATGCACACAAGTTCATGCATTACTGTTTCACACACACACACACACACACACACACACACACACACACACACACACTGATGTAGCACCTTAAGATTAACAGCAGCATAGCTGGGATTCTCGAGAAATGGTTGTATCTTGTCTTCAATAAACATTCCATGTTTTCTGATCCATGTCAGTACTTGAGAGAATGCCCACTCTGGCTGTGGGTGGAGGGGCAATAACTTGTGACTAGTATGTCCTCACATGATTTAACACTATTAGATTCGACTAAAACTTGATGGTCTATCTCAGTGGCCTATCTCAGTGGTCTATCTTAAAAACAATTTGTGTTTTGTCAAATTTGACTACAACCACGCATGCATATACAGTGTATACACTCCCAAACAGCATTGATCAAGGCACATACGATGTTTAGCACTGTCATGAACGTTTCATGTGGCAAAAATGATTAACAGCAGAACGTTTCGGCCCAGGCGGCCTTCTTCAGCTGCTAGACTCAGCTGCTAGACTCAGTCTAGCTCAGTCTAGCAGCTGAAGAAGGCCGCCTGGGCCGAAACGTTCTGCTATTAATCATTTCTGCCACGTAAATCTGTTCACAAATTCCCATTTGAAGATCCTACGACGTGGCAATGGGCCTCTACGGTGTGGTGAATGTTTCACCTCCTGTCCCTCTAAAGCTCACATAAGAAGTACAACTGCCTTGTTCGGCCCACAGATCACAGTCCACCCACCCATGTGCATACCTTACTCTTGTCATTGGTAGGTTTGTCTCCATAGAAGTGATAGACAAACCTCTTCTCTATTGAGTCCAGTAAGCCGCTGACCACCATGGGCAGAGCATCACTCAGAGAAGACAGTGGGGAATAGCGGCTGCAGACAACCGATACAAAAGTCAAGAGTCAAGCTTTCGACAGAGCACAGGTCGATGAACCAAACACACATTAGACAGGAGAACAGACATGATGCTATCACCTGGGCATTGTCATTCCATCCCACCTGCAATGCTGTGTGCAGTATCACAAACTGCCAGACAAAGTGACTGGCTGGAGGGATCCATGTACTTGACCACACAAGAAAACTAACATAAGCAACACTGGACAGACCCACAATACACACAGCACTGGACAGTCCCGTGATACACACAGCACTGGACAGACCCACGATACACACAGCACTGGACAGACCCACGATACACACAGCACTGGACAGACCCACGATACACACAGCACTGGACAGACCCACGATACACACAGCACTGGACAGACCCACGATACACACAGCACTGGACAGACCCACGATACACACAGCACTGGACAGACCCACAATACACACAGCACTGGACAGTCCCGTGATACACACAGCACTGGACAGACCCACGATACACACAGCACTGGACAGACCCACGATACACACAGCACTGGACAGACCCACGATACACACAGCACTGGACAGACCCACGATACACACAGCACTGGACAGACCCACGATACACACAGCACTGGACAGACCCACGATACACACAGCACTGGACAGACCCACGATACACACAGCACTGGACAGACCCACGATACACACAGCACTGGACAGACCCACGATACACACAGCACTGGACAGTCCCGTGATACACACAGCACTGGACAGACCCACGATACACACAGCACTGGACAGACCCACGATACACACAGCACTGGACAGACCCACGATACATACAGCACTGGACAGACCCACGATACACACAGCACTGGACAGTCCTATGATACGTATACATTCTAAGAGAGGGCCAGATGATGATGGATGGTTGGAGATGGTGATGGATGGTTGAAGATAGTGATGGATGGTTGGAGATGATGATGGATGGTTGGAGATGATGATGGATGGTGGTAGCTCTCAACATACTGAGTGAAGAGTGAGTCCTCACTATTTCCAACAAATCCATTTCAGAATTTTTTTGGCAGATTATCTGGATCAATAGAATAACTATCAAATAAACTAAAGGATTGAAACAATGTCATTTATAACATTTTGTGGTAAATTCCATTTGTGGTAGGTCAGCAAGGATTAGTTTGGCACTCAAAACACAGTGCTCCATGCAGTGCACTCAAAACACAGTGCTCCATGCAGTGCACTCAAAACACAGTGCTCCATGCAGTGCACTCAAAACACAGTGCTCCATGCAGTGCACTCAAAACACAGTGCTCCATGTAGTGCACTCAAAACACAGTGCTCCATGCAGTGCACTCAAAACACAGTGCTCCATGCAGTGCACTCAAAACACAGTGCTCCATGCAGTGCACTCAAAACACAGTGCTCCATGCAGTGCACTCAAAACACAGTGCTCCATGCAGTGCACTCAAAACACAGTGCTCCATGCAGTGCACTCAAAACACAGTGCTCCATGTAGTGCACTCAAAACACAGTGCTCCATGCAGTGCACTCAAAACACAGTGCTCCATGCAGTGCACTCAAAACACAGTGCTCCATGCAGTGCACTCAAAACACAGTGCTCCATGCAGTGCACTCAAAACACAGTGCTCCATGTAGTGCACTCAAAACACAGTGCTCCATGCAGTGCACTCAAAACACAGTGCTCCATGCAGTGCACTCAAAACACAGTGCTCCATGTAGTGCACTCAAAACACAGTGCTCCATGCAGTAAAATCCCTGGAACCTACTAGTCCAAGTCAACAGCAAACATCAGAAGTATTGTTGTCCTGATTCGCTTGGAGTGGGTTGTCCACACACTGTCTGTTGGGAGAACACCAGAGACAAACGGCCAACCAACAGCAGCAAGATCACCTTGGAGACAGCTAAGAACAGCAAGATTGTTACATCACCTTAGTGTGTGTGTGTGTGTGTGTGTGTGTGTGTGTGAGTGTGTGTGTGTGTGTGTGTGTGTGTGTGTGTGTGTGTGTCCGTGTCCTTGATCTAGTTTTCACTCTGCAAGGACAAATAATTTTCTGTCACTGAACAAACCTAAGTAAATGGCCTTTCAACCTGGAGTACCAGAACACCTTCATGTCACTGAAATACTTCTTTAACTGAACACACTCTGACTCCTCTATGTCCTTGCAGCTTTCCACAAAAGACACATACTCATTGACCGCAGCATCTATTGACCCAGGAAAGGCCGAGGTTATCTTGTCACTGTGAAAGGAGAAGTAAAGACAAATATTATTAATGCTCCACCCAATACCAGGTGATAGAGAATCTGCCATCATTCATACACAGACCTCTGTGTTCGTATTCTAGTCAGCCACTGGAGATATTTCTGAAGAGCCCAGAGTTCCTCCAATTCCTCTGTGTAAGGCTTTATCTTTTCAGAGAAAACAACTGCTTCCCGTAAGAAACTACCATGTTCTTCTCCCATAAGCTCCTTGCATCGTCTCTGTAGGTAATCAAGGCGATCCAACATGTCCTTAACTTCCTTCTTCAGCATATCCCAATCATCGTTGCTTCCCTCTGTGGAGACCACACCACTCAGCTTGCAAAAGGGGATCGATACAACTCGTGAAGTATATACATAAACCAAGTCATCATCTCCTTTACTTTTGTTTCCAGACGCTTCTTTTCGGACTTTAAGCTCTTCAAAACGTTGGGAATGGCCTTCCTATCATTACCAACAAGATTGTTTATTACGTCCACTCGATCTTTCAGTTCCAGAGCTAGCGCCATTTTCTTATGTATTGCACAATAAATGAATCATGAATCTCATCATAGATCTAAGCCCTGAGCAGGCCCATCTCAAAGGATGGTGTATGCTAACAAAGCAACGAGAAAGGCAACAACCAAGACACCAAAAGGCCCCATCACTAGGTAGAACACATTGAGCACGTTGATGAGGGATGCTGCAATGCTTGACTTCTTAAACAGAGCCCCAGTGTCTGGTTTTGAGTTGTGTCTTTGGTCCTTCTTGATGTGAGGTACTATCCTTAGTTCATCCACCACAAAGCCTTTCTTCTCCAGTACATCATGAAGAGCTGCAGGAAATAAAGCAGTGACTGCACACAACACACAGCATGCACCCTTTCACCACACCTTTACTCTCCTCTTCGCTGAGTTTTCCGTCTGGGGCCTCAATGAACAGCCAAGCAGTTCCACCTTGTGACAGGTAGGTTACAAAGCTTGCAGATGGGCAGGCATCATAGACCTGTGTGGGATGGCAAGAACATGCACACATGCATACATGTACATGTGACGAAAACAATATGCTAACCTCTGCTCTATAAAAGCATACAAGAATGTCTACAGACAAACACAGACATCAAACGGCACTGGGACAGGATCTACTCACCCTTTGCTCCACATCAAAGGACCATGTAGTCTTCCCATTTCTTTCAACCATCCACTTGACTCGCCCTACTAACCAAATCCTACCCTCCTCATCAAGGTACCCAGCATCCTCTGTACGCAGCCACTTTGTGTTGGAAGAGTCCACTACAATTCTGGTCTGTGGCACCTACGGATGGTCACATGTTAATCACATGTTACTCACATGTGAATACATCCCATTCTCCTCACTTGGTATGTGTTCACATGCCATCCTGATACCACAATCTCCCCAGGTACATCTCTGCCTACATCCAGCCCCTCCAATGTCCCCTCATCCAGTGGAGAGTTGATTCGGATGACTCTAACACTGTCCTCCACCACTGGTCTGCCCACGCATAGCCCAAGCTTTCCTGTGGATTCCAGCTCCACCTTCTCCCTCACAGAAATGAAGCTGATTGGTTCAGCTTCAGTGCTTCCATAAGTAATGACAGCAAAGCGAGGATCAGACACAACCTTGCACATGTTCTGAGCCACATGTCTGTAAACAGGACCTCCTCCTGTGATGAGGTACTTTGAGGGGAGTTTGCGGCCTTGCTGAACACAATACTCTGTAATACTTGCTACAAAATGAGGGGAACCCCCCAACAATGTAACGTTGTACTTGTCTATTGTAGCAACAGCTTCAGCAGGGTTAAGGGAGGAGATACGCTGCTGTAGAATACCCATTGAGCCCATCTGACGGTTGAGCAGAAATAGCAGCTGTGAGTGAATCTCTTAGGGTTGATTGCAACCACTGCACCTTGGGATGTCCTACACATCCTCTACAGATGACATATCCTCTCCTGCACACACACACACACACACACACACACACACACACACACACACACACACACACACACACAGACACATACACACACACACACACACACACACACACACACACACACACACACAGAGACACACAGACACACACACACACACACACACACACACACACACACACACACACACACACACACACACACAATACACACAGACAATAGGGCCCACCTTGAGTGCATCAAGCTGAAACACTGGTAAATTAGTGAACTGAGTATCTTGTGTAGGGTCATAGAGAGGGTCCATCAGAAGCTTGCTGTGTGATAAAGCCTTTGATTGGTTCATTAAGAACTCGTGTTTCCTTAGCAGCAACTTAGGCATTCCTGTGCTACCTGTTGTGAAAGTGATCAGGGCGTGGTCAACAGACTCCACCTCCAGTGGTGATAAGTAAGTATGAACTCCCCCTACAGGCTCGTATATGAACAATTTCCTGTCAAATTCTACCTTCAGAGGAATTCCTCTTAAGGACGGGATGACCAGCTAAGGCAGAATACAAGAACTGATGTTATCCACAACTGGTGACACACAGCATTCCAAACCACTCACGTGCATCCACCTCAGCCAAGACTGGCAGCTACACAGCCACACATCCGGCTTTGCCAGCTTTATGCAATGGTTGATCTTCACCAGTTCCATCCCAGGGTTCACCAGGACCACCACACCACCTGGCAGAGTGCATACAATAGGTTGAAGTGTGTGTGTGTGTGTGTGTGTGTGTGTGTGTGTGTGTGCGTGTGTGTGTGTGTGTAAATGCATGTGCTTGCACAATATGTGAACATGGGGCTAAGTGTGCAGGTACTGTGTGTGTACATGTACATAGCTGACCAATGGCAAACACCGCTACTGCTAGTGCATAGAAGTCCACTGAGGGAGAAACCGTCATCAGAACCCTATGCTCTGCTTTGACTCCTTTCTTCTTCAACAAGTTTACAAACGTAGTTAATTTCTTGTGAAAGAATCCTCGAGTTACCACTTCTCCTCCTACCACCTGACCGATCAAACAGACATAGATCGGATAACAAAGAGAACGCTCCGGGAAAACATGTCACCGTGTACATGTAGTCGTTATATAGGACGATCCGTTTCATGTCAACATTGACAACAATAAACGATGAGTATATGTTTTGCTAAACAACAAATAATCTAAAATAATAGGTCAAACTCTAAGCGCGGACAGATTCACCAAGCATTCTTTATCAGGATCATGAGAAACTGTCTGGAGAATATGATAAGCAAAATTTTCCATTCCTGCCTTCGACGGTTGAGAAGTAGGGAGATCCCCTTTTTCCGCTCAAGGTGCGCGAAATGGATGATCGCACTGGTTTGCGTGGTGTCCTTGGTGGCTGCCATCAAGTTTTTCCCCGAATTTCCACTCAGAAATGGAGTCTCATGGATGCATCTAGAGACTTTTGATGTAATTTTCTTTGTTATCTCTGCATTGTGTTATTCAAGGTCTTCTATCGACTGCGGTTCTTCATTCCTTCTAGTGTAGATACGTTTGCCCGCCGTGGAAATGGACGGCTTGGTCTTCTTGTACCCACAGATGTGAAAAGGGAACAAGAAAAAGGAAAGTGCATGCTACTGCTGTTTGCATTGGCACGTCGATGTCTTGTCCTAAGCACGGAGATGAGGAATTTGAAGAATGTAACAACTTTCCTTGCTCTTTCAAGGAGAAAGATTATGGCGGGGATGGTGAGTGGGGACATGGTGAGTCTTGTATGGGTAGACGTGACCACCCTACACGTGTGTTACCCG
>CAUJGJ010000483.1:107500-115000 GCA_963170055.1 Halisarca cf. caerulea | reverse complement strand
GTCCACCAGGTGGTGTTGGTCATGGTACAACAGACAAGAATGTGCACAGGGTCAACAACAGACATGACACAGACCCCATGGGTTGACTGGTCAGCTGCCTTCCCCACAGGTTGTGTACCCCATGGGCTAGGCTGACCAGCTGTGTATTGAAGTAATCTATGAACCCAGCTCTGACATCAACTGTGTTTGTTCTCTGCTATCTCTGCTTACATCACTGCAGGGTGATTGTTGGTATAGGGGCACAACTTTGTGTTGACATGTAGCTAGCACCGCCTCCAGCCCACCTGACTGCTTGTTCTTGTCCAATCTTAACCAGTTTAACCTGAATGATATCGCATAATCTCTTTCACAGTCTGTTCTTGTTTCTCTATAGGGAGAGCTTTTCTAATTGAATGGGACGGTCCAACACCACTACCCGACTACCTACAACCAAATCTGATAGATTGGAGGCTGTCTATGGAGAAGATCAAACTACCAGATCCTGAAACGTACCATGACATTGCAAGTTGGAGCTCCATCAATCATGGACAAGACGCCAATTGGTACATGCAAACTGACTTCAGAGAGCTGTTCAAGGAGCCAGTTGAGGTGGTCCGATCACCTTCTTACGACTTCTCTTTTGCTCTCATGAACAACAAGTTTCTGAAACTGCAAGCATACAAATTGAAAATGGATCTGACGCGATGCCTACTCTGTTGTATGTGGTATTCTTTGTTCCAATTCAATCCCCATTTTGAGGAAGACATGATAACGCGACTGAGGTACGCACATGCTGCCCCTGAAGACTTAGTTGCCATTCAGCAAAGATCTGTTTCAATACAAAGCCAGAGTGTGAGGCATCTTGTTTCTTGTGCCGAGGTAGCACTGAAGGCAACCCCCTTTGGTGAAGGACGCATGAAGTTTGTACTCATCACAAACCGGCAGTTTCTTTATCATTTTACAAACAGAACTGTGACCAGCAAGTATGCTGTGTTTGTTCACCCGTTTGACACTCTAACCGGATACACACACATTCACTTAGGGTCCAAACACTTGCCAAAGGACAACACAGAAGTTCTGAAGGAAGTCACTGATTTGACATTTCAACACTTTTATGTGCTGATGAAGGCTGCCATTCTGGTACGAGAAAAGGGCCATGCTGCTAGTTTGGGTGTGTTGGTGGATGCTATCCGGCGCCATTTAAATCCTAAAATGATATCTTATGTAGCTGATAACAAGACCTGCAAGGCCATACCTCCTGACTACTTGCAGTTCATTGTCTAGCGCCTCACCTCCTGTTAATTGTATTCATTGTTAATTCAAATTGACCGCTATACTGCAGTTGGTGTCTGTGTGCATGTATAAATAAATGGCATGTGATCTTGGCAGCAGGTGATGTGTTTACAGAGTGATCATGAATAGCCTCAGGAATGCAGGGGAGTGTGTGTCAGCCCACACTTTATTGTGACAATTCCCTCCTCAAACACTCCAGTATGTACACACTGGGTAGTTGGCACCACAAGATATGCAGCTGTGCACTCTGTCATCCCTTGCATCATTCAAACACATTTTTACTTAACTTTTATATTATTAATTTCATAAATCTTCAATAAATTCTGAAATCACATGGTGACAGCCAAAGACACAAAATTAAAATAAACTGGATGGACAAAGGGAACAAAAAGTTTTCTTCAAAAGAAGAAATTAGTCAGTGCAAAAAGTGGTAAACAATTAAAGTAATACATGCCTTAGGTACTTCGAAATTAAAATTATAGTAAATTAGTTAATGTAAATTAAATATTACATCTACTCTTAGGCTAATTAAATAGTTACAACACCTAGTAATTCTCTGAAGCATAAAGTCTTACAATTTACTTAACTACAAGTCCTTCTGTCCCAACCTACTAGCCCAGCCAGTAGAGAGGTTCACAAAGAACATCTACACTACACTACACTACATTACATTAAAGTTACATCTAGCTAAATGTGCTACATTAACTTACAATTAACTATTTATTAATTACAACTACTTTTACCTGCTCTTAGTGGTACTTAGTTAGGTTTGCAGAAACTGCGTTTGCTGGCGAGCAACTGGAACTGTGCGTGGAGGACTAGAAGAGACATCTGGGACGACAGGGCCAGTGAGTTAGCATGCACTAACTGGGAAGAATGACGATGATGTGGGCGTGTTCCACGGTAGGTAGGCGTGTCTTTGGCTGTCGGGCACTGTCACTGTATCATTGTCATCCTTGGGTCTTGTCTCAAAGTGGTTCTTTCCACTGTAGTCGTCCAGGGTGTCCTGGAATCCACTGTCACAGGGGTGTACTGTGCAGAGGGATGGTGAGCTGTCGTTGAACCAGGGCTCGCTCAAGTAGCTGTGAACCTCACTGATTTTGCACCTCTTGTGAGGGTCCACACATAGGAGCTTGCTGAATAACTCAAGGAGACTTGGAGAGAAGCTCTTCCACAGGTAGGGAACGGTGGAGGTGATGCCAGTCTGCCACTTTACAAACTCATAGAAGTTGGGGTCGCTCAATGTGGCCTGCTCCCATGGGAAGCTCCCGGTCAGCATACAGAAGAGAAGTACACCCACTGACCACACGTCACAGGCAGAGTGGACGTAGAATCCAGCATCATCCGAAGCACCACAGATCTCGGGTGGCGTGTACGGAATACTACCACAGACCTTGCTCACGTGCGTCCCAGAGCGAAGGGTCATACCGAAGTCGATCAACTTCACAGAGGCACCATCCTTCTCTGAGAGGACAACGTTCTCTGGTTTGACATCTCTGTGAACTAGCTTCTTGCTGTGCATGTATTCCAAGGCCTTCGCTATCTGGCCGAGGATCGTCCTCGCTTTCCTCTCGTCGAGGCCGACCTCTGGTTCGATGGCATCAAAGAGGTCGCCGCCTTGTGCGTAGTCCTGGACAAGAACGTAAGACGTCTTGGTTTCATAAGCGCTGTCCTGAGTAAAGATGATGTTGGGGTGCTCAGAAAGCATCCGGGAGTATTTAAACTCCTTCTTGAAGCAAGCTCTTGATGTACCTTGCTTGCTAATGGCCTTGACGACCACTTTCTTTCCAGTGTCTCGTTCAGTAGCTATCCACGTTGTGCCGTATGTACCTTTGCCAGCTTGATTAAGGAACTGAAACTTCTCGTCCAGGCAGGTTTGGGACTCACCGGGTTGCTGTTCAGTCGACATGTTCGCGTACAAAGAATTTGATTCGTTCAAGTCTTAAATTGAGAGAGCTTAAAGATAAACTGTCTTTAGATACGCTCCGGGCGTGTTTAGAACCTACTTACTATTAGTAGCTAGTCCTGGTTAATAGAGACGACAGAAAGTCGTTTAGACTTTTATAACTACTCCTACTAAAATGCCAAAGCTCTAGCGTTACGGAAGGTGGGTGTGTTTGTTTGCAGGGGGTGGGTCTTAAAACGAGAAATGACGCACTACGTGCGCGGGAGATTTGATGTACCGCGTCGTGTATTCCCGCATACCTCACTTCCTCGAGTGTGCTGTGCGTATCCGAATGTTGTATATCTTTGTGTGCCTGTGTTCCTATCTGTTTTGAGGTGGCTAACACTAAACAGAATCTGTCCCGTTATGAGTCTCGTTTGATTGACAAATCCTGTAAACTCTACAAGTCGACATTTCCTCTTTATTTCCCAGCCTTCTGAAAACTAGTACAGGTTAGTGTCACGTGACAGGTGTGCGTGGTTGATACGTGATCTACACACAGACAATGGTCACCACACATTGGGCTAGTCCTAGGTACACACACAAGGTTGTGCGGAATACGTAGGACATGATAGTACATGGAACTATATTGCTAGCCCTTCACTTGTTTGCTGAAAGGGGCAATATAAGGATTGCATGGTGGACGCTGACTATCACTGGCCTCGCTAAGGGCAAGGTTCAGAAGTTAAGCATCAAGAGGTCACAAAATAGTTTCAGTAAATATGAAAACATCTTATTTGGATCATCATCACCTTATTAAGTTCAAAAATAAAATCCTCTACCATATGTGTTTGAAGATTCACATTCATAACTGACATTGATTTATTCTAACAATTGTAGCTGTGTTGAAGATTAAACGTGTAGAAAAGTGTGTGCGCACTGTATATGTTGCTGCCACTGTACAAACTGTACACACTGTATACACTGTACATACTGTACAAACTGTACATACTGTACACACTGTACACACTGCACACGCTGTACATACTGTACAAACTGTACACACTGTACACACTATACATATTGTATACATTCTTTTGCACATTTTATGCATTTGATCTCATGAAAATCTGATGATTGTGGCATTGGCACATTCCTGTTTCCTTCCTAAAGTGGGTTTATCATCAACTGGGTTAGGTAATGGGTAATGGATACAGGAAACCACATATCGTGTTCCTATGGAAACAAGCTATGAACACCAGCTATTGTGTGTTGCTATGGTGACCATCAGGCCGGAGGTGATGTGGTATTCATATAATACTCATCAAACTCAGGCCATTCATGAAGTTCTCATGCAATAGGCGCTCACCTGGTTCAGGTGGTGGGTGTGTCAGCAGGCTCAGGTAGTGTGTATCTGTGTATAGTATGTTTTGGTACATAATAATGCATGGACATATTCCAGTTTGCATGTGTGTGTGTGTGTGTGTGTGTGTGTGTGTGTGTGTGTGTGTGTTGTGTTGTGTGTGTGTGTGTGTGTGTGTGTGTGTGTGTGTGTGTGTGTGTGTGTGTGTGTGTGTGTACGTGTGCATGCGTGCGTGCGTGCGTGTGTGTGTGTGATAACCTCCATGTGGTAAGCAGGTTCTGTGAGGAAGGGTAAAAGATTTCATGTGATAAGCATTTGGTGAGGATCCCTATCCTCCCCACAAAGGAGACCCAGATGACTGTTCGTCCCTATCTATCAGGTTATTCAATACCCAACAATGCTGTGTACATGTGTCCAGCAATGCTGTGTACATGTGTTCAGCAATGTTGTGTACATGTGTCCAGCAATGCTGTGTACATGTGTCCAACAATGCTGTGTACATGTGTCCAGCAATGTTGTGTACATGTGTCCAGCAATGCTGTGCACATGTGTCCAGCAATGCTGTGTACATGTGTCCAGCAATGCTGTGCACATGTGTACTATGTGTGTGGGTATCTCCTGTTTTATTTATTCTCCGTGTGGTTCAGTGACGTGATTTCGCTCAACAGCATAACATTTGTAACCTTGTTGCATGGTAGTCATTTGATAGGGTGACGGGGGAATGGTGTCCCATTGGTGAGAGTAGACAGTATGGTGAAATGTGTGTTTGGCTCAATTGTACACATTTGCAGTGGTTTCGTTTGATTGCCTGTTACAACCTCATGTAGTCTTGGAAAGCAATAGAGGGTTTTGGTTCAGTAATGGGACTGGGATTAGAATTGGGATCCAATTGGGATTGGGTCTGGGGATCATTATTTCCCTGAATTAGCCAGCACCCCTTGTATGGTGTTACTGCTGTTGCTCTCAGAAGTGCTAGTGTACTTGATGTGTGCATGCAGTCTACGTAACTTTACATTTACAAGTAGATCTTTTACTGTTTGAAGACAATGTCAATCCATGTTGTGGAAGGGGAATTCCCAGTCTAAAGGACAACCCTAGCAAGCATGGATTCAGTTTAGTAGATGTCCTGTCGTCACAACCTGCGTTCAGATGCTCTACACTGTGGGAAGGGACATGTCCTTGGTTGATGTGAGGTCATCACATGCACAAGAAGACCTCTAGTTTGTTGGTAGCTTCTTCGAGAAGACCTCTAGTTTGTTGGTAGCTTCTTCGAGAAGACCTCTAGTTTGTTGGTAGCTTCTTCGAGAATGCCCTTAATTTTGGTGAACATGTCAGTGTAAAGTGCTCTTCTTCCATATATGGCAGTGCATACCCTTTCTTACTTGGTAGTGTTGGGAGATGGGAGTCTGTGGGTTGGTTAATGTGAAATGATGATGCAATGTCACCCCACTCTACACATCTATAAATATCATTTGCTGTCATGCAATGAGGAGCGGTCCACTTTGTACTGTGTGATGTGTTGTGATGAGTCGTGTTCCGTAATAATGAAATAACCTACTGCTTGTAGGTATGTAATCAGCTGTCATGCACTGAGAGACTGCTTGCTGCCGGTGGTGACCTGAACAGAGCATGTTATTGTGTGTTTAATGGTCCGCCAGTTGAACCCTGTACCACCGCTATGGCAATGTTGCCCAACGGTAGTTTAAGGAGATGTCCTCATTTGGATTTAATGTGTTTTCTGAACTCTATCAGATCTAGGACCAGTGCTGTTTAATCGAAATATAATTTTCACGATGTTTGCTATTGTTAACTCAGTGTGTCTGTGGTTATCTCCACTAAGTTCTGATCTCATGAATGACAGTGTTCAATGGGGCTCATCTTACCATGGGCCTTATGCAACAACTTGTGGTGTTACCACACAGAGCTCTTCCAGTGGTCTGCACCTCTGTAGGCCTCCTCCTGTGTTTGGCTGCCTAAACTGTTGATTGTCAAGACCATAAGAGCCTTTTCCCAAAGGTCATCTCCTAACATGAACCAGTTCTCACTAGATCTGCTTGTGTTTCCTTGAGAAGGAGTTGAGAACAGCTGTTTCTCTGTTAATCGAATTCTCTCTCTCCATTTGTGTGGACAGCATTGAACATGGACATTATAGCCATGTCTGGAATTCCATCAGAAGCCATTCATATGCTAATCTCAGGCTTCAGTCCTTCACATGTGCTGTTGAGTGTTCTTGAGTGTTGAAGTGTGCACAGAAGTGTGTAATGACTCACACACCCAAGTTCTGCTGTGTACCCCTTCCCCCACACCCCAAGTTCTGCTGTGTACCCCTTCCCCCACACACCCAAGTTCTGCTGTGTACCCCTTCCCCCACACACCCAAGTTCTGCTGTGTACCCCCCACCCCCACACCCCAAGTTCTGCTGTGTACCCCAACCCCCACACACCCAAGGTCTGCTGTGTACCCCTTCCCCCACACACCCAAGTTCTGCTGTGTACCCCTTCCCCCACACACCGAAGTTCTGCTGTGTACCCCTTCCCCCACACACCCAAGTTCTGCTGTGTACCCCTTCCCCCACACACCCAAGTTCTGCTGTGTACCCCCACACACCCAAGGTCTGCTGTGTACCCCTTCCCCCACACACCCAAGTTCTACTGTGTACCCCTTCCCCCACACACCGAAGTTCTGCTGTGTACCCCTTCCCCCACACACCCAAGTTCTACTGTGTACCCCTTCCCCCACACACCCCAAGTTCTGCTGTGTACCCCTTCCCCCACACACCCAAGTTCTGCTGTGTACCCCTTCCCCCACACACCGAAGTTCTGCTGTGTACCCCTTCCCCCACACACCCAAGTTCTGCTGTGTACCCCTTCCCCCACACACCCAAGTTCTGCTGTGTACCCCCACACACCCAAGGTCTGCTGTGTACCCCTTCCCCCACACACCCAAGTTCTACTGTGTACCCCTTCCCCCACACACCGAA
>CAUJGJ010000483.1:100000-102500 GCA_963170055.1 Halisarca cf. caerulea | reverse complement strand
GGTATAGTACATCGGATGCTGTCACTCCTGGTACAGTACATCAGATGCTGTCACTCCTGGTATAGTACATCGGATGCTGTCACTCCTGGTACAGTACATCAGATGCTGTCAGTATCAACAAATTTCTTCAGAGCGTGTGTATTTATTGGGTTATCTGAAGAATAAACTTCTATTGAACATTTAATGTCTATTAACACATGTAAATAAAATCTCTTCTTCAAATATAGTAGCATGGTTACTGCATGAAGGAATGCACTTTTAAGTAGATTATGTAAATTATCTATAGACTATCATGTACTCCACTGAGTGATGATGTAGTCTCATACCTAATCTTATCAAATATGAGGTCTTGTGTGTTATGTGACTCCTGAGGTCTTGTGTGTTATGTGACTCTTGTGAGCTGGCACTGTCTGATGTGTGCGTCTGTTCATCACCAGTGGTACGATGTACACCTTTAATCCCCACTCCTCAATCACGACCCACACAGTGTTGGTGGGTGTGTCCCCTTCCACCATGGCTAGACAGCCTAGTGTATCATGCCCTGTTATCCTATACCCCTGGGGGGAGGGGATGGGGACAGCTTATCTTCAGTACCATTGACACTTGGTGATGACACCACATTGTGTGATTGCGATATCAAAAAATAATTTTACCTGTATCTCCTGTGATCATGCATGCCCAACTGTGTCTCCTCTACCGCAGCGATGGCTATGAGCTCTGCTAATACGGCTATCAGTGTTATCACGATTGAAGTAAGTGCTGCTTTGAATATCTTGAAAGCTGATATTACAAGGCAAATATATTTGTTTTCTATTTCTTCAATTGTTCATGATTTATCAGAAAGTAATTATTAAGATATTACTGACATATCTAGCATTAACCTTACACTGTGAGTTGCCATGGTTACCATGTTTCCAGAGTCCCTCTCGCGAGTATGGTACCTACTCTTGGCCATGCGGTCCTGTCTTGGCTCAGCACATCTGGGACCAGAGGAAGAGCATAGCAGGGAAGAAGGTCCTAGAGGTGAGGTGGATGTACGGGTGGAGTGGGAGGGTGTGGTGGTGAGGTGGATGTACAGGTGGGGTGGTGAGGGTGGGAGTGAGGTGGATGTATAGGTGGGGTGGTGAGGGTGGGAGTGAGGTGGATGTACAGGTGGGGTGGTGAGGGTATGGGTGAGGTGGATGTACGGGTGTGGTGGTGAGGTGGATGTAGGGGTGGGGTGGTGAGGTGGATGTACGGGTGGGGTGGTGAGGGTATTGGTGAGGTGGATGTACGGGTGTGGTGGTGAGGTGGATGTACGGGTGGGGTGGTGAGGGTGGGGGTGCAGGCAGGCTGATGAATGGCAGCCTACTGTCAAGGATGACACCTGTTTGGGCTCCGCTGTGTGTAGTGTGTGTTGGTGGCAATAGTACAGATTATCTGTGCATGGCAGTACAGTACTAAGTGAAATACAAAGTGATTGTGACATACTTTAATTACACAAATTTCCACTCATTGGTGTGACATGACCTGCTTTGGCAAACCCTAGTAGTAGGGTGTGTGGAGTAGTAAGGGGTGTGGAGTAGTAGGGGGTGTGGAGTAGTAGGGGGTGTGGAGTAGTAGGGGGTGTGGAGTAGTAGGGGGTGTGGAGTAGTAGGGGGTGTGGAGTAGTAGGGGGTGTAGAGTAGTAGGGGGTGTGGAATAGTAAGGGGTGTGGAGTAGTAAGGGGTGTGGAGTAGTAGGGGGTGTGGAGTAGTAGGGTGTGTGGAGTAGTAGGGTGTGTGGAGTAGTAGGGTGTGTGGAGTAGTAGGGGGTGTGGAGTAGTAGGGTGTGTGGAGTAGTAGGGGGTGTGGAGTAGTAGGGTGTGTGGAGTAGTAGGGGGTGTGGAGAGTGGACCATGTGTGGATGGTGTGCTCAAGGTTGGGATGCCTTGTAAAGTAGCCCCTGGCTAAAGGCCTCCCCAGTTTAAATAAGTTACCTGACCTGACCTGATGAGCTTTGCAATTGGTGTTTTCTTTTTTAAGAAATGTGATAATTTGCCAAATAGATGTATTTTGTTATCATTACCATGGTAACCATGTTGCTACAGAAATACCTTGGCCATTGTTGGTTATTTGTCACTCAATCAACAGTTGTCCATCGAATGCTTCTTCTCATTTTCATCTCAAATTTATTTCATTTATATACTCATTTTTGCTCATGTTCCCTGCAGCTGGGGGGAGGGACAGCGGCACCTGGGATCACTGCAGCAAAGTGTGGGGCTCTGGTGACTCTAACTGATGCAGACAGTCCTCGTTTGATGGACCATCTAATGGAGACCTGTCGACTTAACAACATGGAGGATGTGCAGGTCCTTCCGCTCACATGGGGAACATTCAGTGAGGAACTGTTGAGTCTACCTCCAGTGGACTATATCTTGGCATCGGATTGCTTGTATCAATCAACCAGTGAGTGGAAGGGGCTGTAATGAAGTGGGCGGGGCTTTGGGAATAGGGAGGGGTTGTGATGAAGTGGGTGGGGC
>CAUJGJ010000483.1:75000-95000 GCA_963170055.1 Halisarca cf. caerulea | reverse complement strand
TAGAAGTGATCAGCACATCACACACACGACCACACTTGAAGTGATCAGCACATCACACACACGACCACACCAGAAGTGATCAGCACATCACACACACGACCACACCAGAAGTGATCAGCACATCACACACACGACCACACCAGAAGTGATCAGCACATCACACACACGACCCATTTGGGCACTATCAAACCTCTCTCCCATAAATTCAACAATCAAACCAATAAAACAACATCATAGAACTAGAGGGTTGGGTCAGTGACAGTCTTGCAATGCACCCACTTCTGAGCTCTATTTTAATAGTTAAAAATGGAGGCAAAAAGCAGCTCTGAGCAGCATGAGGCTATCGGCAATGACAGACTAGGTGGAACAGGTTCTTCAAGTGACACGAGCATAGGCGGATTCAGACTGAAAAATAGGGTGGTGCCTGACAGTGGTTTCTTTCAGAGAATACGTCCTTGCGAGAATTAACTAGCATTAGTTAGTCAGCAGCTGATTATTTAAGTACTTAATTTAAATGTAATGCGTATTAACCACATGTGTAGGCTGTACAAGAATTACAATCAAAGTGCAGTATATCAGTGAGTGCCATTCTGCTGGGATGCGTACGCATTGCCACTTGTAAGGCTGCAAGATTCATTAATTAATTAGATCATGGTTATGTAAAACATCCTCTATAATAAAAATGGCTGACAATTCGCAAATCACAATATTTGTAGAATATGAAAATACAGAAGGCTAGAAATTGCTTTAAGCCTTTTCTGGATGTTATGGACATTCATGATGACAAATTTAAGGTGAATCAATATGAGAAATAGTTGTCCTTATCTACTTCTAGATCTGCCTCAGTAAATCTTACTAGCTACTTTTATAAAGCTCAGTTTTTAAGCTCTACTTTTTCCTTGGGTTTGTGTGTTAGGGTGGTGCCTAGGCACCACAGGCACCACCTGAATCCGCTTGATGAGAACACACCAAATGTGCTCACTTAAGAAATGCTCTGTTCATTGCATTGCTCTTGTCAGGCCTGTTCAGGGTGACTTGAACAACATGCTCTCGTGGTCTGCTCAATGCCAGAGTCTCATAGCTTTGATGTCCACTCCCTGAACACATCCTCACTGGAATCTTCAGCTCTGGAGAGAAGCAAGGGAACGCATGTACTATCTCAACCAGCTCAACCGCATAAAAGTCAGCCGGTCGTGTGGTTGGCTCCCACCAGCCGGTCGTGTGGTCGGCTCCCACCAGCCGGTCGTGTGGTCGGCTCCCACCAGCCGGTCGTGTGGTCAGCTCCCACCAGCCGGTCGTGTGGTCAGCTCCCACCAGCCGGTCGTGTGGTTGGCTCCCACCAGCCGGTCGTGTGGTCAGCTCCCACCAGCCGGTCGTGTGGTCAGCTCCCACCAGCTGGTCGTGTGGTTGGCTCCCACCAGCCGGTCGTGTGGTCAGCTCCCACCAGCCGGTCGTGTGGTTGGCTCCCACCAGACGGTCGTGTGGTCGGCTCCCACCAGCCGTTCGTGTGGTCGGCTCCCACCAGCCGGTCGTGTGGTCAGCTCCCACCAGACGGTCGTGTGGTCGGCTCCCACCAGCCGGTCGTGTGGTCGGCTCCCACCAGCCGGTCGTGTGGTTGGCTCCCACCAGCCGGTCATGTGGTCGGCTCCCACCAGCCGGTCGTGTGGTCAGCTCCCACCAGCCGGTCGTGTGGTCGGCTCCCACCAGCCGGTCGTGTGGTCGGCTCCCACCAGCCGGTCGTGTGGTCGGCTCCCACCAGCCGGTCGTGTGGTCGGCTCCAACCAGACGGTCGTGTGGTCGGCTCCCACCAGACGGTCGTGTGGTCGGCTCCCACCAGCCGGTCGTGTGGTCGGCTCCCACCAGCCGGTCGTGTGGTCAGCTCCCACCAGCCGGTCGTGTGGTCAGCTCCCACCAGCCGGTCGTGTGGTCAGCTCCCACCAGCCGGTCGTGTGGTCAGCTCCCACCAGCCGGTCGTGTGGTCAGCTCCAACCAGCCGGTCGTGTGGTTGGCTCCCACCAGCCGGTCGTGTGGTCGGCTCCCACCAGCCGGTCGTGTGGTCGGCTCCCACCAGCCGGTCGTGTGGTCGGCTCCCACCAGCCGGCTTTATTGTGCACAAGGAGTATATCCCCAAACAAAATCCAACAAACTTTGTGTGTGGGGGGGGGAGTTAGCCATAATTACGTCTTTTTTCAGACAGCACACATACATACGAGTACGATAAACCGTTTGGCTTACCCGTGCAAAATACTGCTTTCGTAATTTTCAACATTCTGGCGGCCATTTTATTCAAAAATTACATACGTTTAGAGACTGAAACCAAGTATTTTAACTGGAATTGGAACCGGTCGATAAGATGAAGCTCAATTTCAAGGTGCGTGTAGTGATTCCAGGAAAATAGCTCTAAGTGGCTCTGCAACAAGCTATCTGCTTCCCTCTTCTCCTTTCATCTTGCATAGTTTTCAAATCTCTGTGGAGCAGTATATAAAGAAGGAAACATCGTCTTCTCCAAAGATGGCAATTCTGTGTACAGTCCTGTGGGCAACAGAATCACAGAGTTCGATTTGAAAAAGTAAGCACATCGCATGTACATGGAGCTGCAGATGTCACGTGATGCATTTCCTCTTGCAGTAACAAGGCAAGGACATTTCCTTTTGAAAATGCCAAGAACATCCGAAGGGTTGCAGTGTCCCCTGATGGTGTTCTGATGGTGACAGTGGACGAAGGTGAGAACTTAGACTAGCTTACAAGGTACCGTGCTTCCTGTATGGCACTGGAACAACTGGTCATGAGGTCACTATCTTGTCAAAGGTGCATTTGTGACTGGCTCTCTCGACTGAGGTGGGGTCAGCCATCTTGTGGAAGGTGGGGTCAGCCACCTTGTGTAAGTGGAGATTAATGAGGTGGGACCAGACATCTTCCTGAGGTGGAATGGAATCATCCATCTTTTGTTGTGCCTACTGGGTCAGCCATCTTTTCCTAAGATAGGATCAGTCATCTTGCTAAAATGTGATCAGCCATCTTGCTGAAATGTGGTCAGCCATCTTGCTTACAAAGGATCGTCCATCTTACCAAATGGTTGCGTGCCTACTGGGTGTGCATTGGTGGGTAGCCATTTGTTACATCTTGTCATGAAAACCTGAATGCAGTGCCTCCAACCTCCAAGACTTCTCTTCAGTGAAAAAGTAGTGCAAAATTAGTATTTTCAGAGGTGCATCAGTAGTTTTTACTTTCACAAAATTATTCTCTATAAGTCGCAATACTGCACATAAGTATTGTATGCAACATGCTGGTTCACACATGGGCTTGAAATGATACAATGATAATGATAGCAGCTACATGATGTCATGATGTGTACATTACTTAGAAGCATACCACAAATTTCTTTCCCTGGGTACAAGTTTTGGCCTTCCTCAGTAAGGTATCATCAATGGTATCCAGTTTACAGCAGATTGCAGTATTGTTGAAATGGCACCCAATAAGTGAAGACACCGTTTCGGGGGCAAGAGAGGCTCTGAATTCAGTCTTCATCCTTCAAACCAAACTGAAAACTCTCACTGCCCGCATTAGACGTAGGAATGGCAAGAAGGTGCAAGGTCAATGTGGCTAGATACTTAGATTCCCCCATGGGAGACTTCATCTTCAATATGCTTAACCAAAACATAACCACATCTCAATTCCCCATGGGTGCAACTGCACAGTCGACTGCAAACTCCCTAAATTCCGGATTAACAGCAGCTTTGTCAAAAGGTATAGGCAAATACTTCTCGATTTGGGTAAAAGTTGCTGGTGACATGCTTTGGCTCTTGGATGGTGACATGCTTTGGCTCTTGGATGGTGACATGCTTTGACTCTTGGATGGTGACATGCTTTGGCTCTTGGATGGTGACATGCTTTGGCTCTTGGATGGTGACATGCTTTGGCTCTTGGATGGTGACATGCTTTGGCTCTTGGATGGTGACATGCTTTGACTCTTGGATGGTGACATGCTTTGACTCTTGGATGGTGACATGCTTTGACTCTTGGATGGTGACATGCTTTGACTCTTGGATGGTGACATGCTTTGACTCTTGGATGGTGACATGCTTTGACTCTTGTTGCTGGTGACATGCTTTGACTCTTGGATGGATCAAGAAATGCAAAAGATTGCAAAATTTCGCAATTTGAAGTCAAAGGCTTTCAACTGTTTCTTGACAAATGCTCCATAAAGTGAATAACAGAGCTGTAGAAGGACTGAACACTCTCTCCTTCAATAAGGCACAGAAGAAGAGCGGACATGCCATCCCCTATAAATATGTCTTCATGGTTAAGCTGGCAATTGAGATCGGTATATGCAACTTTGAAAAATACCAAAATGTTGGTGGGAAACAATTGTCAAGCCTGTCAGTGGCTGCCTCAGTATGCCTTCAATGGTCTTGACTTTCCTCGGTTTTCAACATCTGGATGGCTAGAAAGGTAGGCACAGAGAGGATCTCACATGTCTAAGGTGTGTTTGATGGACTGTGTAAGGGATAACCACCTTGTTTCACAGTGCTTCAAAATGGAGTTATACTCGGTGCTGCAGAAATTGGCAAAATTCTTCAGTGATTCTACTCTCTTGACAGAGTGATAAAAATGATAAAAAATGTCAACAAGAAGTCCGTCAACTTTTACAGGCAAAGTTTTCATTGCTGCTTTCACACACAGGCTCACTAAATGGCATGTGCAGTAAATATCAAGAACCTTCGACTGCTTTTTGCATAAATAGGATACAACACCCTTTCTAGCCCCCTTCATCACACTGCAAGTATCTGAGGTGAAGCTTAGCATGTTGGCAAATGGTATGCTGTGTTTATGGAGAGTACTCTCCAAGCCTGTGAAGATCCCATTAACTGTAAAGTCACATAAACCAATGGTATCGAGGTGCTGAGTGGCAACATCACCGCTGTGGGAATCAAAATAACACACAAGGACCGTAAGTAGTTTTACAGCGGTACCTTTGTCATTTGATTCATCGCAAAGCAAGTTGAATGGTAATGTTTTGGCCATCCGAAGAACTGGTACCTTGTAATGGGGGTCCAAAGCATCACAACAAACTGACTTGGCTTTGGTGTGCTTGCATGTAAAATCTGCTGCTATCTTGGAATCTGGGAAGATCCTAGTAAAAAGGGTCTGATAGGTAGCTGTCTGGAATGAGATATTATGTAAAGCTATAAACTGTGCCCTTTGCTCCTCGGCTGCGATAACCTTAAACTCATGATCTCCTGTGTCCTTTCTGAAGAACGTAGTGATAGTAGAACTACTTGACAAATCCTTCAACCTCTGCTGATGCACAGACTCTGACACATGTCGTTTTACATCATTAAGACCACCATGGGAAACCGTGAAGTGGCTCATACAAAGTTGACAACAAGTGTACATGTTACCGTTCGAGCTGGAGGAGATATGGGGCAGTAAAGACCAGCTACGTTTTAATTTGGCAGCGTTTTTCTTTGAGCCAGCAGCAGTCTCGAGCTTTTTCTTTGCTGAGGCATTATTAGAACTAGAGGGTTCATTGGCAGTTGATTCTGGATCTGTTTCATACTCAGAAACTGAGTCACTGGAAATAGTAGCCATTGTCATAAAGTAGACTCAATAATGAGGATATCCGGGATTTCACCTCTTATCCGTGGTCCATTTTCTCTAGTCTATTTCACACATTCACAGTGCCTCCACCTTCACGGATAAATCCACGGAGGTGGAGGTACTGTGAATGTGTGGGCGCTATTCATAGCCATGATGTCCATTTCCTGTGTGGGTAATCACTTCCCGTACCTGCCTTTAATTACTTCCTACTGATCTTCCCCACACCACTCACTTCCTGTCTGTTGTCTCCACTCACTTCCTGTCTGTTGTCTTCACTCACTTCCTGTCTGTTGTCTCCACTCACTTCCTTTATGGTGCAGAGGGTCTCCTGTGATGTTGAGCGTACTCAGTTCCTGTGATGTTGACTCGCTTCCCATGTGATGTTGACTCGCTTCCCGTGTGATGTTGACTCGCTTCCCGTGTGATGGCTGGAGAGATAGTGTTCTTATCTGACATGTGCTAACATGTGCTGTATATCACTCAATGTCTCCATTATCTGTTGTTTGAGTGGTCTTCTTGCGTAGATTTTATGTGTAAGGTGGCATTAAATCCCTTCATCCACCTGTCACCAGACCTTATCTACTGTACTGCAGGGCTACAGTCATGATCAAATAATATTTAATTCATTATCTTTCAATTATGTGCCCCAATCGAACCTTTTCTCTCTCCAAAGTGGTTCATCACGCACGCACACGTGTGCACGTGTGCCTGTCCCAGTTCCTTTTGTTCTCTGTCCATGTTTTGGCTTCCATCCACCAACCACCAACCATTCCACTGTCAAGGGCGATGTGCTGGTGTGTGCACAGACATGCACTCCGTGAATTATGTTGAGTAGATGCCTTATCTCTCCTCCTATCCTACACAGATGGACGTGCTCTGCTGATAAGCCTCCATAAACTGGTGGTCTTGCACAGGTTCAACTTCAAAACACGTGTCTATGACCTTAAGTTTAGCCCTAATGGAAAATACTTTGCTGTTACCCATGGCAACAAGATTCAGGTTTGGCATACACCAGGAGCTGTGAAGGCATTTGCTCCTTTTGTCCTCTATCGAGAGTTCCCAGGACAGTACGATGAGGCTTTGTGCATTGACTGGTCCGACGACTCAAGGTACGACTGACACCAGCTGATGGTCTGTGTTTGGTGTTTACTTCAGTTAGTATTTTTGTGCCTGTCAGATTCATTGCTATAGGTTCACGAGATATGAGCTGTCGTATCTTCAGCCTTCATCCAATTCACAGCTTCCACTATGTCACTGTAGCCGGTCACAGGAGCCGACTTGTGTCCTGTGCGTTCGAACACAACTCATTAGATGTGAGTGTACATAGGTGTGCATGGGTGTGCATGGGTGTACATGGGTGTGCATGGGTGTTCCTGGGTGGACAAGGGTGTGCATGGGTGTGCATGGGTGTGCATGGGTGTGCATGGGTGGACAAGGGTGTGCATGGGTGTGCATGGGTGGACAAGGGTGTACATGGGTGTTCCTGGGTGGACAAGGGTGTGCACGGGTGTTCCTGGGTGGACAAGGGTGTGCATGGGTGGACAAGGATGTGCATGGGTGGACAAGGGTGTGCACGGGTGTGTATGGGTGGACAAGGGTGTGCACGGGTGTGTATGGGTGGACAAGGGTGTGCATGGGTGGACAAGGGTGTACCTGGGTGGACAAGGGTGTGCATGGGTGTTCCTGGGTGGACAAGGATGTGCATGGGTGGACAAGGGTGTGCATGGGTGTTCCTGGGTGGACAAGGGTGTGCATGGGTGTACCTGGGTGGACAAGGGTGTGCATGGGTGTTCCTGGGTGGACAAGGGTGTGCATGGGTGTGTATGGGTGGACAAGGGTGTGCATGGGTGGACAAGGGTGTGCATGGGTGTTCCTGGGTGGACAAGGGTGTGCACGGGTGTGCCTGGGTGGACAAGGGTGTGCAGTATATCTGTATGGGATATATTCAAAGGTGCTGTTTGTCCCAAAGAGCCAGTTTTGAACTTATCTTATCGTCATCTGTTTTTGGTGACCAAATCTCTCCTGGCCTCTATCATTGCAGCTGTACTCTGTCAGCAAAGATGGAGCACTCATTGTATGGGAATGCTCGCACACTATGGAGGAGGTGAGAGAACATGTTGCCATGACAACCATGCAGAAGGGAACATCCCAAGGGTCTGTCTTGAAACCCATTGAAATTGACCCACTGAATAGTTTTCGCCCACCTTCCGATGGGGACAGCGAAGGTTGGTCATGTAATCCTTGAGTTGATGTCTCGTCTCTGTCACATGTTCCCGTCTGTTACAGAGGAAGATCTTGCCCTTCCACCAAGGAAGAAGGATAGTAACCTTTGTCTTTGGAAGAAGAAGGAGAAGTGTGTGTGTGTGACTGTATGCAGTGTCCTTGGTATTGATTGTGTGTGACTGAATGTGTGTATGTGTGTGTATGTGTGTGTGTGAGTGTGTGTATGTGTGTGTGTGTGTATGTGTGTGTGTGTGTGTGTGTGTGTGTGTGTGTGTGTGTGTGTGTGTATGTGTGTGTGTGTGTGTGTGTGTGTGTATGTGTGTGTGTGTGTATGTGTGTGTGTGTGTGTGTGTGTGTGTGTGTGTGTGTGTATGTGTGTGTGTGTGTGTGTGTGTGTGTGTGTGTGTGTGTTTCATTTTAGGAGTTAGGCGGACATGTACGTATTTGCACATGTGTGCTTTTGGATCACGAGTGCATGTCGTTGCCATCCTACTGTTCTACAATAGCCTACCAAACCTGGGCACTTCCACAGGATGTTTTATGTAGTTTGTAACGACCTTCTCATAGCAGTGTCTCCATTTGTTCCTGACAGGAAATATCAATACATGGCTTATCATTCGCGCAACACCTGTCCTTCATCCTACCTGCAGGTTCCTCTTCAACCAGGAATTCTCAACAGTGTCCTGTGCCTGGTACCACAAGACCGACCACCTCTTGATAGTGGGGTTTACTGTGGGGGTGTTTACCATCCACGAAATGCCAGAGTACAATCTCGTTCATTCATTGAGGTGAGCAAAACAGTCTTGTTTTGACTGGTTGTACAATGGCTAAGACAAACGAACGAAGCCACCACCTCATTTCTCTCCCTACAAACGATACAAACTATTGTTTTTTTTGCTATCAGCCGCCCACACAGCTCTATATATGGCACTAGAATGAGATGTTGCAAATATTCATGAAGAATTCTTTCTTTAAAATGGCCGCCTGCAGTTATCCCATTTCTGATATGAACAAAGCATTTTCCCTGGCATTCCTCTGTCTGTCATAGCAGTCTATCACTTATTGATCTAAGAAATTCCCTTTGTGGCCTTAAGATAAGGTGCTTTTGGACTGTCAATAGTAGCTGCCTCAGTCAGGCAGTCGACCCTTCCTGAGAGGCAATGAGAGGGGAAGACCAAGCGTGTGAGCATTCTCTGATGCCTCTTCCTCTGTCCTCTTCTCATCCCATTGTCTCACGACCGGTCACGTCCCTTGATTGGTACACCATGCTTAGTCTGGCAGTGTGGGTATATCAATGTATGGGTTCACGCAGGTCACACTCAGGCTTCCACCAACATCCTGCTGTTATCAACCTTTCACACCTCCGTGTGAACATCCCATATTGAGTTCACAAAGCAGCTTACTTCATCAGTTGCCATTCACTGATCAATAACCCCTTGATAGCCATTGTCACAAGCACATGTGCGTACATGCATCAAGCTAGATGTGACAGTTTAGGGAATCACTTTTCCGTGTAGTGTATCTCAGGAGATGGTTACCACGGTAACTGCTAGCCCGTCTGGTGAATGGTTAGCATTCGGCTGTCGGTCACATGGTCAGTTGTTGGTCTGGGAGTGGGCTAGCGAGACATACGTTCTGAGACAACAAGGACATTACTATGACATGAACTGCATGTCTTATTCTCCTGATGGCCATGTTGTTGCCACTGGAGGTGATGACGGAAAAGTGAGTGGAATGTATGTGTCTGTATTTTTGTGAATCTGTATATATACGTGTGTGTGTGTGTGTGTGTGTGTGTGTGTGTGTGTGTGTGTGTGTGTGTGTGTGTGTGTGTGTGTGATGAGTGGAGAGTTACGTATGTGTTGGTTGTCATGTACGTGTGGTGTCATGTCATCTGGTACAGCTCCCCCTATATCTAATAAAAGAATTTAGTTTCCATAGCAACTGTGTTCTTGAAATCTGCTATAGCATGTCGTGGTTGTTCCCTAACATCCTTTGGGGAACCCAATCCACCATGTGTTGGCTCACTTGCTTGTAGGAGGGGATGTAGTTGTTGGCTGTGCATGCCATCGTCTGTGTGCACTATTCCGCACAACCATCTGCTGTGGTGTTTGTATGGCATTGATGTTTTAGTGGGAATCAATTCATGTACGTATGTAAGTATGTATTGTCTTAGGACAATGTATTGATGTACCACATTTTTCTCCATTGTGTCAAAATGGTTTCTTATTCTCCTACCTGCCACACCCCTAAATCCTCCCCTGCCACACCCCTAAATCCTCCCCTGCCACACCCCCAGTCTTGTTGCTCCCCCTCCTGCCCTGCCAACTTCTGTCACTCCCTCCTCTCCTACCCTCAGATCAAGCTGTGGAACACATCCACTAGCTTCTGCTTTGTGACATTGTCTGAACACTCAGGACCAGTCACTGATGTTAGCTTTGGTTCTTCAGGTCACGTCCTGGTCAGTGCCTCACTGGATGGGACCATTAGAGCTTTTGATATGAACAGGTGGGTCAGGTAGCACCCAGGTGGGCGGGTCAGGTAACACCAAGATGGGTGGGTCAGGTAGCACCGGGGTGGGTGGGTCAGGTAACACCAGGATGGGTGGGTCAGGTAGCACCGGGGTGGGTGGGTCAGGTAGCACCGGGGTGGGTGGGTCATGTATCACCCGGGTGGGTGAGTCAGATAGCACCAGGGTGGGCGGATCAGGTAGCACATGACAAGTTTACGAAGTCTTGAATGTGCCTGAGTAGAGTACATGAGGTTGCAGTCAAATTCTTTAGTAGTAGATCTGTTGTGATTTTAGTATATGTTGGGCTGGTTGTGTGTACTGGGGGCGAGAGTGCTTGGGGGGTGTGAGTGCCGGGTGTGGTGCAATGAGTTAAGTCAGTGAGCATGTATTTCCTCTGTCTAGCCTACTCTGAGGTGTGGTGTGCAGACTGTGGAATGCAAGTTTGTTGGATGTGATTCCATGTCTTATAGCTCTGGGATAGGGGATTGGCTGCCTTAATGTACTAACCCGATCTAATTGAAGAGTCTTCAATGGTGTGACTGTCATTAAGACCCGTCATTTGCCTTGTTAGTGTTGTCAGTGTTGTCATCTTGGAATGCCCATTGATGTAGCTGTCTTTGCAAGCACACACTTGTTCTTTGTGTGTGTACCTAAGTTGGCTTGACTGAGAACAATGGGAAAAGGAATTCTCCTCCTAGTCCTCCTTGATATCTCTCCTGGGATGCTCATGCTTATCTGGCATGCTTGTGTGTGCACCCCTACAAGTGGCTCATCATCTCTGTCTGTGGTTGTGCCCTGCTTTGTTTTAGTCATGAGTTTGCTCTGACATCCTTGGGTCGGTGACCCCTTGTTCTTGGAATGTAGATTGCTAGCTTTCAAGTTAGAACTTGCCTTGTTTATGTCTCTCCTAAGCATGTTCCCCTCAGGAGCTTCCAGTCTGTTCCGTGTGCCATGACAGGCGTGTCTGTAAGGTGGGAACTACTAGCACTTGTCTACTTCTCTGCATCTTTTCTGTAGGTACCGCAACTTCAGGACGTTCAGTTCACCTCGTCCTGTTCAGTTCTCGTGTGTCTCTCTAGACCCGAGTGTTGAGGTGGTCTGTGCTGCAACCAGGGACAGCTATGAAGTCTACATTTGGTCTGTACAAAGGGGTGTGCTGCTTGAGGTGAGGGGTGTGCTGCTTGAGGTGAGGGGTGTGCTGCTTGAGGTGAGGGGTGTGCTGCTTGAGGTGAGGGGTGTGCTGCTTGAGGTGAGGGGTGTGCTGCTTGAGGTGAGGGGTGTGCTGCTTGAGGTGAGGGGTGTGCTGCTTGAGGTGAGGGGTGTGCTGCTTGAGGTGAGGGGTGTGCTGCTTGAGGTGAGGGGTGTGCTGCTTGGGGTGAGGGGTGTGCTGCTTGAGGTGAGGGGTGTGCTGCTTGAGTTGAGGGGTGTGCTGCTTGAGGTGAGGGGTGTGCTGCTTAAGGTGAGGGGTGTGCTGCTTGAGGTGAGGGGTGTGCTGCTTGAGGTGAGGGGTGTGCTGCTTGAGGTGAGGGGTGCGCTGCTTGAGGTGAGCGTGTAAGGCTGCTTGAGGTGAGAACTGTGAGGTTGCTCAAGTTGGGGAGTGAGGCTGCCTGGGGCTTATGCTGGAGTAGAATACCTATGTGAGTGTGTCTTCTAACACAGGAAATGAGGTAGTGGGTGTGTAGCCCAATGTAGGGGGTTGCAGTCCATTTATCTTCTGATTGTGAGGTTGTGGTTGTGTGTGTCCTGAGTGGGTGGTTGTGGTCGCACGTGGGAGCCTCTGTCAGACTGTTATTGTTTGCATTGATCTCTGCTCGTCTGGCTGATGTCTACAGCTAGTGAAACTGGTACTTCTTTGTTGTTTGAAATCAGCAACTATTCCTTTGATGGTTATCTATCTCCTTAACACTTTGCAGTAATTGCTATTCTTTGTACCTGATCCTTGGTCCCCTGGTGATCACTGCTGCCCAATTTGTTGTGGGGACTTGTGTTGGGATGTGTTCTTTGTAGTAGCAGACGTCCTGTCATGCCTGAGGTCTGTTTTTTGGTTGTGTGTGTGTGCAGGTGTTGGGCGGACACGAGGCCCCGATATCCAGCCTCCAGTTTAACCCTCAGAAGTCTCAGCTGATTAGCTGTGGATGGGACAAGACACTGAGGGTTTGGAGCGTGTTCACTGAGAAAGGAGGTTGCGAAACCACTCATCTGTCTGCTGATGGTGTGTTGGCAGCTATTGATGCGGAGTGTGTGTACGTGTGGTATCTTGTGTGCTTACAGCTGTTCTTTGTATGCGTGCAATTCACTGTATAGAACCCTTGGTGGTGGCCGTGTATGGTCTGCCATTTACAGGAATTTCCAATAAATGCACTCAATTACAATGGATCTATCAGCTCTTCCTGTTGTGCGTGAGCATCACTGCCCACTAATCACACAACTACAGAGCATGTTGCATTGCAAAGTCTTCCTATAGTTTCTTTCTTTAGAACTTGTATAATTGGAGTTTTAGATTATCATGTTCGTCTGTAGCACTGGCCGTGGCGCCACGCCCCGATGGGGAGGGGCTGGCCGTCGCCACCTTAGATGGATTGATTACCCTCTGGGATGCCAATCTTCTTCTGATTGGGACTATCGAAGGACGTCGGGACCTTGAAATTGGGAGGAGAGTGGAGGACAAGGTCACAGCTAAGAAGCTATCAGGAGGAGTGTACGTCTGTGTGTGACCCCATCTCTGTAGACTGTGTTTCTCGGTACTGTGTGTGTGTACTGTGTGTGTGTGTACTGTGTATGTGTGTGTGTGTGTGTGTGTGTGTACTGTGTGTGTGTGTGTGTGTGTGTTTGTGTGTGTATGTGTGTGTGTGTGTGTGTGTGTGTGTGTGTGTGTGTGTACTGTGTGTGTGTACTGTGTGTGTGTACTGTGTATGTGTGTGTGTGTGTGTGTGTGTGTGCGTGCGCGCGTGTGTGTGTGTGTACTGTGTGTGTGTGTGTGTGTGTGTGTGTGTGTGTGTGTGTGTGTGTGTGTGTGTGTGTGTGTACTGTGTGTGTGTGTGTGTGTGTGTGTGTGTGTGTGTGTGTACATGCATGTGCGCATGTATGTGTGCATGTATGTGTGTGTTTGTGTGTTCATTCTCTGGTATACTCAATATCTACTCCTTCTCTTGTACAGTGCTTTCTACAGTCTGTGCTACTCAGCAGACGGCTCCTGTCTGCTTGCGGCTGGACGCTCCAAGTTCATTTGCATCTACAGTTGCATGCACCAAGTTCTGTTGAAGAAGTTCTTAATCTCCAGGAACAGAACATTTGATGGAATGAAAGTATAGTGATTGTGGTCTGAGTAATTGATTCATCATCCCACCCCTCCCACCCCTGACCCCACCCCCACCATTAGAGGTACCTGAACAGTGCTTACTTAACGGAAGCTGGTCCTCTTGAACTGATATCAGAAGACGAGGAAAGTGATGAAGACAGACGCATCAAGCTCCCCGGGGTCGCTAAAGGTAGGCCATGTTGCATAGTTGTCTGCTCCTGCCCTCATCGTGGGTGTGTGGTTCATTGTGTGGTGTGCGATTGTCTTTCAGGAGACTTGAGCACACGTCGGACCAGACCTGTCATAGCTGTTCACTCCATCCAGTTCAGTCCATCAGGTTAGCACCTCCATCAGGTTAGCACCTCCATCAGGTTAGCACCTCCATCAGGTTAGCACCTCCATCAGGTTAGCACCTCCATCAGGTTAGCACCTCCATCAGGTTAGCACCTCCATCAGGTTAGCACCTCCATCAGGTTAGCACCTCCATCAGGTTAGCACCTCCATCAGGTTAGCACCTCCATCAGGTTAGCACCTCCATCAGGTTAGCATCTTCATGGAAGTGCACTTGCATAGAAGCTTGCACAAGTGACCCTCCCCCCTCCCCCTCCATCCTTGTCCACCCCGAGCTCATGGAATTGTGCAGAAAGTACATTTTCCCTAGTGCATTGTGCAGAAAGTACATCTCCCTAGTGCATTGTGAGGTGTCTCTGCATTCTAGCCATTCTTCTTTGGCTCTTCATGTGACTTTGAGCAAATCTGTTTGTGTGTGGTTGGGATGTATGCCTTATCATGCCTTAATTGGCTATGTTTGAGACTATTTCATGCACCAATCATTTTGATAGGCTGTCTTTTTATGAGGTTGACTGACCATCTGTTTTCACAGCTATTGCAGATCCTTGCTTGGTGTGTGTGTATGTGTGTGTGTGTGTGTGTGTGTGTGTGTGTGTGTGTGTGTGTGTGTGTGTGTGTGTGTGTGTTTCCTATGTTTGAGACCATTTCATGCACCAGTCATTTCCATAGGCTGTCCTTTTATGAGGTTGACTGACCATCTGTTTTCACAGCTATTGCCTATCCTTGCTTGGTGTGTGTGTGTGTGTGTGTGTGTGTGTGTTTCCTGGTTGCATTTAACTGAACAAAATACTGTCAATTAAGTAGTTGCTTTGTAATCTCCCTCCTCCTCCAGTGCCATCCTGTGGGGGGGGGCCTGTATTGTGCCACTCCCACATAATCTTCCCCTTTGTTGCTAGGTGACTCCTTTGCAGCAGTGTCAACCGAGGGCCTCCTCATCTACTCTATTGACAGTGGAGCCATGTTCACTCCTTACGACCTGTCACTGGATGTCACGGTGGAAGGAGTGGAAGCTGCTTCAGCCAGTGGGGACCATCTCATGGCTCTTGTCCTTAGCTTTCGTTTGAATGATATGACTTTGGTGTCCAAGTCCATGGAAGCTGTTGCCATTGGCGACGGTGCGTAGGTGGAGGATGTCATGTTTAACTTTCCTGCATGTAGTTACCATGGTTACTGCCATTCCCTCAGTCCCGCTATTGGCAGCCAACTTCCCCCAACCTTATTTGGGAAGAATATTGGATGTATTGTCTACAAAACTTGATAAGAGTAGACATCTTCAGTTTTATCTTTCCTGGTGTAAGGAACTCCTCACCCATCATGGACCATGGTTGAAAGACAAAAGCAAGTCTGTTATGACATCCTTAACCAATCTACAGCGATCACTGGCCATCAAGGAGAAATCTTTGTGCAGACTGTAAGTGTGTGTGTATGTGTGTGTGTGTGTGTGTGTGTGTGTGTGTGTGTGTGTGTGTGTGTGTGTGTGTGTGTGTGTGTGTGTGTGTGTGTGTGTTTGTCTGCAGATGGTGGTTGGGTGTGTGTGAGTATGTTGTTTAGTGTGTGTTCTATCTTTGTTAGACCTGGTTAGGCATGGATTGTTGATAACCCTTAGGTAGTGTTTTCGATACCTGCTACTGCCTTAGATCAGTCTGGTGATACTCTCTATCGCATGTGAATTTTTGGAGGAGTAAATGATCCGGTCAAATTGTAGCAACTAAGATTAACTGCAGCAGCTTTTAGTGTTGGTGTTCTTGGAGAGTCTCATTCTTGCATCACCTATCTAGTCTTGCATAGCCAGACACCTTTCCTAATTGCCTACACTTTTACTTGAGGGGAAAACCATCCCTTCCGTGAGAACATTAGAAATGGGAGCATTCTGGCTACATGTGACTACCACTTGCCTCATGTCTGGTTCTGTAAGCCTACCAACTGTCTGGATCTGTGAGACTACCACCTGTCAGGATTAGAGACAGACTAAAATGCTCTCTTGTTGGCAACTGGTCCCATCCTCCAACTACTGCTAGTGTATCATTTAGTCCCACACTCAGTCCCACCCTCCCCCTCTCCCTCTCTCCACCCTCTCTAGTCCCTCCCTCTCTCTCCTCCTCTCTAGTCCCTCCCCCTCTCCCTCTTTCTGCCCTCTCTAGTCTCTCCCTCTCTCTGCCCCTGTCTAGTCCCTCCCTCTCTTCCTCTCTCCGCCCTCTCTAGTCCCTCCCTCTCTCACCCCCTCCCTCTCTCCGCCCTCTCTAGTCTCCACCTCTCTCTCCCCCTGTCTAGTTTTTCCCCTCTCTCCCTCCCTCTCTCCTTCCTCTCTAGTCCCTCCCTTTGGGATGTGGTCCTCCCTGACCCATTCACCAGCCATCATCATGGACAGAAAGTGTCCAATAGTTGAAGTGTGGTGTGTGGTGTGTGGTGTGTGGTGTGGGCCGACATGGGAGCAATGGTGGGAGTATATTGAGCTTATTATGTTGTTCTTTTGTTCTCTTTCCTCTGTAGTGTTGAACACAATACGTTCTTTCTCGAATATCTCACAAGTGTTTGAATAATAATTGTTGTCCAAGTGTATTGCAGCATGTTGAGTTCATCCAATTTTGGGACGTTTTAATTGCAGGATGTCCATATGACGTCATCGATCTCGATGTCTTGTCTATAAAATTGCTCCTCTCCAAGTGGAAGCAGTAGAGAACGCATTTCTGAAAAGATATTTGAATGCAATTTTATTGAGCGAATAAAACGCGTACCTAAGCATGACAGCAGCAAATTTTGTATCATTTCTCCTCGTTTGGATCGTGGCCGTCACCCAAGGCCAAGCCGCTCCGTTCTTACCATTTCCCATTACCTTTCGAAAACCCAACCCAATGTCCTCTCCCTATACTTGGGACTTGAAGCAAGAGTTATCGTACAAGACCTACCTTGGAGAATGGTAGGATATTTGCTCAAATGACTTCATTGGAGCACGATTTATTGCTTTGCTGTCCGTTTTGTTTCGTAGGACGCCAAACTGCATGGTGGTTTACCCGCGCTCCTTGGCCTGGCTGGAGCGCGACATCAAAGGCAGCGGTAGTGTACGACTGATCAAATACGCGGACGAGCTCGAGCCACCAGCGGAGTACACGTAAGTCAACCAGAACCTGTTAGCACGAGCCAGCGCGCGCTGGCCACGCCATTTTGCCTTTTGTGTGCTAGCAGCCAGCGTAAATGCCAGTCAACATCGTTTTCTTGTCTTTTTTAGGAATAACAGTCATTATCACTACTTCCAGGAGTACGTCCGTGACATCAGACCAGGAAAGGGAGAGACACTGTGGTGTCGTCCTAGCTCAACTTTCTACTTCAGTAGCAATGACAACAAGATCATTAACGGCACCAGCGACGGAAACTACCTGCCTGGCAGGGAAACTGTGTGGATGATATCCTTCCCACAGCCAACGGATATCACTCTAATCTTGAAGAACATTCATTTGGAAAATTCTGAAAGCTGTAAAAATGACTACGTTTCCTTCTACTCCAGTGACCTAGAGCACAAAACTGTTGCCCAGTTTTACTGTTCAAAGCTGGAGACAGACCCTCCACACACTGTCTTCTACAATGTTACAAATTTCACCATAAAGTTCCAAGCCAACGAGCATCTTGAGTTTGGTGGATTCAATGGAGCACTAGTTGTGCTCAACACAAGTGAGAGCTCTTGATACACTGTAGTCCAAACGTGTATGCATGTCTACTATCAGGCTAGTTTGTGTGTGGGTGTGGCCACATATATTCTAGGATTTGTTCTGAACTCTGAGTGTGGTCACTCTGTGCATGTTGTGGGTGGTGTTCATTTCATGTGCCCATCTTTTGTCAGCTGCAGTACACTCTCCACAAACGGAGAAGCGCTCAACAAGAAGCATAAAGAAGAATAAGGATAATGATTTTGACAAGTTTAAGCTAAACAACCTTGACCCATTGGCAGAGAAAGATGATGATGATTCACTCCAAGAGGAAATCAAGCCTTCTGTAGAGGTAAGACTAGCTGGTGTAGTTGCTGCTTGTGTTTGGACAAAGCAAGTGTCTATACTAAGTCTTGTTATATCTCCTAGTATATGGATGTTGTTGACTGCGTTGCTTCCATCGTCAAAGATGGAATGAGAGCAATTGAGAAGTTGGAGGGACACCATACCTGTGATGAAGCAATAGCAACTTATTTGGAATACTTATCTTTCAGCAACAACTGAGGATTAGGGTTCTTGCCCCATTTTTATGACTGAATATCAAATCACAATTATTTTACAAACAGAATCTTATATTTATCATCTCAAAGAGAATAATATTATAGCATTATGAATTATAAATTTATAATAATCACCCACTGAAGTTTAGTGAATTTCTATTACATTTTACACAACATTCATAATATTTAATTCTACAAAATGATCATTGCTGTGACTGCATTTGATTGGCTGCGTGCCTATAGTCACGTGATGCGCTGGTCGGCGCTAACAATTGAGAAATAGCAGTGATTAGCAGGTACGAGATTACGCTATTAAATATCGCCCAGGTTTGAGCTAAATATCACTTTGAATCGAGAGCTTCGATCCGAAAGATGAGTGTAGACTTCTTAGCGGTAAGTTACTGCTTTAATACCCCATTCCTTGCTTCGAATACCTCACCAGAAGATGGCATTTCTGACTTTCAGGGAAGCAAGGTCTGGTTTCCAGCTTTTGGCGATTATTATGCTCCTGGGATTGTTATAGCTAAGTGTTCAAGTCAAAAAGTGCACGTACAGCGCCATTTCCACATGGAAGATGTGAGCTTTTACATGCAACACACTCCATATGTACTGGCCTGCAAGGATGTGTCCTGTTGTAGGTAATAGCAGTGGATGTTCAGGATCTCAGGAAGAGAGAAGAATTTGGAGAGGATGGAGTGGAAGACATGACTCAGTTGAGGTTAGTGTAGTTATGCTAGACTAAGACCTGCCATTTCAAAGATCAAGTCACTGTTGTTTCATAAGCCCGT
The DNA here is from genome assembly GCA_963170055.1 of Halisarca cf. caerulea. Lineage (NCBI taxonomy): Eukaryota > Metazoa > Porifera > Demospongiae > Chondrillida > Halisarcidae > Halisarca > Halisarca cf. caerulea. Next base: position 76,026 of record CAUJGJ010000483.1, on the reverse strand, counting down.
CACTCCATGTGCTCCAAGTATCCATGCTTTTCTTGTGCACAGTGAGTTACACGAAGGAGCTGTCCTGCACAATATCAAGACAAGGTTTCTCAAGAATCATATTTATGTGAGTTTATCCTCTACTGCTGGCTTGTGCTGTTTACCACCAGTTATTGAATGTTGTTCGGCATGCAGACTTTCACTGGAAGTATCTTGGTGTCAGTCAACCCCTATGAAGTGTTTGACATCTACCGCATGGAGGATGTGCGAAGATACCAAGGGAAACCTTTGGGCAAGCTACCACCGTTAGTGATATTTCTCACCTGCCTTTAAGTGTATTTGACCTATTAGCAAGTTGAATGTCCCCCATTTTGCAGGCACATTTTTGCTATTAGCAGCTGTGCTTACCTAGAGATGAGAGAAAGTCAAAGCAATCAATGCATCATTATCAGGTTAGCCTATTAGTGTGTGAGAATGCGTTTGTTTGCTTGTGTGTGTGTGTGTACATTGTGTGTGGGTGGGTGGGTGGGCGTGTGCATGTGTGTGTACATATGTGTGTGTGTGTGCGCGCGTGGTGTGTGTATGTGTGCATGTGTGTGTGTACGTTTGTGTGCATACGTGTCCGCGTGTGTGTGTGCATGTATGTGTGTGTGTGTGTGTGTGAGTGTGTGTGTGTGTGTGTATGTGTGTGTGTGCATGTGTGTGTGCGTGCACACGTGTGTGTATGTGCGCATGTGTGTGTGTGTGTGTGTGTACGTATGTGTGCGTGCACGTGTGTGCACGTGTGTGTGCATGTGTGTGTGTGTGTGTGTGTGTGCGCGCGCGCGCATGTGTGTGTGTGTGTGTGTGTGTGTGTGTGTGTGTTTCCAGGCATGTCCCCAACCACCTGTTCTAATCCATCTTGAGCTGTGTGTGTTACATCTCTCCCTGTTCTCCCCAGTGGGGAGAGTGGAGCAGGCAAGACGGAGGCCACAAAGCTGGCGATGCAGTATTTAGCAGCCACAGATGAGGGGGATGGTCCTAACATGACTGCTGAACAGGTCAGAT
>CAUJGJ010000483.1:0-70000 GCA_963170055.1 Halisarca cf. caerulea | reverse complement strand
GCTGCAGCCCACCCCACACACAGGCTGCAGCTCACCCCACACACAGGCTGCAGCCCACCCCACACACAGGCTGCAGCCCACCCCACACACAGGCTGCAGCCCACCCCACACACAGGCTTCAGCCCACCCCACACACAGGCTGCAGCCCACCACACACACAGGCTGCAGCCCACCCCACACACAGGCTGCAGCCCACCCCACACACAGGCTGCAGCCCACCCCACACACAGGCTGCAGCTCACCCCACACACAGGCTGCAGCTCACCCCACACACAGGCTGCAGCCCACCACACACACAGGCTGCAGCCCACCCCACACACAGGCTGCAGCCCACCCCACACACAGGCTGCAGCCCACCCCACACACAGGCTGCAGCCCACCACACACACAGGCTGCAGCCCACCCCACACACAGGCTGCAGCCCACCCCACACACAGGCTGCAGCCCACCCCACACACAGGCTGCACTCTCTTTTATGGATCTGCAGATATCATTGTATACTCCACAAGAGTGGGAATGGAGGTAGTCATGGGAACTGTGATGTGAATGTGGCTTGCAGGACCATCCTCCAGTCCTTGCAAGTAGACGAGGGCTCTTATCAAATGGGGAAGACAAAGGTGTTCTTTCGTGAGCAAACAAAGAGAACATTGGAAGAGAAGAGGAATGCTATTCTTCATAGATGTGCCCTCAAGATCCAAGCCTTGGTGAGAGCTGCACTACAGAGCCTGTCAAAGTGTGTGTGTGTGTGTGTGTGTGTGTGTGTGTGTGTGTGTGTGTGTGTTGTGTGTGTGTGTGTGTGTGTGTGTGTGTGTGTTGTGTGTGTGTGTGTGTGTGTGTGTGTGTGTGTGTGTGTATGTGTGTGTGTGTGTGTGTGTGTGTGTGTGTGTGTGTGTGTGTGTGTGTGTGTGTGTGTGTGTGTGTGACTCCAGCCATTCTCATGTGCTGGACAGATGAGGTGCTATGTAGCAAGAAGGAGATACGAGGACATTCGCAAGGCAGCTATCTCTTTGCAAACTGCCATGAGATGTCTGCGCACCAGGTGAGCTGCAACCACACCCAGATATCCCCGTGCGCTCTTTTTAGACTATTCATTGGTTGTTGCAGGAGGTGGTATGTGAAAGTGCTCAGAGGTGTGGTCTGCTTTCAAGCTCTTTACAAGATGCATCGAGAGAGAACGGTTTACCTCAAGATCCTGGAAGAGAAAGCAAGAGAGAGGGTCTTAAAACTCCAAGCTGAAAAGGAAGCAAGACAAAGAGCAGAAAAGGAAAGGAAACTGCAAGAAGAACTGCAGAAAGAGAAAGAAAGGATTGAAGAAGAGAGAAAAAGAAGACAAGATGTCTTCAGACTGGAGATACCAGCTGATTTGTCCTTCATGTTGCACTGTGTGGAAGGTGTGTCTACTTGCAGGGACACACCTGTCTGTGAAGTACACAGACACATCATATCACACCCTCTGAACACACTCCATTAACCCGCAGACTCCGAAGCTGAATCAAGAGGGATATTCACTCCAGTGAGATCAAAGATTCTGCCTTTCTCTCCTACAAGAAGAACCTTACCAGATGACATTGAAGGATTTGCCTTCCAAAAGTTTGCTGGAATGTGCTTCCAGGTTAGATCACCTCACCATCTCTGCAGCCATGTCGTCCATGTAATGTGTCCATCAGTGAGTGGTGGGTGTGGTCTTGTATCTGTCAGTGAGTGGTGGGTGTGGTCTTGTATCTGTCAGTGAGTGGTGTGTGTGGTCTTGTATCCGTCAGTGAGTGGTGGGTGTGGTCTTTTATCCGTCAGTGAGTGGTGGGTGTGGTCTTGTATCTGTCAGTGAGTGGTGGGTGTGGTCTTGATGTAGGAGGATCATGTGTGGGCAATGGCCAAGGAACCACTTCCAAAGACTCTTCTGAATCACCAAGACTCCTCAGTTGAACAGACGGCACTCTCTCTTTTCAAACTGGTCAGCTGCCACTTCTGCGCACATGGCTTTCCTTCATGACAACAACTACAACCTTTTCTTCAAATAGATAATGAGATTCATGGCTGATGGAGAACTCACAGAGATCAAGCAAATAGTCCTAGGGAGTTACATCATCAACAAGGTAGGGGGATGGCCAGGCATAGTTGATGGCATTCTGTGTGGCAGTAGTGATTCACATAATGCCATGTTTCTTAGGCTCTGAGGAACAGTTCCCTTCAAGAGGAGCTGTACAGCCAGCTCTGTAACCAGACCTGGTGTAACAAGGATGAGGACGGTCTACAGCGAGGATGGCTGCTCATGGCTATGGCAGCTAGCTGTATACCTCCTTCATGTCAGATGGACTCCTACCTCCTCAAGTGTGTGCTGGATTGCTGTGTGTGTGTGTGTGTGTGTGTGTGTGTGTGTGTGTGTGTGTGTGTGTGTGTGTGTGTGTGTGTGTGTGTGTGTGTGTGTGTGTGTGTGTGTGTGCATGTGTGTGTGTGTGTGTGTGTGTGTGTGTGTGTGTGTGTGTGTGTGTGTGTGTGTGTGTGTGTGTGTGTGTGTGTGTGTGTGTGTGTGTGTGTGTGTGTGTGTGTGTGTGTGTGTGTGTGTGTGTGTGTGTGTGTGTGTGTGTGTGTGTGTGTGTGTGTGCATCCATGCAGTTTGTGCATATACATATCTCTTACCCTCCTGCTTACTCCTAGCTATGTATCTACCCATGGAGTAGAAGACTACAGGAGTGTGTGTCAGGAGAAGCTGCTACAGGGTAGTCCCTCTAGACCACCACGATCCTGCCCTCCCTCTTCCCTTGAGTGGAGTGCGGCCAAGTCCTCATCTCCAATGGCCCTACCACTGACCTACCCCGATGGTGAGCTCCCACCAGCAATGGAGTGTCTGTATTATGTTGAGTGTGAGTGCATGTGTGTTGTGTGTCCTGTAGGGAGTAGCATGTTTGTTGAGGTGGATTCCTGGACAACTGCAGAGGAACTTGGACAGGTTGTGGCTAAGAACAGGTACTCTCCTTATCAAAAATGTGTGTGTGTTATTCATAGGTAATTGGTGCTTCCATGGTTACCACTGTAGGGGACTCCCCACCAGCAATGTTGGTCCATGGTCATTCACTCTGAAGTTGGGGAAGTCCCGAGTGGACCTGGTGGGCCATGGGTATGTCCTGGATGCTCTAGCCCTTCTGGAGTGCCCTCAAGGCATGGATGACTACCCCACTGCACACCTTACCTTGCATAGGGACCGCTACCACACACACAGGTAAGTACCAGGTGAACCTCCGTTCCCAGTGGCCTACTGACCTGACTGTTGTGTTCTTCTATGCCTTACAACAGTAATACGGAGCAGGTCAGCATGTTTATGGATGCCATATTTGGTGATATGTTAAAGGGTGTGCCAAATGAGAGCCCCTCTCCATCTCACAAAGTCACCACCATTAATGATATGGGGATTACTCCTCCTCTTTCCCCACCATCTACACAAGCTGCCCCTCCTCCTCCACCGTCCACACAAGATATCACTCTTGCTCCTTCCTCTCGAAGGAGGTGGAGCTCCTCAAATGAAGACCCATCTTGCCCTCTACAGAAGCTTGGAGGACAGTCCAAGAGGAGATGGTCCCTTATAACTGCTGATCCAATAGCAGACGCACCTGAGGCATTGGGGGAGCCCATTAAACTCCACCCACTCAGAAATGACATGCCTATTTCATACACAAGTGGAGATGTAAGTCTGAGATTGCGTAAGGAGTTGATGACCCCTGTGGAGGACCCGGCGGAGGGAGTAGAGATACTACTTATATACAGACAGGTAGGAAGTGCTGGTCTTACCAAGGGCTGGCTGGATGGACCATCCAAGACTCTCTCAAGTCACTGTCACCACTGTCATCCTCACCACTGTTATCATCACTACTGTCACACTCACCACTCTCACCCTTATCTCTGTCACCCTCACCACTGTCACCCTCACCACTGTCATCCTCACCACTGTCACCCTAAGCACTGTCATCCTCACCACTGTCACCCTCACCACTCATCCTCACCACTGTCACCCTCACCACTGGGACCCTCACCACTCATCCTCACCACTATCACTCTTATCTCTGTCACCCTCACCACTGTCACCCTAAACACTGTCACCCTCACCACTGTCATCCTCACCACTATCACTCTTATCTGTCACCCTAAGCACTGGTATCCTCACCACTGGCACCCTCACCACTGTCATCCTCACTATTGGCACCCTCACCACTGTCATCCTCACCACTGGCACCCTCACTACTGTCATCCTCACCACTGTCATCCTCACTACTGGCACCCTCACCACTGTCATCCTCACCACTGGCACCGTAAGCACTGGCACCCCACCACTGTCATCCTCACCACTATCACTCTTCCACATGTAGATAGTGGATGATGTATTCTCAGGTGATTGCATGATGCTAACCACATCGGAGAGAAGTCACCTGAAGGATGTCCTCAGTAGGTCTTTCTCGAGCACACCTTGATGTAATCTGTCTACCAGTGGGTGGTTTAACTCCTTCCCCAGGTTGTCACAACGTGTCACCTCAGTCAGCTCAAGCCAGTCTACCTGTCATGAAGAGTATTGTTCAGTTGGCTATGAATTCCATTATGTATTTCTCAAGAGTCTATGGGGTGGAAGACCCCACCCCCAGCCCCACCTACACACATGCTTGCATCACAAACAAAGAACTAGTGTTTGTCTCTGGCTTGGAATGTGGAGGGAACTTGAACATACAAGGGAAATACAAGTACGTGACTAATATATCAGGCATGACATGATGTAGTTACCATGACAGCAGTTGCCATAACTACAGGTATCTGCTTTAACCTCCAGGTTTGAAGAAGTCAAGTCCTTTGCTAGTACAGGGTCTTCTGTGACTCTAGCTGTGGGCAGTGCAGAGTACAGTTTTGTCACACCCCACGTGAGAATATGAGATGTGTCATGTGATCATTGCATGACTTTCACGTGCCTGTCTTGCCATCTAGGCCGAAGACTTTGTCAATCTGCTGGCAGTGCAAATTAATGAGCTAGCTAGAGTGAGTTGGTACAGCCTACTTTACTAGCAGATACTGTTGTACATGTGTGTGTGTGTGTGTGTGTGTGTGTGTGTGTGTGTGTGTGTGTGTGTATGTGTGTGTGTGTGTGTGTGTGTGTGTGGATGTGTGTGGCTGTGCGTGCATGTGTGGGTTCACACATGTGGATGTGTGGATGTGTGTGCATATGTACATAGATTCGTGTGTGTGTGTGTGTGTGTGTGTGTGTGTGTGTGTGTGTGTGTGTGTGTGTGTGTGTGCGCGTGTGCATGTGTGGCTGTGTGTGTATGTGTGGGTGTGCACAAGTGTGTGTGTGTGTGTGTGTGTGTGTGTGTGTGTGTATGTGTGTGTGTGTGTGTGTGTGTGTGTGTGTGTGTATGTGTGTGTGCATGCAATCATACAATCTACCCTACAGGTCACTCAGTACGTCCTGTCTGTACTGGACTATGATACTGTTGAAGACACACTTCTGACCTTCAAAAGTGGAACTGTCATCAAGCTTCTACCATTTGATCGACACGAGGAAGGTGAGATGTGTTGCCATGGCAGCACATGTGAAGCAGAGGGTTGATTGTGTGTTTCCCACAGGTTGGCTCTATGGTGAATGTGATGGACAAGTAGGGAGTTTCCCCTCTGAACTTGTGATCCCCATAGCAACACAAGGCATTGGACCACCATCGTACAAAGCCATTGAGGTATGTAAGTTCACTCTGGAAATTACTCATTAGGGACTTTCCCTATCATTACTCATCCAATGGGCCACTGGAGGGTAATTATAATTTCTGACACGTCCATTGTATTTTCCTCAGTCTGCAAAGTTGAGTGCAGAGAAGATGGAGAGGGTGGGTAGATGTGAGCCTATGAGGACAATGGATGGACCAGAAAACAACTATGAGACAATACAAGTGACTTGCAAGTCCCAGGGAACAGCCCACCACTTGTCAAGCCAGTCCCAGGGGATAACCCCCTTTTCCCACGTGTCCGAGGGGACAGCCCCCTTATTGTCTCCACCCAAAGCATTAGGCTCAACTGTCAATACAGACCTTATGGTACGGCCAAACAGTGGCAAGTTACCCAGCAACGTCAATCCTTCTCACCCACCTGTGGATCAGGCATCGTCTCACAAGCTGTCAATGATGAAGTTTGCAATGGACAACTTCAGACAAGGAGATGACAGGTACGTGCAGCTGATGGTGGATGAAACATATGCATTATGCAACACCTTGGCTGGCTTGCAAAATCACCTTCTGTTTTTGCAAAATCACTTCCAGGTATGAGATGGAACGTCAGCTCAAGGCCACCAAAGGGTTAATGGGCACTCTCAAGAGGACAGTTCAAGGAACCAGTGAGTTGCAGTTGGTAGGACAAGTTGTATCCTAGCAATGTGTCTTATAGCTGTATCCTAGCAATGGGCCTTTTAGCTGTAACCTAGCAACACACCTTATAGCTGTATCCTAGCAACACACCTTACAGCTGTATCCTAGCAACACACCTTATAGCTGTATCCTAGCAACACACCTTACAGCTGTATCCTAGCAACACACCTTGCAGCTGTATCCTAGCAACACACCATTCTATCCCTGATGATGGCTCAGGTGGCAAGTCCAAGCTCATTGGTAGTTCATGGATGTGGTCAGAACTGGCAGGTCTGGTCAAGTATTCGAAGTCTCCTCTTCAATCTTCACTACTGTCACTGGACCAGGGAGATCTTGGCATCAATAAAATGGCCGTGGAGTGCTTCAGAGGTGAGAGGAGGGGTTTTGATGTGATGGGAGGGGACCAAGATGAAGGGGAGGGGTTTTGGTGTGATGGGTGGGACCAATGTGAGGGAGAGGGTACGAAGGTGAGGGGGAGGGGTTTTGATGTGATGGAAGGGACCAAGATGAGGGGGAAGCTCCAAGGTTACTAAGAGGGATCTGAAATGAGGGGGAGGGTTCCAAGGTGAGGGGAGGGCCCCAAGATGAGGGGGAGGGCCCTAAGATGAGGGGGAGTAGGCTGCATGAAGTAAGATCATACTTAGATTCTTCTTTTGTCCACATTGTTCCAGCCGTAATGAGGTACATGGGGGACTATATGGCAAAGGGCTCATCAGAAGAAGATCAGATCATGTTCTTGTTGAAGGCATCCCGTGAGAAGGAGGCCATTCGGGACGAGATCTACTGCCAACTCATCAAGCAGACAACTAGCAACAGGAGTGCCAAGAGGTATGCAAGACTTTTATCTGGTCACTAGTGGTAGATGACAGCACACACTCACTGTGAGACTCTTGTCTGGTGACTAGTGGCAGACGACAGCACACACTCACTATGAGACTCTTGTCTGGTGACTAGTGGCAGACGACAGCACACACTCACTACTTGTGTCCTCTCCATCTCCTCCACATCCAGTGACAGTTGTCAGAGAGGGTGGACTCTGTTGATGCTCTGCTGTGCTTTCTTCTCGTGTTCTGAAGGGTTTATGCCCTTTCTTCTTCACTATCTCAACTCAAACAGTTCTGACTCCAAAAGGGAGTTTTATAGTGAGTGCCTTGTTTAGGTTGGCAAATGCTGACTTCACTTATTGACCCCACCCATTGACTCCACCCATTGACTCCACCCATTGACTCCACCCACTGACCCTACCCACTGACTCCACCCACTGACTCCACCCACTGACTCCACCCACTGACCCCACCAGCTCCACTTATCCATTCTATTTATGGTATGCAGATATGGCCAAGCTTTGTGAATGCAATCTAAAGAAGACAGCAAAGTTTGGGGGTCGTAAAAACCCTCCAAGCTCTGAGGAGTTGCAAGCTCTTAGTGTAAGCTGTAGTGTGTTCTGTTCTCCTGAGACTTGTGTGCTACAAGTACATCACTATAGGTTGGGCGCTACACCAAGCGACACCATTTTATGTTGCCTGGCAACATTAAGAAGTTGCTTAGAATCCGAACTAGTACAGTAAGTTTTTACACAATGTCACAACACTCATTGTCACACCCCTAACACACCCACTGCCACACTTCTAACACACTCACTGTCACACCCCTAACACACACAATGCCACACTTCTAACACACCCACTTCCACATTCCTAACATGCCCACTTCCACACCCCTATAGGTGGTTGAAGATATTGTAAAGGAGATCTGTTCTATGATGGGTTTAGAAGGGGAGGAGTTTCAGGCAGAGTACAGACTTTATGCTGAGATTACAGGACGTGAGTTGTCATGGTTATAAACAATGCCCTACAACCCACCTACTGATCACTCCCCCTCCCCACTCCCAACAGAGAGTATTCCTCTAACACTCAACTCTAATGACTACTTGTTGGATGTCATATGTGTCTTGGAGAGAGAAGGCATTGCATGCACATTTTGGTTCAGGAGGGCTGTCTGGTTGCTCCCTACCAAACTGGACAATAACCTTGCAATAGATCTACTCTATCACCAGGTGGGTGTGGTTCCACCTACAGGGAGTGTGTCACAATAAAATCTCTTCAAACTTGTGCATTCACCTCCAATAGGTCCGCCAAGATTGGTGCAATGGTAACCTACTGCAGGTTAAGGATGGAATGACATCGAAGCAAATCAAACATATAAGCTCTCTAGCAGCACTCCAGTGGAGAGCAGAGGAGGAGGTCTCACCACCAACTAGGTGTGTGTGTGTGTGTGTGTGTGTGTGTGTGTGTGTGTGTGTGTGTGTGTGTGTGTGTGTGTGTGTGTTGTGTGTGTGTGTGTGTGCATTATGTGTACATACGTGTGTGCATGCATGTACCAGTCTGAAGCAGATCTGTTCACTAGTTCAATATAAAAACTCATTTTTCCACTTCTTAGCCAGCCTGTGTTCATGGCAATCAGAATCATCTAAATTAATCTATTCTGTCGTTTTTGCTTGCAGAGAAAACTTCTCCAAACTCATTCCATGTGGAGCTGTCAGCCAATTGCCAGGGGAGGATTGGGTCAGGTTGATTATGCAACATTTTGAGACCATGACAACACTCATAGCCATTGAGGCAAAGACTCAGTTCATAGGTAATGCTAACATTGTGGTGTGCATTAAATGGAATCTTCTACAACCATCTGTTTGCCCTGCAGATTTCCTCAGTTTGCTACCACTGTATGGATCAGCGTTCTTCTCTCAAGTGGTGAGGGACAAGGGCCTTATGTGAGGTCGAGTGGGTGTGTATGATTCAAGGCATGTTTTACTATCTGTAGACTATCTCCAGCCCAAATATACCTTCCCAGTGCTTGATGGCAATCAACAGGAATGGAGTGTTCTTCCTGGACATGCAGAACAAGGTTGGACACTATCCCATCATATCTCATGACACTATCAGCACTCCACCACCTCCACACTCCACCTCCACACTCCACCACCTCCACACTCTACCACCTCCACACTCCACCACCTCCACACTCCACCACCTCCACACTCCACCACCTCCACACTCCACCACCTCCACACTCCACCACCTCCACACTCCACCACCTCCACACTCCACCACCTCCACACTCCACCACCTCCACACTCCACCACCTCCACACTCCACCACCTCCACACTCCACCACCTCCACACTCCACCACCTCCACACTCCACCACCTCCACACTTCCCCACCTCCACACTCCCCCACCTCCACACTCCCCCACCTCCACACTCCCCCACCTCCGCACTCCCCCACCTCCACACTCCACCACCTCCACACTCCCCCACCTCCACACTCCACCATGTATGTGCTATGGTGTACTGACAATCCATGTACATCTGCAGGCAGTGCTGCATTCTGTGGACTACAGAGAGATCATATCTACAAGGAAGCTGAGGTCCCACACAGGGAAGCAGTTCGCAGACATCAAGTGTGGGAATTTAATGAAACAAAGAGTTTTGCGTTGCGAGACACCTCAAGTATGTACCTTGTATACTTGCATTTGATGTTGTGTAAAGTTACCATAGTAACCCCGCTCTTCATATAGGCCCGGGACATCTGCACACTTATTAGTGCTTACATCAAAGGACTTCAGAGGATGAGAGGATGGGGGGATGACGGGATGGGGGGATGAGGGGATGGGGGGATGAGGGGATGAGGGGATGGGGGGATGAGGGGATGACGGGATGGAGGGATGACGGGATGAGGGGATGGGGGGATGAGGGGATGACGGGATGGGGGGATGAGGGGATGAGGGGATGAGGCCATTTACACCATGCTGCAGTTAACAGGACATAGCATACCTTCTCATTAGCACACAGAGAACAGGAAGTGTTTTATTATAACATTGAACGTATGAAATATTATTCTTTGTACTTCAAACGAGTGTATATTATAATGAACATTTAATAAATGAATGATTCAATCTGTCGATCAAATAGCTATGAATATCATTATCTACCACACGTCCATTCAAGTAAAGCAACTCCTTCCTTATGACTCGCTCCTTCTCGCTGAAGAGAGATTAGGAGGTCGTCAGGTAGTCTGTTGCAATGGGAGACCCGTGAGTTACCGTCAACTATTGCATGCGATGCACGGGTGACCAATTTTGCTTCCTCCTCAAGGAAGAGCACTTTTCAGTCTTTGAAAAGGTATAAGGTAATTTGGCCCTTTAAACCGCTCCGCTCTGACGAAATCCCTCTGGACGCAGTGAGTCGTAGCAGATTTTTCCTGATTTATTGTAATCTAAAGCTGTTTTCTTGCCCGCCTTCAGGGAGACGACGTACTAGTTGCAAAGGAGTACGAAGATGGATGGATGAGAGGAATAAAGCTGGATACGAGGGAGGTGAGGACGGCGTGCGCTGCTACTGATAGAGAAGGCGGGAAATGAACAACTCATCCTTTCCCTTCAGGTCGGGTTCTTCCCTTCAAATTACGTGCAACCGAAGAAGTCTCCCATTTACAGCTATCAGTGAGTAGTCATGCGGTGTGTGTGCATACGTATCAATGTATGTGCGTGGTTAGATGTATGTACGATTGTGTATATATTTGTGTACATGTGTGTTGCATGGTGTGTGTGTGTGTGTGTGTGTGTGTGTGTGTGTGTGTGTGTGTGTGTGTGTGTGTGTGTGTGTGTGTGTGTGTGTGTGGTGTGTGTGTAGCAGTGTGGTGTGTGTGAAGCAGTGTGGTGTGTGTGTAGCAGTGTGGTGTGTGTGTAGCAGTGTGGTGTGTGTGTAGCAGTGTGGTGTGTGTGTAGCAGTGTGATGTGTGTGTAGCAGTGTGATGTGTGTGAAGCATCTAATCTACTATGTGTTCTGATCTGCCTCAGGAGACAGTCTGGGATTATGAGGATTGAAAACATCGGTAGGTTCTGTCACATCCTGTAGTGGTTGTCCTGTCCATTGGTTGATCGGCATTCTAATTAGGCTCTTGTCTTCGGCAAGTACATGCTTGTCTTTCGCTGTTTATAGATACCAAGTTTGCAGAGAACGATCCCAACAGAAGAGCCAAAGTCTTCTTGGTGTGTGTGTGTGTGTGTGTGTGTGTGTGTGTGTGTGTGTGTGTGTGTGTGTGTGTACATGTGTGTGCTTACATTTCCTTTAGGAGATGTACCTAACAGAGAAGGTGTACAACGACAGACTCAATACTCTTCACAATGTAGGTTGCGTGAGGGTGGGGAGTCTCATTCTAAGCTCATAACTAGCTGTCCATCAATTGTTTATTCTTTCCTCATTCACTGTCATCCCTCTGTCCATCTGCCATATCCATTTCATCTATCAATCTCCTCCCTCCATCCATCTATCTCTCCCCTCCATCCATCTATCTCTCCCCTCCATCTATCTATCTCTCCCCTCCATCCATCAATCCTCTCCCCTCCATCCATCTATCTATCTCCCCTCCATTCATTGATCCTCCCCCTCCATCCATCAATCTATCTCTCCCCTCCATCCATCTATCTCTCCCCTCCATCCATCAATCTATCTCTCCCATCCATCCATCTATCTCCCCCCTCCATCCATCAATCCTCTCCCCTCCATCCATCAATCCTCTCCCTCAATCTATCTAACCTCTCCCCTCCATCCATCTATCTCCCCTCCATTCATTGATTCTCTCTCCATCCATCAATCTATCTCTCCCCTCCATCCATCTATCTATGTCCCCCCTCCATCCATCTCTCCCCTCCATTCATTGACCCTCTCCCTTCCATCCATCAATCCTTCCCTTCCATCCATCAATCCTCTCCCCTCCATACGTCAATCCTCCCCTTCTATCCATCAATCCTCCCCCTCCATCCATCAATCCTCTCCTCTCCATCCATCTGTCTATCCTCCTCCTCCATCCATTAATCCTATCCCCTCCATCCATCTATCTATCTCCCCCCTCCATCCATCAATCTCTCCCTTCCATTCATTGATCCTCTCCCCTCAATCCATCGATCCTCTCCCCTCCATCCATCAATCTATCTCCCCCCTCCATCCATCTATCTCTCCCTTCCATTCATTGATCCTCTCCCCTCCATCCATCGATCCTCTCCCCTCCATCCATCGATCCTCTCCCCTCCATCCATCGATCCTCTCCCCTCCATCCATCAATCCTTTCCCCTCCATCCATCAATCCTCTCCCCTCCATCCATCGATCCTCTCCCTCCATCCATTGATCCTCTCCCCTCCATCCATCTATCTCCCCCCTCCATCCATCTATCTCTCCCTTCCATTCATTGATCCTCTCCCCTCAATCCATCGATCCTCTCCCCTCCATCCATCAATCTATCTCCCCCCTCCATCCATCTATCTCTCCCTTTCATTCATTGATCCTCTCCCCTCAATCCATCGATCCTCTCCCCTCCATCCATCAATCTATCTCCCCCCTCCATCCATCTATCTCTCCCTTCCATTCATTGATCCTCTCCCCTCCATCCATTGATCCTCTCCCCTCCATCCATCAATCCTTTCCCCTCCATCCATCAATCCTCTCCCCTCCATCCATCGATCCTCTCCCTCCATCCATCAATCCTCTCCCCTCCATCCATCTATCTCCCCCCTCCATCCATCTATCTCTCCCTTCCATTCATTGATCCTCTCCCCTCAATCCATCAATCCTCTCCCCTCCATCCATCAATCCTCTCCCCTCCATCCATCAATCCTCTCCCTCCATCCATCAATCCTCTCCCCTCCATCCATCAATCCTCTCCCCTCCATCCATTGATCCTCTCCCTCCATCCATCGATCCTCTCCCCTCCATCCATCAATCTATCTCTCCCCTCCATCCATCAATCCTCTCCCTCCATCCATCCATCAATCCTCTCCCCTCCATCCATCAATCCTCTCCCTCCATCCGTCAATCCTCTCCCCTCCATCCATCAATCCTCTCCCCTCCATCCATCGATCCTCTCCCTCCATCCATCGATCCTCTCCTCTCCATCCATCGATCCTCTCTCTCCCTCCATCCATTAATCCACTCCGTGACAACTGTCAACCATCTCTCCTCTATCATCAGTTCTTTGTAGTGCCTCTTGGTGGATTCTCTGTACTGGATCCGGAGGACTACTCTATTGTCTTCTCTCGGATTCTGGTAAGTATGTGGTAGATATGGCTACTGGGTGGCATGTCAAGCTAGCCCACTCTCCCCTTCACATCCCTGCAGCCTGTCCTCAACCTGTCTAGTGAGGTGGTTGGACTGATGGAGTCCAGAGTGGAGGCGTGGCAGGATCCAACCACCCTCATTGGAGATCTCTTCCTATACAAGGTACTAGCAATGTGTGTGGGTGCCTCTGGTGTGGGTGCTTCTGGTGTGGGTACTTCTGGTGTGGGTGCCTCTGGTGTGAGGGCTTTTAAAGTGTGCATGCTTCCAGTGAGGGTGCTTCTAGTGTGGGTGCTTCCGGTGAGGGTACTTTCAATGTGGGTGCTTCTAGTGTGGGTGCTTCTGGTGTGGGTACTTTCAATGTGGGTGCTTCTAGTGTGGGTGCTTCTAGTGTGGGTGCTTCCGGTGAGGGTGCTTTCAGTGTGGGTGCTTCTGGTGTGAGGGCTTTTAAAGTGTGCATGCTTCTGGTGTGGGTGCTTCTAGTGTGGGCGCTTCTAGTCTGGGTGCTTCCGGTAAGGGTACTTTCAGTGTGGGTGCTTCTAGTGTGGGTGCTTCTGGTGTGGGTGCTTCTAGTGTGGGCACTTCTAGTCTGGGTACTTTCAGTGTGGGTGCTTCTAGTGTGGGTGCTTCTGGTGTAGGTGCTTCTAGTGTGGGTGCTTCTGGTGTGGGTGCTTCTAGTGTGGGCGCTTCTAGTGTGGGCACTTCTAGTCTGGGTGCTTCTAGTGTGGGTGCTTCTAGTCTGGGTGCTTTTAGTGTGGATGCTTCTGGTGTGGGTGCTTCTGGTGTGGGCGCTTCTAGTGTGGGCACTTCTAGTCTGGGTGCTTCTAGTGTGGGTGCTTCTAGTCTGGGTGCTTTTAGTGTGGATGCTTCTGGTGTGGGTGCTTCTAGTATGGGCACTTCTAATCTGGGTGCTTCTAGTATGGGCACTTCTAGTCTGGGTGCTTTTAGTGTGGGCACTTCTAGTCTGGGTGCTTCTAGTCTGGGTGCTTCTAGTCTGGGTGCTTTTAGTGTGGATGCTTCTGGTGTGGGTGCTTCTGGTGTGGGCGCTTCTAGTGTGGGCACTTCTAGTCTGGGTGCTTCTAGTGTGGGTGCTTCTAGTCTGGGTGCTTTTAGTGTGGATGCTTCTGGTGTGGGTGCTTCTAGTATGGGCACTTCTAATCTGGGTGCTTCTAGTATGGGCACTTCTAGTCTGGGTGCTTTTAGTGTGGGTGCTTCTGGTGTGGGTGCTTCTAGTGTGGGTGCTTCTAGTCTGGGTGCTTCTGGTGTGGGCACTTCTAGTGCGGACACATGATCATATTACTGACCCTTGACCCTTGACCCTTGACCCTAGGGTAGGGAAATGGAAGATCTGTTCACATCATATGCTGCCAAGCATGTCATTGGACAGAAAGTGAGTATTGTAGCCAGTGCTGTAGCTGGTGGTGTAGGCAGTGGTGTAGCACACACACACACACACACACACTACCTCAATCTCTCTCTGTCTCTCTCTCTCTCAGGTACTGGAGCGCATCTCTAGTAAGAACAAAGTGCATTTGTCAAAGATCGAGGTGCTGTGTCCTCTGTCAATGTTCTTGCCTTCTATGTTTTACATACCTACCCCCCTAACCCTACCCACCCCCACAGCAAGAGTGTGGTCGCACACTCAATTCTCTTATGATTGAACCTGTTCAGAGGATTACTCGATATCTTTTTCTCCTCAAAGACCTCCTCCACTCAACCCACAGGGGTCACCCCGACTACCCACACTTGGAGGCAGCTGTTGCCTTGGTTTCAGATGTGAGTGTATATTTTGATGCTAATTACATACAACCACTTATAACTGCATTCAACCACTTGTAACTGCCCTAGACTGCATGCAACCACTTGTAACTGCCCTAGACTGCATGTAACCACTTGTCACTGTGTGTCCTTGGTGTACGGTCCAAAGTATTGTCATCATAGATCAACAAAGAGTGCGACGAGTGCACTAAGAGGATGCAGTCAGAGCTTGCACTTCTACTGATCACCAAGCAGTTCCCCAATGATGATGTAGTGAGTTCAGGTCACATGAGCGTCACACGAATGTCACATGGCAGTTCATTTTCTCCCTTTTGTTACAGAATCTGGTAAGGATTAAGCCCAAGAAAGGTGGGTAGTTTTCATCAAGTGTTTCAAGTGTTTGATGTCACTTTGCTCTTGTATACCTTAGGGAAGTCCTTGAAGCAACTGTCTCGGTATGTTACGTCTGCGATGCTTGTTTAAATGAACTGTCAACACCTCAACCCCACCCCGCCCCCCACAGGCAGGTGATGGAGGTTGTGGAGAACCACCCCCAACCAGAGATTGCATTTGAGAACAAGACAGCCTACCATGCCTTTTTCCAATCTGAATGCAGGTGGGTGGGTTGTGTGGTTGTCATGTGATAGTCATGTGACTGGCAATGTTACCTCCACATGTAACAGGGAACTGGTTAGAGAAGGAGACATTCTGCGAGGAAAGAACGGTTTTTCTGGTACATCTGAACGACATCTATTCCTCTTAACAGACTTGCTACTTGTTGCACAGTCATCCGGGGCAAAGAAGAAAAGATTCTCCTTGAAGGATAGGATACCTCTAGTGCAGGCTTGGATCACCGATCAGTTTTTTGATGGGAACAAGATACCTGAAGGCTGTATGTTAGGGTGTAGGTGGTGATGTGTGAGGGGTGTAGGTGGTGTGTGAGGGGTGTAGGTGGTGTGATGTGTGAGGGGTGTAGCCGTAAGTGATGTACAGTGTATTTTTCTCATGTTGAATTTCTGCTCTCTTCCTGTATTCAGCCTTTGTAGTTGGCAGCCCAAATGAGGTCCACTATTTTGTCTCAACAGATTCCAGCTCAAAACTGGTGTGGTTTGAGGAGATAAGGAAACTGATTTTCAATCAAAAGAAAATGTTCAATAAAGTACATGTGTGTGTGTCTATTACAATTTTCCTTTGGTACCTTCCCCTCCCTCACAGTTCCTCACCACTCTCCCTCCCCTCCCTCACAGTTCCTCACCACTCTCCCTCCACTCCCTCACAGTTCCTCACCACTCTCCCTCCCCTCCCTCACAGTTCCTCATCACTCTCCCTCCACTCCCTCACAGTTCCTCACCACTCTCCCTCCCCTCCCTCACAGTTCCTCACCCACCCTCTCCCCCTCCCTCACAGTTCCTCACCCACCTCCCTCTCCCTCCCCCTCCCTCACAGTTCCTCACCCACCCTCTCCCCCTCCCTCACAGTTCCTCACCCACCTCCCTCTCCCTCCCCCTCCCTCACAGTTCCTTACCCACCTAACTGTCCCTGATGAAGTCTATTATTATGTAAAAGTCAAAGTAGTTCTCCCATACTTGGCCATGGGCGACAGTGGTACGACCACACACACTAGAATACCACACGACATGTGGTGTGATGACTGTCCTCTTGCCTTCCCTGCCCAGAACTGACACTGTCCAGAGATGACGAAGCTCACGTCATTGGCCACATGTCAAATGGAAAGTGGACATCTGTAAGGAAGCTGTTGTGGTTTGTGAGTGTTGCCATGGTAACCTCTGTTGATCCCCAGGGGTTGTATCCACTGGAGGAGATGCTAGACCCTTCGGAAGAGTGGTATTTTGGATTCACTGCTCAATCTTTTGGCTGGTTCCCAAGTGAGTCTGTTAGCTGAAAAGTACACAAAGTGGCTGGTCTGTCACTCCCTTGTCTTCCTCCAGAGGGCTGTGTGAAGCTGGTCAGGCCATCGGAAGGGTCCAGTGAGGTAGGATCCACCTATGTACATTGAATACCATTCCAGACACTTCACTCTGCTTGTCTTGTCTGTGTAGCCTCCCATGCTGCCTGCTGTGAGGACTTTCATGATTCGAAAGTGGATGCAAAAGGTGTGTGTGTGTGTGTGTGTGTGTGTGTGTGTGTGTGTGTGTGTGTGTATGTGTGTGTGTGTGTGTGGTGTGTTTGGTGTGTGCGTGTGTGTGTGGTGTGTGTGTGTTTGGTGTGTGTGTTTGTGTGTGTGTGTGTGTGTGTGTGTGTGTGTGTGTGTGTGTGTGTGTGTGTGTGTGTGTGTGGTGCACGTGTTTGTATTTATGTTTAAGTGCGTGCATGTAATATCATTTTTCATTGCTAGATTTGTGGAATCCCTCCACTTGCTCCTACCGACCAAGAAAGACATGTTAAAGTCAAAGTAGCTGAAGGACATGTGAAGGTTTGAGGGATCACTCTCCTCTACACCACTTCCCTCCTCTCCTCTCCTTCACACCCTCCTCTCTTCCACACCACACCACATCCCTCCTCTCCTCTCCACCACACCCTCCTCTCTTCCACACCACACCACATCCTCCTCTCCTCTCCACCACACCCTCCTCTCTTCCACACCACACCACACCCCTCCTCTCCTCTCCACCACACCAACTCTTCCTCCTTCTCCATCACTTTAGACCTTGCCAATAGACAACTCAACAACTGTCATGGATGTTGTTCGGTATGTACTTATATCAGATTGTGCCCACCTCCCTACCCCAAGTGGCCATCGTGTCTACCCCCCTCTTAGTCGGTTCTACCCCAACACTGGTGAAGGACTACAATGGCTACTCTATGAACGGTCTAATGATGGCACAGGTGAGTGGGTGGTGCATTGCCATAGCAACTACCCATTCATGGGTATTTTTTCTCTAGTGAACCGTGGGATCTCCTCAAATGAGGACCTCTGTGTCCTGGTGGATTTCTGGGGAAAACTCAAGGTCAGAGGGGTACACTGACACACACACACACACACACACACACACACACACACACACACACACACACACACTACACAGGACATATATGCAGTACTGATCAGCATACACATACATGTACGTATATATTTCCCTTACCTTCCCCACTCTCACATTTCCCACCCCCTCCACTCACATCTCCCACCCCCTCCACACTCACACCACCACCCCCTCCACTCACATCTCCCACCCCTCCACACACACACCACCACCCCCTCCACTCACATCTCCCACCCCTCACACCACCACCCCCTCCACTCACATCTCCCACCCCTCCATACACACCACCACCCCCTCCACTCACATCTCCCATCCCTCCACACTCACACCACCACCCCCTCCACTCACATCCCCACCCCTCCACACACACTACCACCCCCTCCACTCACATCTCTCACCCCTCACACCACCACCCCCTCCACTCACATCACCCACCTCCTCCACTCACATCTCCCACCCCCTCCACGCTCACACCACCACCCCCTCCACTCACATCTCCCACCCTTCCACTCTCACACCACCACCCCTCCACACTCACATCTCCCACCCCCTCCACACTCACACCACCACCCCCTCCACTCACATCTCCCACCCCTCCACTCACATCACCCACCCCCTCCACTCACATCACCACCCCTCCGCTCACATCTCCCACCCCTCCACACTCACACTATCACCTCCTCCACTCACATCTCCCACCCCCTCCACACTCACACCACCACCCCCTCCACTCACATCTCCCACCCCCTCCACTCACACATGCAGGGACACATGCACCTTCATCTCCAGCAAGGCAACCTGATCAATGCCCCACAAGGCCACTCTGATGCATAGTACGGGATCAGTGACTAATGGTGACCAACAGCACGATAGCACTGTGTGTTGACGGACTATTAACTCACCATTTATTATTCAAATTCACAACTCACATGTATGATCAACAGGCAATGACAGTGTGTGGTATGAAAAGAAAGCATTCAAGTACATTTCCAAACACATATAGCCATGGACCCCCCAAAAAACATATAGAGAAGGTTCTTAAGATTGTAAGTTATTTCAAAACTGTATCCTTCCCCAACAATGGCATGCCATGGCCCGCCAAACTTCTTGTCCATGGTCTCCTTGATCATCTTGGCTGCTAACTAAGAAGAAAAGATGTGAAATGATTTGAAGTATAAAGGAACAAGAAAGGGATGTGTTGATTAACAGTACCTCATTATTAGCTGCATGCTTCTCACATGCTGTGACACACAGCTCCATAGCTTCCATCCTTAACTCCTCATTCATGTCAGAATACTAGCAATGAAATTGCACGAGGTATGGTCGATCTGCATGGGTTATTCTGCCTAAAAGAATTATTGACAATTTAATTCAATTTACCTTTATAAGTGGGAAATTATGTAGACGTTTATAATCATATTCCGTAGTAGTCTCTGTAGTAGTTGCAGGCTGCTTGTCACTTACTTCTGCCATTTTATCCGTTACTATGGAAAGTAGGCGTGGTCCCATTATCCCAATCAACAAAGGTTCTTCCCCTCCGAAGATGGACGGTACGATCTTCCTATAAATTGAGTGGTACGTTTAGAGCATCGCTTTTATCTTTGTATTTTCTTGTTTGCTATGAAAGGATCGGAAACAGTTTGCAAGAATCTTCATTCGCGCTTACATAGCGCTGTTAAGCAGGTTGGTAACTTCATTGCAGATTGCTAATCTTCAGCCATGTACGGTTGAGCCACATGCTGGTAGAGCTGCTAACTAAATCCTCCTTGGTCTTCGGGTGCACTTATCCGGAGTTTTGTTCGGATTTGGTTGTGAGTACTTTTCGAGTTTGTAGTAGTTCCAAGAGACTATCCCTTGTGATAGGCGCACTGTTCCCACACCGATGGAAGGCCTACGACCCCCCCCCCCCCTTGCCACTAGGTTCTTCGTGCTAGTAGCAGTTACTCAAGTAATGCCATCTTAGCTTTGTATGTATTTTGCCAACTTTAGTGTCAAGTTCAATTTGGAGGGAAATCAGAAGTAGCAACTGAGCAAGATGAGTGGTGAGCTGCTGTTAAAGACTGTTTACCCTGAATGAGTTCCACTGAATAGTTTGTTTTTCAGCGTTCAAACTATTCTTTGTGAATGGGAATCGGTCTTGAACCATGGTGTGAAGCAGAAGGGATCGTCCTTGATGTGAGTTATAGTACTTGTGGCTGATGATGATGATGATGATGATTTGTGTGTGTGTGTGTGTGTGTGTGTGTGTGTGTGTGTGTGTGTGTGTGTGTGTGTGTGTGTGCACATAATATTATCCATGGTGTGTTTATGCTTCAGGGGTCTTATTGGGAAAGGAGGTAAGGAAGATGATCGCTTGTGGAAGTTTGTAAGGGAGTGTCTATCAGTGGATGATGTGAAAAGGCTACAGTCTTTGGCACAAGTGAAGACAGGTTTGGGTTTTGTTCGTGCTTGGCTGCGTGCGGCCCTCAATGAACGGACGCTGGAGTATGCACTCACAGAGATGCTTCGGGATGAGAAACTCAAGTGAGTTGATTTTACTGGTTGTCATGTGATTATCACATGACATGGACGTACGCTGTCATGTCCCTTTAGCACATGCTATGAGTCAGAAGCGTTTGTCCGCAATCAGGAGTATGCTAGCACTCTTCCAGACATGGCTGCAGGTGGGTGGTCAGACTGTGAGATCTGGGCGGGTATGGTCGATGTATGGTTGGTTCTCTAGGTCTCAACTCCATCATCTTTGCTCTGCCTCTGGATGACGCTTCTCTTGATCAGGACACACACCATCTACCCCTCAACAACCAGGAGTCAGGTGCTAGGGGCTTTGCAGATCCAGTGGATGATGGTGTGTGTGTGTGTATGTGGGTGGGTGGTTATAGCAATGCTGATAAATGGGTTTTATCCCATGTCTTTGGCTTCCCTTCACTTGTGCAGAGTTTAAGGTAGTGTCTGTTCTGAAGAAGTCCAGACATCGCCAAAGACCTCCTCAACTCCCTAGGGACCAGAAGGAGGACAACGAGGACACTGTTAGTGTATCCTCCTCCCAGCTGAGCTGCACGTCCTATGAGGATGGGGAGACAGGAATCCCACGTCAGCTGGGACTCTGCACCTCCTACAGCAGGAAGTCGTGTGATGAGCTACTGGAGGAGGCTTATGATGCTACCAAATACGTACTGGGACTAGGAACTCAGCCACTCTCAGAAGGGCTTGGGGAGGTGTGGGTGTGGGTGTGGGTGTGTGTATATGTGTGTGTGCATGTTTACAATCAAGGATTGTGCTTCCATAGCAACAAGGTGGTAACCATTCTGCGGATGAGCTGAGACAAGCGTTATTAAGTGTTATTGGTCAAAAGGAGATCTTGGAACAAGAGTGTGTGTGAGTGAAGTGGAGTGTGTGAGTGAGTGAAGGGGAGTGTGTGTGAGTGAAGGGGAGTGTGTGTGAGTGGAAGGGGATCATGTGTGAGTGAAGGGGAGTGTGTGAGTGAAGGGGAGTGTGTGTGAGTGGAAAGGAGTGTTTTTTCAGTGAACAGTGTTCTATTGTTGCCTTATGTTTGTTTTGTTCCTTATGTTCTATCTTTAGTGACTACAAGGACCAGTTGATACAGGAGCAGCACCAAGCCTCTCTCCTCAGGGAGGAAGTGGTACAGCTGAAGGAACAAATTGAGCAAATGGAACTGAGCAGTAAAGCAAGAATGGATGAGATTGAAAGGTCAGTTTACTCCATCCAAACACATCTTCCTTGTGTTCGGGCAGTGTTTACACCAACCCTGTGATGTATGAGCATGATGGTCTGGGGTGGTCTCCTCCTCAACCCTTCAGTCCGGGGTGATGATGTACATGACGTACATGATGTACATAACGAACCTCATTGTACATACATAAGTCTTGTGTCCTCTGCAGAGAGAATGATGTGCTTAGAGACCAACTGAAGCAATATGTGACAATGCTACAGACCCAGCAAGAGGAGGGGAGGCAAGGGGAGGGGGACAAGACAACTGGGGTGGAGGAACGCATGCAGTCCAAACTGTCAGAAGTGTGTCCCACTGTGTACCTAGTGTGTGCCTAGTGTGTGGCTAGTGTGTGCCTAGTGTGTGCCTAGTGTGTGGCTAGTGTGTACTTAGTGTGTACTTAGCAAGGGCGCCCCTAGCATATACGCAAGGTATGCTATTGCGTACCATTTTTTTGGCAACTGAGTTCCATAATATTGGGACTTAACTGCTGAAAATATAGCTTAGGAATAATATTCTGTATGCAGAACACTAAAAATAGTGTTGGTACTAAAATATTGATGCTTGTTTCCATTTAACAAGAATTTCGTTCACACAAACATGATTTTCTATTCATGGCCAATTGAACTGTCACAGAATAGGCCATTTTGTCATTGCGCATTCACCACACGTTGCAGTTTTTCATTTTGAATGGTAATGATGAGCTTATACAGCTACTTTAAGCCTCTTATGCACTCCGATGACAGTACACAGGTTCTGCAGCCAAGCCAGGAAGAAACAGCCTGTGACGCAGTCCATATCACTGAAGATTCACTATTTACACTATACTGACTAGAGTCTTATGCAAGTCCAACTACAACAATTACATCCACCCTGTGATAGTGTGCATTACTTATTCACATCCATTCATAATTACTCATTGTTTTTGGAAAGGCATTAATTGTGAAATCCATATAATTGTACATATGTCCCGACGTCACGTATGTATACGTATGGAAAAATACATGTTTTCGTTACGTTGTGCAATGTTTCAGAATTAGCATACCATGTTGAAAATTCCTGCGGGCACCCTTGCTTAGTGTGTACCTATTGTATGCTTTGTGTGTGTCCCACTGTGTGCCTAGTGTGTGCCTAGTGTGTGCTGAGTGTGTGCCTAGTGTGTGCCTAGTGTGTGCCTTGTGTGCATGTGCTGAGTGTGTGCCTAGTGTGTGGCTAGTGTGTGCCTAGTGTGTGGCTAGTGTGTGCCTAGTGTGTGCCTAGTGTGTGCCTTGTGTGCATGTGCTGAGTGTGTGCCTAGTGTGTGCCTAGTGTGTGCCTAGTGTGTGCCTAGTGTGTGCCTTGTGTTGAGTGTGTGGCTAGTGTGTGCCTAGTGTGTGGCTAGTGTGTGCCTTGTGTGCATGTGCTGAGTGTGTGCCTAGTGTGTGCCTAGTGTGTGCCTAATGTGTGCCTAGTGTGTGCCTAGTGTGTGCCTAGTGTGTGGCTAGTGTGTGACTAGTGTGTGGCTGGTGTGTGCCTAGTGTGTGCCTAGTGTGTGCCTAGTGTGTGGCTAGTGTGTGCCTAGTGTGTGCCTAGTGTGTGCCTAGTGTGTGCCTAGTGTGTGCCTAGTGTGTGGCTAGTGTGTGGCTAGTGTGTGACTAGTGTGTGGCTGGTGTGTGCCTAGTGTGTGCCTAGTGTGTGCCTAGTGTGTGCCTAGTGTGTGGCTAGTGTGTGCCTAGTGTGTGCCTAGTGTGTGCCTAGTGTGTGCCTAGTGTGTGGCTAGTGTGTGCCTAGTGTGTGCCTAGTGTGTGCCTAGTGTGTGCCTAGTGTGTACCTAGTGTGTGCCTAGTGTGTGCCTAGTGTGTGCCTAGTGTGTGGCTAGTGTGTGGCTGGTGTGTGCCTAGTGTGTGCCTAGTGTGTGCCTTGTGTGCATGTGCTGAGTGTGTGCCTAGTGTGTGCCTAGTGTGTGCCTAGTGTGTGCCTAGTGTGTGCCTAGTGTGTGGCTAGTGTGTGCCTAGTGTGTGCCTAGTGTGTGCCTAGTGTGTGGCTAGTGTGTGCCTAGTGTGTGGCTAGTGTGTGCCTAGTGTGTGCCTAGTGTGTGCCTAATGTGTGCCTAGTGTGTGCCTAGTGTGTGCCTAGTGTGTGCCTAGTGTGTGGCTAGTGTGTGCCTAGTGTGTGCCTAGTGTGTGGCTGGTGTGTGCCTAGTGTGTGCTTAGTGTGTACTTTGTGTGCACTGAGTGTGCGCTGCTTGGCTTATTTAGCACACATGCGTGGTACGACTGTGTGTATACTATCTATGGTAGTGTAGTGCCTATTCTAATGTGTGTGCTGTGTTAGATGGCCAACTTGTATGGAGAAGTGATGGAGCACAACACTCAACTGAGAAGGAAACTTGTGGACACAGAGAAGACTGTGAAGGCCCTCAAGGACAGATTATCCTCAGTATGTGTGTAGGTGGGGGTGACGAGTAAGGTGTGGGGATGATGGGTGGGGTGTGTTGGGATGATGGGTGAGGTGTGTGGAGATTATGGGTGAGGTGTGTGGGGTGATGTGTGGGGTGTGGGGGTGATAGGTGAAGTGTGAGGGTGAGTGGAATGGGTGTTCTGTGAGGATGACTGCTGTATGTTTACACAGATGTGTGAGGTGCTTACTTCGACCACTGCATGCCTTATTCATTTCTCCAGGAGCTAAAGAGGCCGTCTAAGACATATACTTTACCTGAGAAATGGTGTGTGTCTGTACTTGTTTGTGTGTGCCCTGTTGCCATGTCAGTGACGGGGAATTCCCCTCTGTAGCCCTGTGTATGTGTGGGTGCCCTCGGTCATCAAGAAGACAGACAATAGTGAAAGCTATCATGTGTACCAGATATTGGTCAAAGTCTACAAAGATGAATGGAATGTTTACAGAAGATACAGCGAGTTCAGAGACTTTCACAAAGCTGTGGGTGTTGTCTGGTGTATCCACTGTTGGATTTTTATAGTATAGTTTATCTCCTTGTAGATTCAAAAAGACATCCCTCAGTTGGCTCAGTTCAGTTTTCCTCCGAAAAAGGCACTTGCCTCAAAGGTAAGTTGATAGTGACATCATATAACATCATGCATAACCACCGGCTGTGTCTTATTGTAGTCTCCTGAGATCCTGGAGGACAGGCGTCTCAGACTACAGGAATTCCTGAGAACTGTCATTCGGTTGTGCTCGCAGCCTAAAGTGGTCAATGGGGAAAAGAGAAATGCGTTCATCACACCCAACATTACCAAGTCCAGGCTCATTAGACTGCTGCCATTTTTAACGTACGTTGAACATGTACTGTTGACTCTGTCCAGTGAGCTCTATTGACAGTGAAGTCTGTTCACATGTACAGGGAGACTGTCCAGACCCTTCCCCAATCCCCAGAGCAGGTGACTGTGAACCATTACAGTGGACTCTAAATTGTACAGTTTATTTCGTTTATAATGAAGTGAAAGATTTGCTTTTCTATTTATAATCACAGGATGTTGTTGGCTCGGTTGCAATTGTAGTAACTATAGAGTTGTGCTTGTTCTTGTACTGTCTGTATTTCTTCACGATTATAATGCGTACTAAAGTTGTATTAAATATACGATACTTAATCTGTATAAATTATTGCGGGAGTTCAAATTTTTTTAAATGGCGTCGTTGGAGAGACGTTGATTGGTCTCGTTCTATCCAACAGGATATCCCAATAGATACTTGGAGGTGATAATCATAATATATTTTTGTAGAAAATTATATTGGAGATGTCTATCGATCATTCTTCGAGATCAGTTCGAACGGATACACCAGATTCAGCTATGTCTAACGGTAGCGAGGTTTTGGGAGACAACGAAGATGATTTTCAAGAGATTTTATCAGAAGTGACCTCCATCAAAACTGCTTACAATAATGCCGAAGTTTCTGTGTCAGCAGAGTCGATGGAAGGAATTGTAGAAGTTGATAGCGAATCGGATTTGAAGAGAAAGGTTGTGTTGATGTTCTGATGATGTGATGCATGTATGCTTTGAAACTTGATCTGTGTCGACCTGCAGAAGAAGCTACAAGTCCTTCATGAGCACGTTGTCAGAATGTCACAAGCTTATTCGAAGCTGTTGGATTCCAACAGAAAGCAGTCGTTGGAGAACAGCAATCATTTAGCCCAGCTGCAGAGTCGCTTGGACAGTGCGGAGGAAAGGGCACAGAAAGCAGAGGAGAGTGTGGCAAATGAGGGTAGGTCGAAGGAGGAGTGCAGAGAAGATCTACAAAGTGTCCTTCTGTGGTTGACTAATGGGCATTCGGTGGGTTTCAGAGGTTTAGAGTTATGCCTGTTAATTAAAGGGTCATCCTCTTGAATTAATGTACAAATAACGTAATGTATACTCCCACACTGTAGTGTCCACCTCCTGAACTGAAGACCTCGTCCATCCCAGATATAGTATGTTGGATGTGTTTGTGTGTGTGTATATATGTGTGTGCGTGTGTGTGTGTGTGTGTGTGTGTGTGTGTGTGTGTGTGTGTGTGTGTGTGTGTGTGTGTGTGCATGTGGTGTGTGTAGTGTGTTGGTAGTAATGAGTTGTAGCTCCTATCAGGTGTGCTGTGGAGAGGAGTACAGGGGACAGCTCAGCACAGCTCTGTCTGAACTAACTGCAAAAGACCAGCATATCCTGCAATTGGAGGAGAACATCAGCAACCTCGAATCACAGGTTATGATGGATAGCATACACTGATGTGTCAGTGTGTGTCAGTGTGCCTCTATCCTGTCCTGTGTGCAGCTGGCTGACAAGGAGAAGAGGGCTAGGGAAGAGAGACAACATGTGGAGAAAGACATTAGTGAACTTAAGAGCAAGCTTTACTCTACTGAAGAAAGTCGGGAGAGACTGGGCCAAGAATTGTCAGCTCTGAAAACCAAGGAAGAGCAGCTTGTTAAGGCGATTTCCATCCTTAAGGAAAAGGTTGAACCTCTTCAGAATGAAGCAGATCTTAAGGGTAAAGACCTTCAAGTTGTACGGGAAGCTCTTGGTGAAGAGCAGAACAAGATGTCTTCCCTTGAGAGGGAGTACAGAGACCAGGAGAGAGAGTGGAATGATAAGTTGGAGGAACAGGCATTACTAAAGGAAGGCTTACAGGCAAAGTTGGAAGAGCAGAATGCAGCTCTAGCCAAACTGTTAGGGGAGAGGGAGGAACTACAAGGAAAGGTGTGTGTGTGTGTGTGTGTGTGTGTGTGTGTGTGTGTGTGTGTGTGTGTGTGTGTGTGTGTGTGTGTGTGTGTGTGTGTGTGTGATCAATAATTCTCTGTGTGTGATGGTCCGTGACTTACGTATTCTCAGGTCAAGAGGAGTGTAGAAGAGCTGAACCATCTCAAGAGGACTATCCAAGAGCAGAACTGTGCCAGAGGGGTCATAGAAGGGGAAGTGAGTCCTATTGACTATTGATATTGTTGTTGTGTTAGTTGTTGTTCGTGTTGTTGTGTTAGTTGTTGTTGATGTTGTTGTGTTAGCTGTTGGTGTTGATATTTTGTTTGATTTGTTGGTTGCTATGTGTACTCAGTTATCGGCTCAAGAAGGCTTGACTAAAGATCTCTTGCAGAAGAAAGACAAAGCAGACAAAATGATTGCTGCCTTGAGGAACCAAGTGGCTGAAAGAGAAGCTTTGCTGAAGAGCCTCATGAGATCTCTTCATGGTCTTTCTCAACAGGTGAGGAGTTGTGGGGGGTGTGGTCTGGAGACGTGACCAAGTGGCCTATGATGTATGCAGGTGGGTGGGATCAAGGAAGGGGATTCCCCTGATGATGTCATACAGAAACATGCAGATGAGCTTGAGGACTCACTTTCAGAAGTCTTTGAGGATATTGAGAACTTAAGGAAGAAATGGATAGAGACAAATAGAGCTGTTTTAGAAGGAGAGTCCACTTTGGAGGGGTTGAGGGAAACACAGCAGTCACTCAATGATGAGATTGACAGTCTTCGGAGGAGAACAGCTGATTTAGACCTTCTTTTGAGGGACAAAAATGATGAGGTGAGGTGACAAGTAACCGCAATAATGTGTTGGGTGTCATGACAATGTGTCCCTGTGTGTTGGGTATCATGACGATGTGTCCCTGTGTGTTGGGTGTCATGACGATGTGTCCCTGTGTGTTGAGTGTCATGACAATGTGTCCCTGTGTGTTGGTTGTCATGGCAATGTGTCCCTGTGTAGGCAGCTGTTCTTCAAGGCACCATCCAGCAGTTGCAGTCTGATCTCGCATGTTGCCGTGGCAACTATGACAGAGTGATTGAGGAGAAGAATCTAGTTGAACAAGAGCTAAGTGGTCTCCATGACAACACACTTGAACAGTGCAAGTTCCTCCAAGAGCAGCTAAACCGGCGTGAACAGACGTTGGAGGACCTGACCCAACAGCAGGAGGGACTGCAGGAAGAGTACACAAAGTGTTGCCAGGATGTAAGATGGGGAATACCCTTACTCAACATTATAGTTTAACATGTTCTCAATCTACTGCAGATATCTACCAAGCAAAGGGCTATTCAAACTCTCGAAGATGTTTTGAGAGAGAAAGGAGAAGAAATCCGTGTCTTAACATGTGAACTGGAGACAGCTAGTGTGGACAAAGAAAGCTTGCAAGAGGATTTGCAGAGATGTAAGGTATTAGTTGACTCTCTTCATAAAGAGATGGTTCAGAAGGAATCTGACAACTTACAAGATGTTAAAGTGGTGAGAGTGACTGGTGTGGGATGTTGTGGTAAAGCTGATGATTTGTGATAGTGGTAACAGTGTTACTCTTGGGATGGTGTTTTTGTGCAGATCACTAGTGATTACGAATCTCTTCAGAATGAGTATGCTGCCGTACAGGACATGGTGTGTGTGTGTGTGTGTGTGTGTGTGTGTGTGTGTGTGTGTGTGTGTGTGTGTGTGTATGTATATGTATGTGTGTGTGTGTGTGTGTGTGTGTGTGTGTGTGTGTGTGTGTGTGTGTGTGTGTGCTGCTTCACTGATAGAATTGCCTTTTACCTTTTACACAGTTACAAGAAAGAGAGAAGCTAATGGAAGACCTACGATCATCTACCAAGCACTTGGAGAAGAAGCGAAAGAAAGCAGAAAGTGAAGTAAGTGGGATGGATAGCTGTTACTGATGAAGGATTGATGTGATAGTTCCATCTATAGGTTGCCCGCCATCGAGACACAATCAACTCTTTGGAAGACAAACTGAATGAAGCACAAACCAACTTTGACCATCTCAAGTCGCAAGTGAGCGTTGTGGAAGTCACTTCTTAGTGAACAGGAGAAACATAGCATTTTATTATTTACTCGATTCAGATTTTCATTATTTTGGCATTTCATGTATTTTCTAGAATTTTTGTACTTAATTTGAATCATTGTTCTTTGTGATATGTTCAGCTGTTTGAGAGAGACAGAGAGTTGCAAGCAGTTCGCCAGGAAGCCATTTCCTCTTCTGAATCTATGAATGATAAGGTATTGTCACCAGTGGATGGAGTCAAGCTCTTCTTAGAATTATACTTGTGGTTTTTGCATTCAATCAGATAAAGAGCATTCTTCTGGAGCTGGAATCTCTTCGTTTGACTAAAGATTCAGAGCTGTCTGCTGTGCAGATGGAATATGATGGTCTTGCTCAAAACATCAAATTCTTGGAAGATGTTGTCTCTTCTAAGAACCAGGAGATTCAGGCCTTGCATCTGAAGATGGCAGACTTGGAGGATGAGCTGTCTACCACAAAGCTACACTACCAACCTTATGAAGGCCAGGTTGAAGAGCTGGAGCACACGGTGGATGGTCTGAAGGACCAAGTGACTGAGAAGGCATCTGAGGTTGAGAGGCAGAGAGCAGAGTTGGTTCATCTGCAGTCGGCTAACAGGAGAACAAAAGCTGATCTTGAGAAGTTTGAAAAAGCTCATCAAGACCTCCAGACATTACTGAACCAGCTGCAATCCTTTCCTCGTCAGGTGGTGTGTACATGTGTGTGTGTGTGTGTGTGTGTGTGTGTGTGTGTGTGTGTGTGTGTGTGTGTGTGTGTGTACTATAAGAAATGAATTATTTTTCATTTCCTTTCAGTGGAGTGTTCTAGGAAAGGACATCACCAACACACAACTGAAGAGCAAGGTTAGTTAAGGGAAGCCAATATATGGCGTGTGTGTGTGTGTGTGTGTGTGTGTGTGTGTGTGTGTGTGTGTGTGTGTGTGTGTGTGTGTGTGTGTGTGTGTGTGTGTGTGTGTGTGTGTGTGTGTGTGTGTGTGTGTGTGTGTGTGTGTGTGTGTGTGTGTGTGTGTGTGTGTGTGTGTGTGTGTGTGTGTGTGTGTGTGTGTGTGTGTGTGTGTGTGTGTGTACTTGGTTATACATACCTACCCTGTTCAGTTGGAAGGGCTGGAGCATGTCTTTGCAGATATGAAATGTGACCAAACCCAACTGGAAGATAAAGTAAGGAGACCATTTTCTATTGTCCCTCCCACTTCTTGTCATTTTCACTTCCTGTCTTTTTGCTTCCTGCCATTTTTGTTCCTTGAAGGTTAAGTCCCTTGAAAGAGCTTTGGATAAAGAGAGATTTCAACACAACCATTTGCAGGACTTGGTGAGGGTGTGATGATGTTATTGGTGAGGGTGTGGTTGGTGAGATTGTGACAATGTCATTGGTGAGGGTGTGATGGTGTGATGGCTGGTAAAACCATAGTTACTACCACATAAATACAGAACTGAACTCAACACAAATAGGTAAAGAACATACAGGGAGAATGTAGTGTTTTAAGAACCTAAACAGCTATTCTTCCACCTATTTTGTTCCACATATCTACAATCTCTTCAAGGGCAAAGAATAATTAGCAGCTTTTGCGCCAATCTTAGTCAGCATCTGATCTAATGGGAGTTGGTGCTATTGGTGTGTAATTCTCCAAAGTATGTACCTTATCAGAACCATTAATCCATAGGAAGGGTTCTGTCCAGTGGGGGGGAGCTTACACACCCAAAAAATTCCAACTGCAGTGTAAATTACTATAGAGAAGGCCCTACTTGTCAAAGTCAGCCTTGAAAGTTCAAAAATGGTCTAAAATACCACCTTATATAACCTAAAAACTAAAATTTTCCCTGGGGGGGCATACTCCAGACCATCTTAGTTACGTACGTAGATATGTACCCTGTGATCCCACATACACATCTCTCCCTACAGCACTGCACTGCATGTGTTTATAGCCATCTAGGATGTCATTTCATATAAAACTACGGTCGTGTCTTGTGTAGCGGACATAAATTGTAATACTGAAGCTTCCCCCTCAAGAAGTTAATCCTACGTAGATAGAACCCTGATAGGTGTTGAGGGTCAGATCAGCACCATAAATCTGGTCATCTCGTCATGTCATTTGAGAACCACAAATGAGTCTGAAAATACACCAGAAGCGATCTCAGAGGGCATAAAATTCAAAAATTTATTGGGGAACATGCCCCAGAACCCCTAGAAAGCTCACTATCATGTGCACTCCCTTCGCCCCCCCCCCCCCCCCCCCCTCCTATTTTTTCATAAGTATTATTCCCCCCTTGTCCATTTTTCTAAGTGAAACCCTGAATGGTGTGGTAGGTGAAGGTGTGAGGATGTGGTCGGAGGTGTGTCATTGGCTGCAGATGATTATGTGTGCACTAACTTTGTTCTGCAGTTTATGTCAGAAAAGAAGAAGCTTTCACATACAGAAGGTTGTCTGGCTAAGTCTGAGGAAAATGGCCGGAATCTTAGGGAAAGGGTACGTGTGTATTGGTTTCACGTTTTTGCTACGACTAACATGCATTACACACACATGCATGCGCACACCCAACGCATACACATTCCCCCATCTCAAGACATGTATGCACATATTCATCCACTGCAGTTGAAGGATGAGAAGGAGAAGCAGGGCATGCTAATGGAGCAATACACATCTCTACAACAGAACAACTACCAGTTGGAGGAGAGGGTGTGTCCTACAGCTTGTGTGGTGTGGTGTGGTGTGTGTGTGTGTGTGTGTGTGTGTGTGTGTGTGTGTGTGTGTGTGTGTGTGTGTGTGTCATATAGCTGGTATGGTGTATACATGCATGTGTACCCTGTGCTATCGTGCCTGTCTGTGTGTGTTGTGTGTAGGAGAACCAGTTAAAGCAGAGATTGAATGAAGTTAGAGCAAGGCTGTTGGCAGTAGAAGACGAGAAAGAACAGGAGCACATCAGTGTTGAAAGGCTGAGGGAAGAATTGGGCAAATGCAAGTCTTTAGTAGCTCAACTCAAGGACAGCAACAGTGAGTTATCAGCCCAGTTGAGACAGGCTCAGAAGCAGGTGAGTGGGCAGTGGGATGAGCTGCAGAGAGAAAGAATAGAGGCTCATCGTCAGCTAGAAGCAGCCCAGAAGTGTACACAGCTGGAGTTGGAGCTGGCTGAAGAGAAGTTGGAGGTCCAGCGCGTCCATGGGAATCTACTGAGGGAGAGGGAAGACCATTGCAACACAAGGGAAGAAGTAAGGAAAGGCTTGTATCAAATGATGTGGGAGGGGCTAGTATCACATGACTGTCATGTGTTGTATAGGCAGCAAGGCTAGCAGAGGGATTGATGGACATGAAGTCCAGACTTGCTAAACTGATAAAGGACAACTGTGAACTTCAGTTGGAGGTCTCTGATTCACAGGTTTCAGATGTTGAAGAATTGGACCGCATTGCGTCCGTTCTGAATGGAGCCCAAACTAAGGTATCATCCACTCTTGCACTGCACATCCTCTACTCCACCCCACTGCCACACCCATTCCCTGCCCCTCCCACCCCCAGTTCAATGCTTACGTCCTTGAGATAAAGCACTTGAAAGGTGAGGTGGAAAAGACCAAGGATTTCTCAGGAGAAGCTGAAGAAGAGGTTGAACGACTCAAGAACAGTTTAGCATCTGCTCAGAAGGCTCACTTGATAACTCAAAAGGAACTTCATTCAACCAAATCTAGTTTAACTAGGAGTCAAGACTTGGCCAAGAAGTTACAAGAAGATTGTGACGCAATGGCTAACCAGGTGTCTTTGTGGACAAGGGAGCAGAGGTTAGGGGGTGCTGTGTGTGTGTGTGTGTGTGTGTGTGTGTGTGTGTGTGTGTGTGTGTGTGTGTGTATGTGTCATTGTGTGTGTGTGTGTGTGTGTGTGATAACAATCACGCTATTCTTGTACGTAGAATGTCGCAAGAAAACTTTGCAGAGCGAATAAGAGTCCTTGAGAAGGAGATTGCCACTCTGAGAGCAGACAAACAGTGGGTTGTGTGCTTGCCCTGTCTTTATGTACATACACCTCATACGCTATAGCATGTCATATGTCCAGCAGTCGCACCTTCTGCCATACACATTGCATTGGACGACTGCGTATGGTGCTGTGGTGTGACTGGTCTCTCCCCGTGTAGGACTCTAGAGCGCCAAAATGGCACCATGGAAGTAGCTAATAAGAAATTACAGACCCAACTGGAGTGGGCCAAGACAGTCAACAAGTCTTCACCAGTGAGCTAACTTGATAGGAAGCTGTTGTAGCTCATGTGGTCAGTGGGTGTTGTTCCTCTCCTCTAGCCACACACACGGAGGAGCAATGCAGTCACTCATGTGCAGGCAACCTTAGATCTTTCAATTAAACATGATCAGAAAAATGGGAATGGGGATGGAACCACAGTTGTAAATGGGAACGACACTTCAGATTCTACACTGCAGACGCAATCTCAATACGCAGCTGCTCTTCAAAAAGGCCTGTTAGTTCAGCATGTACAGTATGTACACACCCACCTCCTCAGTCTGTTGTGATGTACACACCCACCTCCTCAGTCTTTTGTGATGTACACACCCACCTCCTCAGTCTGTTGTGATGTACACACCCACCTCCTCAGTCTGTTGTGATGTACACACCCACCTCCTCAGTCTGTTATGATGTACAAGCCCACCTCCTTAGTCTGTTGTGATGTACACACCCACTCATTGGCCTACCCACACTGCACCTGTTGGTCTACTGTACATATAGTCTGTCACACCTACCTGTCAGCCTACGTTTCTTGACTGTACACACCCACCTTCTGGCCTACCTTGACTTGACACACCCACCTTCCAGCTTACCTTGACTGTACACACCCACCTGTTGGCCCACCTCAACTGCATCGACATACCACCTTTTGGCCTACTTTGACACAACCATGCACCTACGTATGACTTATTCACATATGTACACACCCACCTGACTGTGTACACGCCCACCTGCTGGCCTACCTGTTGTGTACACACCCACCTACCGGTCTACCTGTTGTATGTACATATCCACTTGCCGGTCTACCTCTTGTATGTACACACCCACCTGCCGGCCTACCTGTTGTGTGTACACACCCACCTGCATGCCAGCCTACCTTTTGTGTGTAGATGTGGTCCAAAGACACAGACAAGCCCACCTCCGACCATTAACCTCAAATCTGGCAGGGAAGACATGGACAAACTGTATTGGATGACACGAGCAAATCAGGTGAGCACTCTCTCTTCCTCAATACACGCTGTCCATTGTTTACCACCATGCCCCACCCAGCTGGCACTGCAGCTCCAACAATGTACTGAATTTTACTCTGAGAAAGTTCGTCTTCTTGCCAGTGAAATGGAATGTGATAAAACAACAAACAAATAGAGGTTTTTACAGTTAACAACATTCTTCATTTGATATTATTTTCAGTTTGTATCATTTGTACCAACTTCTTCAAAATTGTTTCGATAGAAACTAGTGTATGGCTTCAGTTGTATGGGAAAAGGCGAAGTGGGAGTGGCCAGACCACTTCTGTAGGGTGAAAGAAAACATCTGAACACAACTCAACACAGACAATCCACCTACCATGTACTGAATGTCCCCTCGATGCCCCTCCCCCTTACCACTTTCCAAGGTGATATTCAGTGGTTTCATGTACATGGCCAGGTAGTCAGTGGGTGTGGTCATTTCAGAGTTTGAGAGGAAGTACTCCAACATATCTGAGGGGGGGGGCAGGTGAGTGGTTACTATGGCTACCATGGTTTCACACCAGTCTAAGTGCAGCCACCTTGCCGAGGAAGAAGGTTAAGAGCTGTTCTCTTTAGATCATCCAAGTACCTTTTGAGTTCTGCCTGTGTGAGGGTGATGAGGGTGTAGGTGACATGGTGAGAGGGTAGGGGACACTGATGATGCGGAGTGAGGGTGTAGGTGACGTGGTGACAAGTTTGATTGGAGAATGTCAAGGTGTTTATATGTGATGGTACAAGGTAGACACACCATATGAGCCCCACCCACCTGTGAGAGTTTAGCAAGCTGTGTTCCCAACTGGTATAAGTTGTCCAGCGTAGAGCTGACCTGGATGGGACGACTCTGTCTGTGGACAAGCGCAAAACACCACAGGTGACAGGGAACACTCACCACATCTTCAAGTGGACTGGAGGTTTCATACATCTCTCCTTTAGAGATGACAGGTATGTTGAGGACTCTGTAGCTCCACTGAGAGTAGAGACGGCTCACGTTGGATGCTACCGAGAGCAGCTTAGTCTCGGACAAGTACCCACTGTAGAAGTATGGCCACAGATGAGCAGCAATGCACCAAGCAAAATGTATCTATTACGTTAACAAACTTTGTAGAGCTCATTTCATGTAGATCTCTTATAACAGCAAGCACCATTTCATGAGTAGCCTTGGGGAAGATAAATCACTCAAATTGTTACCAGGTGAAACTGGGTGTGTGCAAGGCTGTGCACTCACCTCCAAGATGTGAACACAGTGCATGGGGTAGACCAGAAGGAGGCCAGTGGGACCATCCACCTGATACCTGTTCTGACACTCCTTAGCCAGCTGTTCGTAGTGACCTAGCAGACATAAGGACACAAGGTTTCAAGGAGATTAAGCCCTCCTCTTCACAAGTGCACTTACTTCCAATGGTCTTCCTCTCCATAGAGCCTCCAGACAACCTTGACACATACACCAAGGAAAAGATCATGCTCTGGAAAGTGAAGTAGAGAAGTAGACAGACCACCACCATCACAGAGGTAGCTCTGTCATAGCTAGACAGACCACCACCATCACAGAGGTAGCTCTGTCATAGCTAGACAGACCACCATCATCACAGAGGTAGCTCTGTCATAGCTAGACAGACCACCACCATCACAGAGGTAGCTCTGTCATAGCTAGACAGACCACCACCATCACAGAGGTAGCTCTGTCATAGCTAGACAGACCACAATCATCACAGAAGTATCACCGTCATGGCGTTGTAACCTTTAGCCCCCCCCCCCCCTCATTCTAGCCCCCCCTGGGGGCCTAGAATTTTAAAATTTTAGACTCCCCCCGCGTGAGATTAGGCCCCCCTTCCAATGAGTCGCGAAATGAGCAGTTTCTGTCTGTGGAGATCTGCGTGCCCAACTAGTTATTGACAGCTTAAACTACACTCAATGTGTGACAGAGGGATGCATATAAGTGTGACCATGCATGTATATCTTATATTATCGTTGCTATAATGTATGTGTATTATTGTTAGTAGTGTAAAGTTATTACTATTATTTTTTATTTTTTACTTTTAATTATAAATTATAATTATGATGGAAGAATCTACAAATAGATTGATATCTGTTTGCATAGTTGTACTGTCATTTTTGTAGGGGGGGGGGGGCTAATTTCACAAGCAGGGGTCTAGAATTTTAAAATTTTACACCCCTTGGGGGCCTAGAATTTTAATATTCTAGGCCCTGGGGGCTCAAAATTTTAAAATTCTAGACCTGGGGGGTGGCTAGACAGACCACAATCATCACAGAGGTAGCTCCGTCACGACTGTTGTTAACACACAAGCCAACGACAGCATCACATGTATATGATAGAAACCGAGTACAACAGCATTTTGATGTAACAGCGAGGAAGAAGAATCAGCAATCATACGCACAAACACACGGTATTTCGAAAAGATATGAAAGTCTAGACACAGGCCTATCAGATTTTCAGAGCTTCACTACATTCTAAACTTTAAAGTAATGCTTACCTTGCTTTCTGAGTTGTGAGCTTTCTTTTCGACTATTGCATCGAGCAAAGACGTCATGTCTTGCTCGGGCTTAGCCATCTTGTACCTCTGGTATCCACGGTGACCAAGGGAAAGTCCCTATCTTATGCTAGCAGATATGAAGCGATCCGGATCAGGCAGAGGGAACTCACTAGCAAAGAGAAGGAATGGCGAGTGTTTTTTGTGTCTTGTGAGTCATTTTGGATGCTTCGGTATCGTTAACTGTAGCATTTGTTTTTCTTATGCAGAGGAAGGTGATGTACAAAATCATATTTTGTATTTAACAAGTCTTTGGTCAAGGGCCGCCTTTGAGGACCGTCTCCCACCCATTGTGTTGAAGCACCAGTTGTACAGTCTCTGCAGAGACAGAACAGATGTCGACAGACAAGTTGTGAGTGAACCATGACTAATGTGGTACACCACCCCCAGTCCCTGTGGCGTATTTTACCTGGGGTCCGGGCCTCATAATTCTATTCTCTACAATATAAATTACACATGATTACAAGTACACGCATGTACTCATGATCAGTGATTGATACTGCTCTGTATTCTACCTCTGTTTAGAGCCAGTTAGTGAAAGAGGGAAGGTATCGGTTGTTCAAGCTAAACATTGCCCAAGATGACTATGCCCTTGTTCTTCGACATGATTTTGTTGGGATGTTTACCTCACTATTACCCAAAGCCCCTTCAGGTTTAAAGAAACTGGACAGTGTCTTGGACTGCTTCAAAGAGGTCAGTGTGGCATCCTCTGACCTCAGGAGTCAACTCAACTTCTCTGAAAAGGAAATATCGTGAGTGTCCTTGGTCGTCATGTAAGGTCAATCTATGATTGATATTGTCTGGTTGGGTGCTTAGGGATCTTGTTGAAGGGGGTGTTCTGGTGAGGAGGGACGTTGACAAGGATGTAAGCTGGTGGTTCAACATTCCTGGAGTTGGGGTGTACGCCAAACAGCTCTGCAAAGGTGTGGTGTTCACTTGTGCTGTAGAGAGCATTATGTAAGGTGTGCTGTAGAAAGCGTTCTGTAAGGTGTGCTGTAGAGAGAGTTCTGTAAGGTGTGCTGTAGAGAGAGTTCTGTAAGGTGTGCTGTAGAGAGAGTTCTGTAAGGTGTGCTGTAGAGAGCGTTCTGTAATGTGTGCTGTAGAGAGCGTTCTGTAAGGTGTGCTGTAGAGAGCATTCTGTAAGGTGTGCTGTAGAGAGAGTTCTGTAAGGAGTGCTGTAGAGAGCGTTCTGTAAGGTGTGCTGTAGAGAGAGTTCTATAAGGTATAGGGTATTCTTATTTAACCTGGGGAACCTTTAGCCAGAGGCTACTGTAAGTGGCACCCAGAAAAGAAAAAGGGACAAAAGGCAAAAAGAAATAAAGGGGGTGTTCAAAGATTCAACAAAAAGAGTTCAAAGTTTGTATTATGGTGAAATGATGTAGATGAGCAAAATTTATAAATTTAGTGATAGAGACATTAGTGAATGGAATCAATTCAATCTGTAATGAGATATGGTCATTCAATTTGGTGCATGAGTATGAAGGTGTGCTCTGGAGAGAATTCTGTAAGGTTTGCTGTAGTGAGTGATAGTTGCTTGTTGGTAGACCTGGTCTACTGCATCTACTGTCCTGTCAGGTCGTGCTGCGGTCCTGCAAACACTGAAGAGATCAAAGCACAAAGAACTGCTCCAACATGAATTGAAGAGTCGGTCAGTGAAGGGTTGTGGCCTGCCAATGGAGTACCTCATCCATGACCTAATTGGGTCTGACCAAGTTGAATGGTGAGTCTGGTCGGACCAGGTCGACTGGTGAGTCTGGTCAGACCAGGTCGACTGGTGAGTCTGGTCGGACCAGGTCGACTGGTGAGTCTGGTCGGACCAGGTCGACTGGTGAGTCTGGTCGGACCAGGTCGACTGGTGAGTCTGGTCGGACCAGGTCGACTGGTGAGTCTGGTCGGACCAGGTCGACTGGTGAGTCTGGTCGGACCAGGTCGACTGGTGAGTCTGGTCGGACCAGGTCGACTGGTGAGTCTGGTCGGACCAGGTCGACTGGTGAGTCTGGTCGGACCAGGTCGACTGGTGAGTCTGGTCGGACCAGGTCGACTGGTGAGTCTGGTCGGACCAGGTCGACTGGTGAGTCTGGTCGGACCAGGTCGACTGGTGAGTCTGGTCGGACCAGGTCGACTGGTGAGTCTGGTCGGACCAGGTCGACTGGTGAGTCTGGTCGGACCAGGTCGACTGGTGAGTCTGGTCGGACCAGGTCGACTGGTGAGTCTGGTCGGACCAGGTCGACTGGTGAGTCTGGTCGGACCAGGTCGACTGATAGTCTGGCGTGGCCAACCCATTCCCACTCGGCCATCTTCGGGGACTGATGTCAGTCCCTGATAAAGATGGCGAGAACGCGGTGTGGGCTATGCGAGACTAGTCAACTGATGAGTCTGGTTGGACCAGGTCGACTGGTGAGTCTGGTTGGACCAGGTCGACTGGTGAGTCTGGTTGGACCAGATCGTGCTGGGGGTGTGATCATCCATCCTGGGGTGTGTGTGGCGGGTCTAACCATCCTATGGAGAGTTATTCATCAATGTGTGTGTGTGTGGGGGGGGGGGGGGGGTATTCTTGATGTGTGCTCTCTCTTTCTGCAGTGTGGACACTAGCTCTGGAATGTTAATGAGAGTCTCATAGATCGAATATGAAATTATTACCAACTCACAAATAAACTCCATGTACCTATGTTTATTTTTATAACGTAAACAAATCCAACTATCCATGCATGTTTCATGGGCTGTGTGTTGCCATTAAATGCTGTCAATCCACAAGGAAGGGTGCAAGGTCCACAGGGCCAGCTCCTTTGCCAGCTGTTGAGGTGAAACAAGTGGCCTCCTTCTCAGGGAACTTCTCTTTGTATTTTGACTGTAAAAGGAAGGGGGTGGGGCAATGTGATGACACACCCACTCACCACACAGAGTGAGACCACACCCAACTTACCCTGATAGTCTTCACACAGTCTTCAACATCATCCTTCTTCACTAATGTCACTGTGCACCCTCCAAATCCACCCCCAGTCATCCGAGAGCCATAAACACCTCTGCAACCATTGGCAATGGCGACCAAGTCATCCAACTCAGCACAGCTCACTTGGTAGTCATCCCTGTAACATTACAGCCAATAGAGTGGTTACCATAGCAACTGGTGGTTACTGTAACAGTAGGAGAATGTGAGAGGAGTCAAGTGTGTCAGTATCTACCTGAGAGATTTGTGACTGTCCATCATAAGTTTGCCAAACTGGACATAGTCATTCTTCTTGAGGCAGTCCACAGCTCTCAGCGTCCTCTCTATCTCTGTGATCACATGTCTAGCCCTTCTATACTGAGTGTCACTAAGGCTGCCTGATTCACCTATCGTAGCAGCACCATTAGAGACACACGGCAAATATAATAGCTCTCACCTCTTGCCATCATAAGCAGTGTTTCTACCATCCCACCCAGTACTCCTCACCATCTAGTTCCTCCAATGTTACCTCCTTGAGGTACTTCTTTCCCATGAGTTCTGCCACGAGTTCACAGGTTCTCCTTCGCTCCTCGTACTCACCCTTGGTTGCCTTCCCCCCCACCAGCTTATGGCGGACATTGGAGTTGACCACCAGGATAACCACATCAGGATCACTCAGAGGGACCAGCTCTGTAGGGTAGGGCTCTCTGGAGGTTAGAATAACACATTTAGTAACACACACACACACACACACACACACACCATGTTCACCACATACCTACAGTCAATCAGGAGGGCATGTCCCGGCTCAGCTAATGTGCACACAAATTGGTCCATAACTCCACATGGCATCTTAGCATAGTTATGCTCTGCAGCCTGGCACCTGAGGGCCTTGGTGACTCCACTGTGTGAGGTCTCCTCCATCAGCTGTTCCAAGAATGAGAAAATGGCTACCTCTAGGGAGGCAGAACTGGAGACCCCGCCCCCTAGGGGTACCTCTGTAGCAATGACAGCATCAAAAGGGCAAAGGTTACTGGTTAGGTCCAGAAACTGTGCTAAAACTCCCAATACGTAGTTCCCCCAATGCTTCTCCTTGCATAGTCTACTCCATTCCTCATCCGTAGGCTTTGAGGGGAGGGGCTTGGAAGGGGAGGGCCAGGGGATAAGAAGAAGCGGATCATCTACCGAACACGAGTAAACTCTGATTACATCCGAGTTTGTTCTTCGACCAACCACAGCAGTCGACTTCTCCAACGCCTAAATAAAGCGAATGCAGTAAAATGTTCCAGCAAACCAGAGAATGTAGAGCGGAACCGACCATAGGAAGAACGCAGCCTCCATTGTAATCCGTATGTTCCCCTATCAGGTTAACTCTTCCCGGAGCAGCAGCTGCCACTTTTGGATTACAACCAAATTCTCTTTTGAATACTTGGACAGCTTCCTTGACGGCCATGATCACGAGTACAATGAGGGGATTTCCCGTCCCAACTCGATCGGCATCTATGATGAGATATTCGACCTATGCCTAGTACATACACATATAACTGAGGAAAACATGGTCGCAAGAGAACCCCCCAAAAAGTTGACTATTAGAGAGGAGAGTAGAGATGGTCCGGAAGAGCAGCAGAAGACAGTGTCTTGTAATCAAAGGACTTATTCCATTCTCCTGAAGATTCTGGTGTACTTGAATAAGTACGTACTCCATAGTCCAATGTTTTGTTTCGGGGTCCAGATCTACACAACAGTCAGATCATGTCGTGTAGTTCCTTTCACTTTATACCCTGTTCGGATTGTGTGTTCGTCAGTTTATCTAAGTGAAAAATGTCCGTGGACGCATGTATGATCTAAGTCTGTTTATCTAGCATGGTCCTGAATTTTTTCGGTCTTCCAAGTGATAAAAGAGAGTGGACGAAGTGGACGGCGCGAAAGAGAACTATTCATCGACGAAGGAACTTCGTCAGTACCAATTTTCAGTACTTAAAACAAGGAATAAGTAAGTTTCATACTGACTGATTAGTGCTATTCCAGGCATGTACACTAACATGTCACTGCATGTACACTAACACGTCATTGCATGTCACTACTGTCACTGCATGTCACTACTGTCACTGCATGTCACTGCATGTCACTGCATGTCACTGTATATCACTATATATATATGTCTCTATGCATGAGTGTCTGTCTCTTTGTGAAATTGACTCTGTCTTTAGGTTCTGCAAAACCTGAAATGGGAGGTATTCCTTATCCTAGAACATTTTCACGAGCTCAAAGCACTGCTACCACGGCAACAGTGGAGAACATAGCTGATCCTAACATGATCAAGCCCCATGTCTTTCAGCTGGCATACCACGCACTGGAGGCTTTTGCCAACCCTAAACCAGTGAGTGATGTAGCAAATAGAGGGCCCACCAGTAGAGGGCCCACCAGTAGAGGGGCCACCAGTAGAGGGGCCACCAGTAGAGGGCCCACCAGTAGAGGGTCCACCAGTAGAGGGTCCACCGGTAGAGGGTCCGCTGGTAGAGGGTCCGCCGGTAGAGGGCCCACCAGTAGAGGGGCCACCAGTAGAGGGTCCACCAGTAGAGGGTCCACCAGTAGAGGGCCACCAGTAGAGGGCCCACCAGTAGAGGGTCCACCAGTAGAGGGTCCACCGGTAGAGGGTCCACCAGTAGAGGGCCCACCAGTAGTGGGTCCACCGGTAGAGGGTCCACCAGTAGAGGGCCCACCAGTAGAGGGTCCGTCAGTAGAGGGTCCGCCAGTAGAGGGCCCACCAGTAGAGGGTACACCAGTAGAGGGTCCACCAGTAGAGGGCCCACCAGTAGTGGGTCCACCAGCAGAGGGCCCACCAGTAGTGGGTGCACCAGTAGAGGGCCCACCAGTAGTGGGTCCACCAGTAGTGGGTCCACCAGTAGTGGGTCCACCAGTAGTGGGTCCACCGGTAGAGGGTCCACCAGTAGTGGGTCCACCAGTAGAGGTTTGAAGTACTATGTTTTGTGATTTTGTGATTACAGAAACAACCACAAGAGAAGAAATCATTTTTCTTTGAACCATCTGATACAATTGAAGAAGAAGGCATGGACACAGAAGAGATTGATGGAGAAGAGATTGATGGAAAAGAGATTGATCGTATTTCTATTTCTTCAAACAGTGATGAAGACTTGTTTGATCACTTTGGACCAAGTGATGGATTGTTTGAAGGAGAGGAAGAGACGGACCAGCCAAGTGCATCGTATGTTATTTGTGCAAGGGGGCTGGGGCATGGGTTTGTGAGGTGTAGAGGGGATGTTGAGTGGTGTGGGATGTGTCTGGAGTGGTGTGGGGTGTGTGGAGTGGTGTGGAGTGGTGTAGGGTGTGTGGAGTGTGTGGAGTGTTGTGGTGTGTGTGGAGTGGTGTGGGGTGTGTGGAGTGGTGTGGAATATGAGGAGTGGTGTGGGGTGTATGGTGGCATGTGTGGAGTGGTGTAGGGTGTGTGGAGTGGTGTGGAGTGGTGTAGGGTGTGTGGAGTGTGTGGAGTGTTGTGGGGTGTGTGGAGTGGTGTGGGGTGTGTTGAGTGGTGTGGAATATGTGGAGTAGTGTGAGGTGTGTGGTGGCATGTGTGGAGTGGTGTAGGGTGTGTGGAGTGTGTGGAGTGTTGTGGTGTGTGTGGAGTGGTGTGGGGTGTGTGGAGTGGTGTGGAATATGAGGAGTGGTGTGGGGTGTATGGTGGCATGTGTGGAGTGGTGTAGGGTGTGTGGAGTGGTGTGGAGTGGTGTAGGGTGTGTGGAGTGTGTGGAGTGTTGTGGGGTGTGTGGAGTGGTGTGGGGTGTGTTGAGTGGTGTGGAATATGTGGAGTAGTGTGAGGTGTGTGGTGGCATGTGTGGAGTGGTGTAGGGTGTGCAAGATGGCGTAGGATTGAGATAGTGTGAGAGTAAATTGGGGAGGAGCGCTGGGTGAGTTGGGATGTGTGGTGTGAGCTGGTGGAATGGTTTCTAGAAACCCGTGAGCATTGT
This sequence comes from Halisarca cf. caerulea, assembly GCA_963170055.1. Taxonomy (NCBI): domain Eukaryota; kingdom Metazoa; phylum Porifera; class Demospongiae; order Chondrillida; family Halisarcidae; genus Halisarca; species Halisarca cf. caerulea. The sequence continues at coordinate 26,089 of CAUJGJ010000483.1, read as the reverse complement.
CTACTGTAGATTGCCTCTCACAAGACGGACTCGGAACAAGATCAGTGAAAGTGAGCCGAACCGTCGTCACCCCAAAGTGAAGCGACTGGGAGGGTTTGACGATGTGTGGAAACATGAGGGCCTGACCGGGCTCATTCTACGATTCAGGTTTGCTCGACATGAGGGGGAGAGCCGAGGGGCTACTGACCTGTTGTTCGACCACAGGTGAGGTCTTGCTGAGAGAGCGAGGGTGAGCAGTGAGTGTGTTTTGAGTGCAAACCTTCCCTTTCAGACCGTACTTCTGCTACTGGGTGACTGTTGTTCAAGTCATCATCCTCATAGTGGCACTGTCTGTGTATGGGTTTGCTCCTATTGGTTTGGGCATTGCAATGGAGCCCTCAGACACTCTGGACCTGTCCTTAGACTTCAGACAAGTAGAGCGTAATATCACACAGAATGTGTGGGGAGGACCGTCACAGGTGAGGTGTGGTGGTGAGGTGTGTGTCATAGTCTTTACATGTTACTTGTATGTTTCTTTCTCCGAGTTGTGTGCTTGTCTTCTGTACTGTCTGTGTTTACTGTCTATTTACTGTCTGTTTGCTGTCTGTGTTTACTGTCTGTTTACTGTTTGTTTACTGTCTGTGTTTACTGTCTATTTACTGTCTGTGTTTACCGTCTGTTTATTGTCTATTTACTGTCTGTGTTTACTGTCTGTTTGCTGTCTGTGTTTACTGTCTGTTTACTGTTTGTTTACTGTCTGTGTTTACTGTCTATTTACTGTCTGTGTTTACCGTCTGTTACTGTCTATATTTACTGTCTGTGTTTACTGTCTGTTTACTGTCTGTATTTACTGTCTGTGTTTACTGTCTGTGTTTCTTCATGTCTATATTGTCTGTTTGTTGCACTGTAAGGAGTCGCTGGTGCTACTGGGGGCAAAGTATGCTCCCTGTATGAGATCTGACCGTCAACTGATGAGTGCCTTTGACAAGGACAAGGCACAGGAGGAGCAGACTGGCTGCTGTGTCTACAACGAGGGGTCGGGATGCTACCAAGCACCACAAGGCATGTGCACATCGGTCAGTGCCTGTATAGTCACGTACCCCACCCCCTGTCTGACACGCCCCTTTCTGAAATGCAGATCCTGGCCTCATGGGTATATGAGGATGAAGGGCTGGTCAACACTAGTCAACCTTCCCGTGTTGTCTGTGGGCAGTCACCGAGGACATGTAGGGCTCCCATCTCTCAGAGACCAAACTTCTGGTCTGAGAAGATTACGGAGTGGCCGGTGTGTGTGTGTGTGTGTGTGTGTGTGTGTGTGTGTTTGTGTGCTGTGTGTGTGTGTGTGTGTGTGTGTGTGTGTGTGTGTGTGCGTGTTTGTGTGCTGTGTGTGTGTGTGTGTGTGTTTGTGTGCTGTGTATGTGTTGTGTGTGTGTGTGTGTGTGTGTGTGTGTGTTTGTGTGCTGTGTGTGTGTGTTGTGTGCTGTGTGTGTGTGTTGTGTGTGCTGTGTGGGTGCTGTATATGTTGATATGAGTGTGTACACACATGCATTCACATGTGTATGGGTACATGCACGTGTGTGTGTATTGTAGTATGGTAAGTATTGCAGTGTGCAGCAGTGATCTCTGACCTTTCCTGGTAGATCTGTCTAGAAGTTGAGGACTCTAATGTGAACAACTCACAAACTAGTTTTCTGAACTGTAATCCTATTGGTCGACCATGTTGCTTGGGGATACAAGCTCAGTGTATGATAGCCACTCAAGACGCTTGTCAGTTCATGGGAGGCAAGTACCATCCTGAGGCCACACTTTGTGCACAGGTAAGGGGTGGGTGTGAGGGGGTGTGGGGAAGGGGAGGAGGGACTGAGGGGAGGATGGGAGGAGGGAGGGGGAGGAGGAAGTAGAGGGGTGGGGACGATGGAAGTAGGAGGTAAAGGGAAGGGAGGAAGGAAGGGGAGGAGGGGCTGAGGGGGAGACAGGAGGAGGGGAGGTAGAGGAGGAGGTAGAGAGGTGGAGAGGTCGAGAGGTAGAGAGGAGGGGAGGTAGGGGAGGTGGAAAGGTAGAGAGGAGGGGAGAGGAAACAGAAAGGCAGATGTTGCACACAGTAGTGAGTTGCCATTCACTTGATTTTGTATTCATTTTAGATTGACTGCTTTGAGGATGTCTGCGGTCTTCTTCCCTTTGGTCAGTCTAACCATCCAGACCAAGTCTACAGACTTTGGATTGCTTTGTTCTTACATTCTGGGTTAGTGTCAGAGGGTGTGTCAGAGGGTGTGGCAGTGGGTGTGGAGTTAGTGTGTGTTATTTGGTGTGGCTGTGTTCTGTTGCCTCCCACAGGATTTTCCAGATCATTCCAACAATTTTCTTTCACTTTACATTTCTTCGTGATCTGGAAAGACACTTGGGATGGCTCCGGACATGCATCATATACATTGGGAGTGGCGTATTTGGAAATTTGCTGAGTGCTGTCATAACTCCATATTATCCATCGGTAAGTGGACACACACTCCACTCCTCTCATTTGTCAACCCCTCCTTTATTACCCCTCCGCCCCACACATCTACTCTTAATGCCCTCACCCTGTTTCCCACTCACTCCTCCTCCACTCACCCCTCCTTCACCCTCCCCTCCACACCCTCACCCACCACCAACCCCCCACCATGTGGATTGATCATTCACAATATTGCCTTCTCTATTTCTCCACAGACTGGCCCATATGGATGTATTATGGGAATTATTGCAAGCTTTATAGTGTTCATTATTTTGGAGGAGAACAGAATTGACACGTTCAAGTTTGACCTTCTCAAAATAGCTGTCATAATAGTTGTTATTGTAGTCCTTGGTCTTCTGCCATACGTCGACCAGTGGGCGCATCTTGGAGGACTTGTCATGGGATTCCTATTGGGAGGGATGCTTATGCCGTACATTCCAGCTTTTGAAGAAGAAGACATCTCAGAGAAGAAGGAAAGACGAGTTCGTGTTACCAAATACATCTGTCTGGCAGTCTCCATACCTCTGTCCATCATCTTTTTTGTTATCTTCCTTGTCGTGTTCTATGTGTCCCAGCCGTACTGTGACTGGTGCTCGTACCTGACATGTCCTTTCCAAGAAGGGTTCACTGTGTGCATTGACCAAACAGCCACTCTGAGGGCAAGGGGTTGACATTGCAAGTTGTATCTAATTTTAGAACATACCTGTATTTAGTAACAAAGTCACGTGTTGTGCTAAATTTAGTTACAATTTCATTCTCTTGTATACAATGACGTCCGTAGTAATTATGTGGTGATTCCGTCGCCTTGTATACAGTATAAAATGCAAGGAAGAGTGTTCAGCTGAGCGCGAGCGATAGGAAGATGGGGCAGAACACCTCGAAAGGGAAACAAGGCGCTCGGTCGGGGATTGCTCATGGAGAGCGGAAACATAAAGTGAAGGCAAACGTATCAGAAGACATTGTAACGGTAAAAGAACCTCGTGTCTCGCACAACTCGCATCAAGGCGTTCGAACCTCTACTTTGTCTGTCACGAGTAAAGAAGAGACGATTGACAAGTTTTTTCAGAAATATAGAGACTCTCAAGAAGACTGTATATTAGCAGAAGGTATGAAGGCGTTTTGTGAAGACCTGGAGGTGGACCCCACTGAGTTTGTTGTCCTTTTGATAGCGTGGAAGTTTGAGGCGAGACAGATGTGTGCCTTCACCAGGTCCGAGTTTACCAAAGGTTGTCAGAAGCTGAAAGTCCACGATATCAAATCATTGAAACAGGCCTTTCCTTATATGTTACAAGAAGTAAAATCTCCTCAGAAGTTTCAAGACTTGTATTTGTTTACATTTTCATTTGGTTTAGACCACGGAAGTGGTCAGCGCGTTCTTCCTATGGACATGGCTGTCCCGTTATGGGAACTCGTTTTCTCTCAGCAATCTCCTGACATTCTGGCTCGGTGGTGCAACTTCTTAAAAGCTACAGGGGTTAAGGGGATATCCCGGGACACATGGCAATTATTCCTACCTTTTTGTCGAACCATTTCATCTGATCTCAGTAATTATGACGAAGCAGAGGCATGGCCAAGCTTATTTGATGATTTTGTGGACTTTGAAAGAAACGGACAAGAAAATTAATCATTTTTGTTTTTCTACGCGTCTTGTATTTTACAGTTTCTGCATACATTGTATGTGATTTGAATTGTAATTATTCAATCTTATTTTATTTCAATTGGAAAATAATGTTACAAGCAATTGAGTAATTATGAATAGTTAAATGAGTCCATTGGAAATGATAATGTACAAAACTAACATATTTCATATACAAGATCAACATGCATGCACACGCACACAATCATTCTGACATTACACCGCGGCCGTACACACAAATACATTTATACTGCAGGAACAGCAAACATGAGTGTGCACGGAGCCTCCACAGAACACCACAACAATACTATGTACACTGCTAGTTTCTGATGAGAAACAGATGGTCCATTCAGTGTGTCATCCCAATTTCAATAAATGACTGTTCTGATGTTGCTGGCTGGAAAATATCTGAATTATCGACAAAATTTGAATTACCAAGTGAGCCAAACCCCAAGTCATTGTGTAGGTCTGGAGGTTGGAACTGATGGCATTCACGAGCAGGTCCCACTGCAGAGGGCACTCCATCTAAGAAGGTTCCCATCTCTCCAAACTGGAGGTCGGTTAGTCCCCCGTGACCGGGACAAGTAGGACCCTGGGATCCAAAGCTAGACTCCAAGTCTAACCACTCAAGGTGGTCACTCCCAGGTGAGCGGCTCAAGTTGGGAAAAGAGGGCTGGATATGGGAGTACTCGTGACTGGGTAGATACAAGTCTGATCCACTCTTTGCAGAGTTGTTGATGCTCAGCATTGGGGATGGGCTCGCCATGTGGTGAGGGTGTAGATGGTTTTGTTTGCCAATGTGCTGACTCAGTGGACTAGAGCCATACAAACCATGGGAGGCTGCAGATGGACATGGACAAAGTACTAACAAACTGGAACACAAACACGAGAATGCATGTCCACGACTACATGCTGTGCCTACCTACATGAAGTGCTGTACACATACCCAAATAAGGAAACACACAGAGAGAGTACACACCTGGTGGTACGTCCACGTCAAGAAAGTCAAACAAATTGTGAGATGTGTGGTTGGCCTGCGTAAAACGACAGTGATAAAATTACATCTTGAAGAACACATTACCAGAGGCTGACTCACGGATAAAGATGTTTCCATGGCATCCTTGTTCCCACATCCATACATTGCCTCAGATTTGGTTGTTGTTGACAAAAGCTGGTCATGGAAGGGCTGGGAGGCAGTGCTAGTGAGGAGGGGTGTGTCACGGACCAACCCACTGGATACCTGCAGATTACTTTGAGACATTCCTACCCCAGGTGTAGGTTCTGAGAACTTACCCGGATGCGAGCCATTGGACAGAGACATGAGGCCTTCAGGGGCTGGTGTGATGGTGTCCGGTGACCACGACACTGAACCCGACAATTTGAGCTGCTCCAGAAGGTCTTGAGTGGGGCTTAGTACCTCATGACTGGAGGGCGGGTCACTAGATGGATTGGGGGTGGGGCTACGATGGAAGGATGGAGATGACTGACTGGTGATAATCTGAAGAAAGTCCTCTGATGGTCTCTTCCCAACATCCGGTGAGAGGGTAGATGAATTTGCTCTGATCCCCGTATAAGGCGAGTTGTTCTGTGACCCAACAGCTGACATATCGTGACTAGAGGCAGCTGGTCCATGTGGGACATGAGTGCTGGTGGTGGAGGAGACAGGAGTGTGGATGTCGAAGTTGTACATAGCCTCCACAACAGGTGCTGGGTACAGAGTACCACTCTTCCCACTCAGATGGACTCGCTTGCTCTGCTCACAGATCTCCTTAATCTTCTCCTGCAGTTGTTCTGCCTGGAGTTTCTGTTTGGCTGGGGTGGATGTAGGGTCAGAACGCTGCGGTTTTGGCTGACTCCCATTCACCGGTGCACTAGGGCCACCAACAGGATTTGAAGCGGTTGTCAATGATTGCCTTCGCTCCATCATAACCTCTGCCACCACCGACGAAGGGAGTTGCCCATTGTTTTGCTCAAGTAGCCTCTCCAGAAGCTCACTCTTCTTCCCTGTCACTCCAAGTCCTCTCTCCTTGCAAGCACTTCTCAAGTGGTTAACCTTGATATCTTCCAGCTTGATCTTCTGCCCATTTTCACAGCTGATCAACGATTCTGGAGAGAGCTGAGACGAACTGTTGACAGTACTGCCTGTGTGACTTGACTTGTGCATGTCCATTTTTGGTGTGCCACGCCCACTTTTATCACCTTTCTTCACATGGTTACCGCCCTGTTGAGATAGCTCACCAAGTGCTTTCATAATGGCTGTCATCTGCTGGTCTTTGTTTCCACTGGATGCTATCTGTGAGAGCTGTTCTGGGTATTGCTGTTGGAGAAGCTGGATCTGCAGGAGGATCTGCTGTTGTTGAACAATGTAGTCATACGGACCTGAAGGTTTTGTGGTGGTTGAAGGTTTCTTCTCTATCTTTCCATGATGGTTGGGTGGTTTGTACTCATGGAAATTGTACTTCCGAACTTTACTATTTTTTGAACTGGACTTTTTCCTTTGTGGGCGAGGTGACATGACCCCTCCCCTTTTCTTACAAAGTACAGATGCTGAGAAAGGTGTACTGAAGTTGGAAAGAGCAGAGGGTGAGGAAGATGACACAGGGACATTCTCTGGTGATTTCAAAACAGGAGAATCCGCTTGAAGACAAGAGAAGTCAAGGGGGGAGGGGAGAGAGCCAATTGAGGATTCACTGACTTTCCGAGTGGAAGATCTTTCTTTGGTCTTGTCTGTATTGGACTCCCACTCCATGTTGCTGGTATCTTCAAGGGACATTGACATAGACAGCTGGGATGCAGGGGGTGGGGATTGAAACACAGCGTCCATATTAGGAGATCCTCCAATGGAGTGGCGCTTGGTCATATAGTGACCTGATGTGGTAAGGGTGCCAGCTCTCGATGCCTCTTGAACACTTTTCCGTCTGATGATTCTGCTGATGGCACTAGCTGAAACTTCAGGAGGTGGTGAGGGATCAACCTCAGGAGACCGCGACACTTCATTGACATCTGATGCCTTGGATAATGGGATGTTTTTCAGAGCACGTACAATGCTCTCATCACCAGGATCCAAGATCCCCTCTTTGATGAGCTCAAGTGGTCCTGGTCGCAAGGCAATCCTCTGGTTCAGGTTCTCTGCTAAATTCTTCCTCCTCAATTGATCTTGGGCAGCTTGTATACCTGGGGCTAACTTTGGATCTAGAGCAAGAGAGGAGCACTCAATCCTCCTTCCCCGCTGACTGACAGACATACCACATACGCACCTTTCAGAATGTTCAGGTTCACCACATCGTTGAGCTGTGGACGCCTTCTTATCTTCTGTTCTAACTGATTGGATTTCTACAACCAAAGAGGACACATGTTAACAGACTCCATTACACAATTCTATGGTTTCCATGGAGACAAATCAAACAAGGAAGAACACATGAAGCCGCACAACTAGAGACAACTGTACCTTTTCCCACTGCAGTTTCATGGCTTGTGATTGGAGCGCTGGTGAGGCTGGGATAGCTGAGCAGGACAAAAGCACACGACCATAGACAGCCAATACACTAGGCTAAGGTGAGAATGGGTATCACTGAGTTGCTGACACAAGAGCAGACGTACATAACAGACACAAGAGCAGACATAGCAGACATAGCAGACACAGGATCAGACATAGCAGACACAAGAGCAGACATAGCAGACACAAGAGCAGACATAGCAGACACAAGAGCAGACATAGCAGACACAAGGAGATACAGTCAAACCTCATTAAGACAAACATCAAGGGACCCACAAAATTTGTTCTCATTATCAGAAGTTCTTATCAGTATATAGTGGATCAGGATATACATGCACAGTACTACAGCAAGCCAAGCAAGGCTTGGAAACTAGTTTGTGTCAAGCACAAATTTGTCTTAAGAGTGCATTTCTTATGAGGTTCTACTGTATTTGACGCATGCTGAATGAAGGAATTGTCACTTGACAAAGAATGAATGCAAACCAGCAAACAAGGAAAGTATTCAGCTCATCTGTTGACCACTCACATGTCAGGATGTTACGGGCTATTAACTCTTGCTTTTGAGGTCTCTGGTTGAGCTTCCACTCAACAGCTGTAGATAAACAAACAACACCTGACATCACCCAAGTCAGAGGCTAAGGGTAGAGAATACCTCAGATAAGTACAAGAGGTACTGTGTTCTTGCTGTGTGCTTGGGAATTCTAAAGACCAGCTATATTGCAAATTGTGTGAGTGATCTCCCTCCTCAAACAGTTTTAGTATGCTTAAATGGCATAGCTTTTCACAATAACAAGATGGCAGACATTACACAATTTTAATTTCCCCTAAGCTGGAGGGATTCCTGAAATGTTGAATACCAATTCCAATGCACAGTAAGGCAGACCTCATGTACAAGGAATAGAGCAAAGGTTTCAGGTGAAGGTATCAGGATGGAGTAGAGGGTGTATGCAAGGGATTAATAAAAGACAATTCATCAAAGGCTGTGATGTCATATGCTGGTCACATGACTGCACACTAGAGGTTTCAGTTGCCACCAGGGTTGGTGGGTTGCATGGCTTCCCTCAGAACCACAGACTACCACATCCCAGGACCTGAGGAAGAGAGACTCCTGTTCCCCTACACACAGCTTTGGTTCCACTATGCACGCATCAGTTTCCACTACTCACAAATGGAATCTCTTTCATTACAAACTTGAATTGAAATGCTCACACACACAATGCCTACCGAACATTGCACACAAGTAGCCATATCACCCCCGCCATCCACAGCCCACAGCACACACACCAGAGCAAGCATAACCCCTTTGTGCACACCCACACATCCACCACCCTCTGTACAGAGCGTGCGCGCGCGCGCACACACACACACACACACACACACACACACACACACACAGAGCACACACAGAGGTCTTATGCATAACTACATGGCTCAAAACAGTCAACCACATACACTCCACAATGACAAAGCATACCCTCCCACACACTGTCCGCCCACTGTCCACGACAGTGCATAAACACAAACAAACGACCGCCAGGCTCTCCATCTCACCCCAAACCAAATAGTATATGCATAAAATGAAAATTTATTGTTATATTCAATGCGATTGTATTACAATAGCATAGGACTCGGCTCCTATCTCACCTAGCTGCGCCTCGTGCCTCGGCACAGAAGTGTCTTCCACACCCTCTTGTAACGGCGGAAGGTCGGGAGCGTATCCCGTAGCTCCCTCCCGATCCAAGCATCTTCCTCTGGATCCTTCAGAGGCCATTTATATACGCTATAACATTCGGATACAGCAACAGTCTGTAACAGATAAAGCAGAGGAAGTGAGAAGAATTTCCTAATGTTCATCATTTAGCAACGGTTGCGAACCGACAGCTCAATCGTGCACCCAATACTCACCAAATAATACAAAGTGTCTCACTATTTACAAATTTCTAAACCCTGTATAGCCGTACCAGAGTCTATACAGATCAAGTCCAAATTTTTAAGTCAAGATTTTTTTCAAGCGTGACAATCCAAGAATAGAACCGACCCTTCAGCCATGTTGGAATTTACTGTAGAATTTCTACTCTCCACGCCCATTGACTTAATTACAGGGAAACCCCCAGTTCTGCTTAAGATGGCGTCTGTGGAACAAATGAGAGCGGAGCAAAGAGCTCTATTAGAAGGTAAAGTGTACTCTCTTCTTTAAAGGCTTGTCTGCACAAAAATTTATGTCCTGCCTATAATCATAAGTCAAACATATGTGTTTTATTCAACTACTCAGAACAAGACCAAGGGCTTGAAGAACTGTCCAAGGTTTTGCGCCGTCAAAAGGAAATGGGGTTAGCTATTGGAAGAGAAGTAGAAGGACATATTGGTGAGGTTGAGGATGATTGGCTTTAGTGTTCTTACGCAATCCATTATGTACCGTACACTTCCCTTGGGGTATGTTGTTGAGGTTACCTTTGAAGAGTAATTTTGTTCCTATTTCTCAGACATAATTGACGACATTTCGAGGGAGACAGACAAGGTACATATAAAAATGGAGAAAACAACAGATCGTGTCAACAGATCAAGACAACGCAACTGTCTGTGCACTTGTGGTGAGTTGCATGTGTGGTGTTCATCCGTACAGGACCTCATCTTTGTACCTTTCCTTATTCCCTCTAGTACCCTGGCTGGTGGTGGCTGTACTGATGCTCCTCATTATCATTATTGCTGTTGTACCATTTAATGGAAAACCATGATTTTATTTTGTATATATTCACTGTATATGGTTTGTTTTTATTGTGATTTTTCATTCATGATTTAACAGATGAAAACAACTGCAATGTTATAGCAAACAGATTCATCCATACAATGTCATCGGAGACTATACAAGGAGCAACACGTGTAGGGGAGGGGGGGGGTTACACAGTGTACAAACAAATCATGTTCTTTGTGCACATCAATCACTATCCCCCATCCCCTCCGTGTCCCTATCATCCCCCACACCCTCCCCGTCCCTATCATCCCCCACACCCTCCCCATCCCCATCACCCCCCACACCCTCCCCGTCCCTATCATCCCCCACACCCTCCCCGTCCCTATCATCCCCCACACCCTCCCCGTCCCTATTATCCCCCACACCCTCCCCGTCCCTATCATCCCCCACACCCTCCCCGTCCCTATCATCCCCCACACCCTCCCCGTCCCCATCACCCCCCACACCCTCCCCGTCCCCATCACCCCCCACACCCTCCCCGTCCCCATCACCCCCCACACCCTCCCCGTCCCTATCATCCCCCACACTCTCTCCGTCCCTATCATCCCCCACACCCTCCCCATCCCTATCATCCCCCACACCCTCCTTGTCACTATCATCTTCACTTAGTCCATCACTGTTGTCTTGACTGTCGCTTGGGAAGTCTCTGTGCGGTCCACTCAGTCTGTCCTCTTCCAACCAAGCCTTCTGTGCACTAAGCACGTCACCTCTAGACACACACTGGCTGTACCTTTCTAGAAGCTCACTACAATGGTCAAACAAGGACATAGTAAGAAGGATCACGACAGAAAGTGGCACAGCTTCACCTGTTGAGAGAGAGGAAATTCAACCCCCATTTGAATTTGGAGAGGATAAGATGTGCCATCTCCTTAAAACCAGTGATGACAAGAGTGGCTGCAAGAGCTTCCACACATGACAGCTGGCATGGCCTACCATAGTTAACTGGGTTGGCTGCAACTAGATAGGGGAGCAAACGTGGGTAAGACCCTCTCATTTTGGGGAAGGGTGTGATGTCTAGCTGAGCCCAAGAGCAGTCAATGACAGCAATCCCATAGTTCCTCACAATGTCCTTGTCCTCTGGTGACACACAATGCACTCCAACCGGTGATAGGACAATGCCTCCAAATTGTTGAGAAATGGCCAATTCACGGATCAAACCAAATCGAGCGAGTTTTCTACCAGTGCACTTCTTGGGATCACAGTGCTTCATATCCTGTGAAAGGACATACACTAACAGTCGCAGACTGCGTTGCTCTCTGACAAGGAAGTATATGGTCCGACGTCCCAACCTACCCACATAGCGAGGTGTACCGAGAGGTCTGCACCTCTGCTGTCATCTTCATCACTATCTCTATCCTTTGATTGCAATCTACATGTATAAATTCGTCAAACATGAGTTTAGGGCAAGCAAGTTCGCAAAGTAGGACAAAGCATAGGGTCCATGGACAAAGTAATTATAACCTCTCTCTTTTTTGACGAGCCTGTTTCTTTCTTTGCCTGCCAGATTCCTTATGCTTGCCTTTAGGCATGGCCAATCGACAGATCAAACGACCAACCGAAAATTCGTTCACGGGTGAAACCAAACTGTTAGGAATCTTCGCCACTTTTGCAGAAAGCAGGGTAGTTCGTCTCGTATCCAACCCCGCTCCGCCATTTACATAAATGGTTCGCAAGCTTGCGGAACAGGGATAAAGATGGCGGAGCAGGATCTAGGAATAGTCTCGCGTGACCTCTTCTCCTCCCCCCTTCGGGGGGGGGGGGGGGGAGGGGGGAGAAAAGGTCTGGCCACGCGAGACTATCTAGGAAAGAGTACAACATATAATAAAATTATATAGTATTCCGCTGCAGACCCATTTCGTCCGTAGTTTACCAGCAAAATATGGAATTAATGGGGCAATAAGTATCATTTAGTATACAAAGCATCGAGTCTTGAAATACTCAATTCCATACCCATAATTGGTTATTGCCAAGTATACAACAGCACTTATAATGGTATGGCTTTACCTCTAGATCTGTGGTCACATTATCACTAAAGCAACGTGTTGCTCTGTGTAATACAGTTGCAAGAAGTATGTATCCTTTTTATTCCTTCCCAGTCTTCTCCTTTCCTCTTCAGGTTCTTAGTTATAATAATTATTCTACACTTAAACTCAACTTGTCTGGACATGCCCAGTGGCAGGAAACCTTGCTCTGTGTTCACCGCCCTCCTTAGTCTTCTGCCCGACATGCTAATGGTTCTATTGCACAAAGTGTACAGTTTATACATCAATCACATCAGCTGTTCTTATTAGCAATGGGTGCATTCAATGCTTCATTTTGCTCAAAGAAAGTGTAAGAAAGAGTTAATGTGTCCACCTTTGACAGGGCAGGGTCTTCGTTAAACTCCGGGTCAATGTAGAAGAAGACAGGCATGTCAACCTGAACAGTGCAAAGACTACAGAGTACAACAAGCGGCAGATGATACGAGACAGGGAGAACTTACTTCCTCTCCTGGGTTCAGTCTTTGCTCTTCAAAACAAAAACACTAAAATTGAAATCCACAGATTTGTGTATAGTCAACATTCATCACATCTATACACACACACACCCCCCATCCCCACCCCACACACTCTTAAACGCATACGTACATAACACCCAGTTCATACTTGTATCTTATTAAAATATTGCCCAGCATCGAATGGTATTACATTGTATGTAGCAATTCCTGTAATTGGCCTGTCAGTGGGATTCTTCGCACTGTAGAAGGCCAAGGCGGTCTCTCCAGGCACAATCTAGGGAATGAACTAGCATCATTGAACGACTCACTACACCACCACAACTGCTGTGTACTGTACCCTAATCTCCTTCTGATGAGGCTTAAACTGCCACTGCATCCCAGCACTTGTACTGCTGGAAAACCTAAATAAAAGAAGAGATAGTGAGGGCTATGGGTGGCAACTGCAGCTGGTCTGACAAAGGTTAACTCACTTCACAAGTAGCTCTCTGTCACGGACAGCTGACATCTGCTCAATCTTCACTCCTGCTTCTGCTTTAGACACCGTCCCACCATATCCTGATGCCTGGACAAGTGTAACACATCTTTATAGCACAACAGGTGATAGTGCATCAGCCGAAGCCACAGCCAGTGCTCAATGAACAAATGTGATAGAATATGCATACACAATTTAGAGTGTCTATGGTCAGAGTGGCCACCGACCATGCATGTAGCGCTTGGTTGGGGACAACACACCCCTCACTCCAAACACACCTCCCTCACTCCACACATCCCTTCTTCACTCCACACACCCCTCCCTCACTCCACATACCCCTTCCTCACTCCAAACACACCTCCCTCACTCCACACACCCCTTCCTCACTCCAAACACACCTCCCTCACTCCACACATCCCTTCCTCACTCCACACACCCCTCCCTCACTCCACACACCCCTTCCTCACTCCACACACTCCTCCCTCACTCCACACTCTCCCTTGTCCCACACGTACCTGGCAGTACAGGCGGTACAAAGGCACTGCAGCATAAGACAAACCTAAAATACCTACTGCAATTGCACTGACATATATGACGGTTCGTTCATTAGCTGATTTATAGATTTTTCCAATATGGTCATAGAACTGCTTGTCAAATGAAGAATGACGATGGATCCAACGTGTTGATGTCTTAAATAGCATCCGATGATTCCAAAGCCTCATGGTAACCGTAAAATGCTTTTTGCTTTCGTGACAGAGAAAGGACTTTAGTAGCAGCCTACAGGAGGCCATTTTCTCCTATTAAATTCTGGTAACGCCTCCTCGATCCCTGGGATGGCCAAGAAACTGTACGAGGATTGTCAAGCAGGCGACTTGGAAGCGGTAGAGAAGTTTTTGTCGAGTGAGAATGTGAACGGAAACAAGATAAACGAACTGATATTTGATGCTGGTTTGGGTTTTAAGGCGACTCCATTGCATGCAGCTGTTGAAAGTGGGAACAACCGTCTTGTTCGAACCTTGCTAAGGCATGGCGGTGATCCGTCCATTCAGGATGGACAGAAGTATACTTGTCTCATGCTTGCTTGTTCTTTAGGTAAAGTGGACATTGTCCGCGCTTTGATGGATCACGGGGTGGAGATTATGCCGTCCAAGATATCAGGTTTAAAATCCACTCCATTGCACGAAGCAGTGATGGCAAACAACGTAGAAATTGTGGAAACGTTGTTGAATGTAGAACCAAAACTTTTGGAGTTAACCGACAATCGCCAGTGGACAGCTCTGCACTTTGCCTGCCAGTACGGGAAATGTGAGGTGGCCAAAGTACTCATTGACAAAGGAGCCAACATCGATGCCCAAATAGATATTAGGCGTACTCCTCTTCATCTGGCAGCTTTCGAAGGGTATCCAGAGTGTATTGAGTATCTTCTGGAAAAAGGTGCCAATCCCAACATTCAGAGTGAAGGGAATTGGACGGCATTAATACTTGCAGCTCAAGAAGGCAAGACCAGGTGCGCTGACCTCTTACTGGCTGAGCCACGCACTGACATCAACCTACGAGCCAGCAATGGACGCAATGCTCTCCATTCAGCTTCATTCTATGGGCGATTGGAAATTGCTCAAATGTTGATTGATAAAGGAATTGAATGTCATATTCCTGACAAGGATAGGTGGACCCAGCTTCACTTGTGTTGCCAGGAGAAGCATCCAGACATTGTCAGGTGCATTCTGAGCTCTGGGAAAGTGACTGATATTGATTCAAAGTCACACAACGGTCGCACCCCTCTCCACAGTGCTGCTTTGAAAGGTTCATCAGAGGCTGTCCGTCTTCTTATTGATGGAGGGGCAAAAGTGGATGAGACAGACAACAAGGATTGGACTCCCCTTCATGTTGCTAGTCAACACGGTCACACTGCTGTCGTGGAGTCCTTGCTGAGGGCTGGGGCTGACCCCAACAAGGTTATATCAATGGGAAGAAATGCTCTTCATCTGGCAGCATTTGAAGGCCGTGTTGAAATAGCTGAGCTACTATTGAAGAAGGGTGTACATGCACATGTACCTGACAAGGATTTGTGGACACCACTTCATCTTGCTACTCAGGAGGGGAAAACCCAGATTGCCTTGATGATCATGAAGAGAAAGGACATTAATATTAATGCCCAGGCTCACAATGGCCGCACTCCTCTACATTCTGCTTCATTCTATGGTCGCAAGGACCTAGTCAAGGCTTTGTTAGACCACGGTGCAAACACTTATGTGAGAGACGAGAAAGGTTGGTCTCAGCTCCACCTAGCTGCTCAGGAGGGTCATCTGGAGATTGTGGAATTGTTAGTAACAATGGGGGCTCCAGTCAATGCTCAGTCAGACAATCTCAGGACTCCAATTCACTTGGCCTGCATGCGTTCACATGTACAAATTGTGACCTACCTTACAAAGCACTCAGCTAATCTTACACTGAAGGACTCCAAGAATTGGACGTGCCTACACGTTGCTTATCATCACAAGAGACAAGATGTGTTCAGAATTCTCCTGGATAATGGAGTCCCAGTTGATGCACAGACTGATGAGGGACGCACCTGTCTGCACATGCTCTGCACACAACACAGTGGCACACAGTTCTACTTTGATCTACTGCTGGAGCACAATGCAGACATTGGGGTCAGAGATAGAGATGGTAACACCCCTCTCCATCTGGCAGCTACTAGCAATAGTCTTGACCTTGTTGAGCGGCTTTGTCAGCATGGTGCTGATGTTGAATGCGAGAATAATGCAGGTGTACGCCCCCTTGCACTAGGTGTATGCCACATTGGTGTTGTGCGAAAGCTCATCAGCAGTGGTGCTCTTGTAGATGCTTGTGATAAACGGGGCATGACGGCCCTTCACCATGCGTGCAGCAAGCAATCTGTGAACATTACTGTCATTCAAGAGCTCATAAGCCACAAGGCTAGTGTAAACCAGCTTACACAGGATGGCTCTAGCCCTTTACATTTGGCTTGTCAAGTGGGCACCAAGAAGCAGATTTTAGAATACCTGCTTGACAAAGGTGCCGAGGTGAATGCTGCCAACAATGACGGCTACACTCCTCTCCTTTACACAGTTAGAAAAGGGTTGTCAGACAATGCCAAGCTCCTCATCACTGCAGGAGCTGAGACCAAAGCTAGAACAAAAAAGGGTGAGAATTCTCTTCACATGGCCTGCACAGGAGGGAGTGTGGATGTCGTCAAAACATTGCTGGATGCATCAGTTCCTATCAATGCCTATGATTTCAAAAAGAGGTCCCCTCTCCACGTAGCATCCCTGTGTGGACATGCATCCATTGTTAGAATTCTCTTGGAGAAGAAGGCTAGCACAAACCTGTTGACAGAAGAAGGAAGGAATGCTCTTCACTTGGCAGCTCAGAGTCATCATCGGTCAGTGTGTGAGGTTCTGGTGGAACATGGCATCAATGTTAAGGTACGTATATACTCTTGCTATGACCATTATTCTTGAAAGTGTGGTTAGTTGTGCATATCTTTATACAGGCCACAGACAGCAAAGGGTTAACAGCACTGCACATAGTGTCACAGTTGGGATTCTGTGATATTGCCAAGTTCCTGGTCCAAGCTGGTGCTAGCCTGGAGTCAAGAGACTCCTCAGGAGCCAGTCCTTTGATCCTGGCCTGTCGGAATGGGAAGGCGGAGTTGGGACAGTTCCTAATCACCCAAGGAGCTGACTGTGGATGCCAGGATGAGAATGGATTCACTCCTCTCATGGAAGCAGCAGTTGCAGGCATGCTAGATTTGGTGACTGTTCTGGTCAACAGACAGGTTGAGATGGATGTGCAGTGTCACACAACATTGGACACTGCTCTGCATTTTGCAACGGCCAACGCACACCTGGAGGTAGCCGAGTTCCTTGCCAAACGAGGTGCATCCTTATGCTCACAGAACAGAAGTGGGAATTCCCCCCTTCACTTGGCTGTCTCTCGAGGCTATCTTTCCTTAGTTCAGTTCTTCTTGAACTGTCCATCAGCTAATCTTGCCTTAACGAATGCTCTTGACCAGTCCCTCCTGGCACTAGCTATAAGAGGGTATCACACGGAGGTAGCAAAGTTCCTGATCAACCAAGGGGCTCTTCTGTTCTTGGATCAGGCTGATGAAACGGTCTTGATTGATTTTATTACATCAGAAGGCTTAGATGATGTTCTGGCAGCCATTTTGACAGCCAATGACATGGAAGGGGCTTTGGTAGGATGACAACTCTGATTTGTACTTTACCTTTTTTAGAGTGTTTGAAATGTATGAGCTCATGATTAGCAATGTAATTGACTGTTTAATAAGACTATGTATTATTTAATTATTATACAATCACAAGTAATGCATGATAATTGTGAACCAATACCGTCAAGCAGCTGATATATAAAATCATGTACGCACATGGCACATGCATGGTGATGGTGTGAAGGTAAGCATACTGCACAGAACCAGGTGTAGGTACATGTATAGGTCTGTGACAAACTAACAATGTTTCCACTTGTATATTCGTTCCAGTCATAAGCCACTGCTTTAGTTCAACTGTCACTGATGTCATAAGTGTTGTGATAATGAGAGACTTCCCGAACTTTTACAAAATTACATGTTTGAATAACAAGAAGAACAATCTAAAGAGAGACAAGGGGCGATAACACAGTAGGCACACACACACACAGAACAACTTGAGAGAAGACTTACAGTGTTAGAAATAATGGTCAGCATTCAGACATTGTCCGACCATTTTGGCATTTTGTCCGGCCCAAAAAAGTTTGGGTCGGACATTTGGCTGAGCACTAACCAGTGATGTTAGTATGTTAAAATTTACAGCCATAAGGATAAAAGTGATGCAACTCTGCACTATGTGTGTGTATGGTAGCACATGTGTATCTTTTCCTTAAATTGTCCGAGCAAAATTGAATTTGTCTGATCCAAAATGACAGTGCTAGTACATTTGTCCAAACACTATCTATTCCTTATTTCTAACACTGGACTTACCAGATCAAAAGTCACCAACAGAGCAAAGCCAAAGGAAACTGAGAAGGCAATGCCAGCAACTGTGCCCTGAGATGGTATAAGATTGGTTTACACAAAGGGAGTATAATTCTAAATAGAGCCCATCATCTCACCTCCTCACACAGTTCATCAAGACCAGATCCTTTGCATATGTCTGTACTTGTAACATCTACAGGAGGTGGGGGAACCGGGACGAGGAGAGTAGGATAATGAGTTGGAGGAGTGACTCGGAGTTAATGATCACTTACTGAAGAGTGTAGCTGTGGGAAGACATCTTTGTGCATCATTTAATCCAGGTCTCTCCAGAACCTGTTGACATGCCAGACTGATCTCCAAGTAGACAGTGATGACAAAGGCCAGAGCAACACAAACCAGCACCCACACCAGAGCAAAGAGGAGTAGGAGAATGATGGACTAGAGGAGAAGAGAAACAGATAACAAAAGCTTACAGAGAACACTAGAGGGATGGGAAAGTAACTCACAAACACACTACAACTGTAGCCCAAACAGGTTGTTAAGATGTGACCTTTGATTACCTCTCGGATGTACCCAGTAGCGTAAACAGCAAATATGAATGTCAAAATCAAAGGGAAAAAGGACACACCAGAGACCACAGCTATTGTGGGACCGAAAATGGAAACTCTGCCAAAGAACACATGGACCAGTCCAGAACATTAGACACAGTTGAAGACGTACGAGAACAGAAGTATTGACTCACGTGTGCTCCAAATGAGGCACTCCGGCCAGTGCCACCGTCCCCTGTGCACCCGCCACAGCAAACCCTATGACACCGATCAAAGTCACTGTGTGGAAGACAAGGGTTGCATACGGGATGCTCTGCCAGAACTTGGAACAACACATAGAACAGCCATCACCACAAGACCTGCTGGACTCCTCTCCGTAGTGGCCTGAGGACAACGAGAAGCTAAAACAACACCTCAAGGAAAGATGGAAAGGAAACTCACTCATTGTCTTCAAGACTACACCTCTCTCCCAAATCAAAACAACCACTTCTCTTAGTACTTTGCTAATTCACTCTCAGTGTTGTCTAAAGGCTCTCTATAACACTGTCACACTAAACACTAAGAACCTGACCCTGCATAAGGACTCAGGAATGACAATTCACCAACCACAAGAATTACAAATATTTTATCACCATCTAGCCAAGTTGCTACTAGTGGTGAGTCACTGACATAACATAAAGACAATGTGACAAATGGACAGTAATAGAAGTAAGTACTGATCCACTGATAGCTAGTGTTTGGTAAAATGTTCACTGAAGATTGTCCACAAGTTTCTAGCCTGTGCATGAGGCAAGCAGATGAGACTGAGTTGGAATAGGATAGTTTGGGAATGGAAGTTGGAAGACAACAATTTAGAATGGATTTTGGAAAGATGAAAAATATTCTTACCTTCTGTGGTCCTATCCCTGGACACATGGAGAGGTCTTCTTGAGAGGCAATAACAACAGCTTCTAACGTCTGCAGACGAGTACTACTACATACTAGAGCAACACACACAGTAGTCTGTTAGCACTGACCTTGAAGTTATTGAGTAGTGTAGATGCATCTGTTCTGTTCACCTTCCTAACAGTAGAGAGACACTCCACAGCCTAAGAGATGAGTACTTTGGCCTCAGTTTTCAGTCCAACCACTCCACATACAACACCACAGAAACCATGTCCATGCACAGATATCACATTATAACAATCACCCTTGAAGTGAGATCACTATCCAGTTTCTCCTTCAGGACGTCCACTGGCTTGTGCTCAAATGCTTTGTACATCTCCAAATAGTGTGCAGCCTCCTCAGAGCTAGTATATGAGATAATCCATGTGTCAGGTGTGTGTGTGTGTGTGTGTGTGTGTGTGTGTGTGTGTGTGTGTGTGTGTACTACTTTGTGCTGCAGTTGTTTACACAAATTGCAAAGAAGTCACAGGTACAGGTACAAGGACAAACCTCCATGCCAAGACCAAAGAAAGATCACTTAATATTGCAATTTTTGCCAAATCACTCAAAACTCTTTGACAATCTCTCTAGTTAATCAAAAAGTACCAAAAGAAGAGTTTGATATGATAAGACTTTGATACTATAATTAGGAAGACATCAACAAACTACATCTCATCTAATGTGATTGTTACTCACCAGATCAACCAACACCAACAGCAGACGAAGGTCAAAGTTCTTTCCTAATTGCCTCAATCTCTGATGAATGTAATCTGGGTCCATAACATGGTACCTGCAGCTGGGTTCATAACATGGTACCTGCAGCTGGGTTCATAACATGGTACCTGCAGCTGGGTTCATAACATGGTACCTGCAGCTGGGTTCATAACATGGTACCTGCAGCTGGGTTCATAACATGGTACCTGCAGCTGGGTTCATAACATGGTACCTGCAGCTGGGTTCATAACATGGTACCTGCAGCTGGGTTCATAACATGGTACCTGCAGCTGGGTTCATAACATGGTACCTGCAGCTGGGTTCATAACATGGTACCTGCAGCTGGGTTCATAACATGGTACCTGCAGCTGGGTTCATAACATGGTACCTGCAGCTGGGTTCATAACATGGTACCTGCAGCTGGGTTCATAACATGGTACCTGCAGCTGGGTTCATAACATGGTACCTGCAGCTGGGTTCATAACATGGTACCTGCAGCTGGGTTCATAACATGGTACCTGCAGCTGGGTTCATAACATGGTACCTGCAGCTGCAGATGTAGTACTATCTCTAGCCAAGCATGACCACCTAAACACACATGGTCACCTATCACATTACACAGGGCTACCTACCCAACTACAAACGGCTACCAACCTACCCAACTACAAATGGCCACCTACCTACCCAGCTACAAATGGCTACCAACCTACCCAACTACAAATGGCTACCTACCTACCCAACTACAAATGGCTACCTACCTACCCAACTACAAATGGCTACCTACCTACCCAACTACAAATGGCTACCTACCTACCCAACTACAAATGGCTACCTACCTACCCAACTACAAATGGCTACCTACCTACCCAACTACAAATGGCTACCTACCTACCCAACTACAAATGGCTACCTACCTACCCGACTACAAATGGCTACCTACCTACCCAACTACAAATGGCTGCCAACCTCCCCAACTACAAATGGCTACCTACCTACCCAGCTACAAATGGCCACCTACCTACCCAACTACAAATGGCTGCCAACCTACCCAACTACAAATGGCTACCTACGTACCTACCCAACTACAAATGGCTACCTACCTACCCAGCTACAAATGGCCGCCTACCTACCCAACTACAAATGGCTGCCAACCTACGTATACCCAACTACAAATGGCTGCCAACCTACCCAACTACAAATGGCTACCTACCTACCCAACTAAAAATGGCTGCCTACCTACCCAACTAAAAATGGCCGCCTACCTACCCAACTAAAAATGGCCGCCTACCTGAGGAACATTGCACAGGCTGTGTGGCCTAGTATGAAGTCAGGGACAATGTCATCCACTTCCCAAGGTACGTTCTTTATGTACTTCATCACAGGATTACTGCGCTACACAATACAGAAGAAGGTCACGTCTTGGATGAGAAAAACACTGAAGAATCATTTGTAGTGTTGTCGCATGAAGTACCTGCACTGGATGGACTGTGATTGCTTGGGATCTGAGGCTTCCACCAGAGCTAGTAATCTTCATGTCAATAGAAGATTGAGGATCTGTGATACCCTGGTGGGATCTCTGATGTATCCCCTCTAAGGATGGGTAGTCACCCTTGCTTTGAGACTTGGACCCACTGTCAGATAGGTTATTGGGCTCCAAAACTCCCTCTACATTTGCTGTGTTTTTAAATATTAGGGGACGATCCAGAGGATGTATTTCTTCTTCTTTACTAATATCTTCTAAAGTTGGTACGGTAAATCGTCCTCGCTTGGCCATTATATGCTGAAGTACTATTCTAATGCACAATACATTCATGCACATGACGGTATTAGATAATCCGCGTCCATTTTCCCATTAATTTATTAAAGGTACGGCCTAAAATGGCGTCTGGTTCGAATTCTTTGTGTTCTCACTCAGAAACAACTATTGAATCCAGCGGGACTGAAGAGATTTCTGTACTTTATATTCTATATTTGAAATTGCACAATCTCTTACTCTCTGTGTTAATCTATCTGTTTCAGGTTTGTGTGCGTTGTGGGCTGTCGGTGTCATCCAATAAGTTTTCAGTGGATGCTTTTTGTGAAGGAAATTTTCCTCTGACTAGCTTTATGGGGTAGGTTTGAGTTTAGTGCACTTTAGCTTTAGGGCAAAGTAATTTGGAACGGTTGGATAATTTGGATCAGAGCCTGTATCTTTTGCTATGACCAAGCTGCCCAGCCATACTTGCCACTACTGAACGCCCAATTCATGGAGACATTACTGACCAAAAGTTGTACCTGTAGCTTTCCTACTACTGACACTGCTTTTACCCGACTGTTCCAAGTTACCCCCCTTTATCCTTTATTTGTACAATGCATACAAATGTTGATATAATTTTTTTTCTACTGTTTTGCTCAGATCAGAATTTGATCAGAAATTATCCCCTAAACTAAAGGTTTGTTATGCTTAGGTAGTAGTAGCCTTATGGGCCGGACTCATGCTCGCCTGCTGTTATTAGTCACGAACAAGCAAGCATAAGTCTGGTCAACAAGACTATGGTGGGGTTGGAATTAAGGAGAATTCTTTTTTCTAGTGTTTGTTATCAGAAGCAGTGACATGTACACCGGTATCCCTGACATGTACACCAGTGTCCCTGACATGTACACCGGTATCCCTGACATGTACACCGGTGTCCCTGACATGTACACCGGTATCCCTGACATGTACACCGGTGTCCCTGACAGTGCACCGGTGTCCCTGACATGTACACCGGTATCACTGACATGTACACCAGTGTCCCTGACATGTACACCGGTATCCCTGACATGTACACCAGTGTCCCTGACATGTACACCAGTGTCCCTGACATGTACACCGGTGTCCCTGACATGTACACCGGTGTCCCTGACATGTACACCGGTGTCCCTGACATGTACACCGGTGTCCCTGACATGTACACCGGTGTCCCTGACATGTACACCGGTGTCCCTGACATGTACACCAGTGTCCCTGACATGTACACCAGTGTCCCTGACATGTACACCAGTGTCCCTGACATGTACACCAGTGTCCCTGACATGTGCACCAGTGTCCCTGACATGTGCACCGGTATCCCTGACATGTACACCGGTATCCCTGACATGTGTACCAGTGTCCCTGACACATACATCAATATCCTGACATGTACAGCAGTATCCTGACATGTACATTAATATCCTGACATGTACAGCAGTATCCTGACACGTACAGCAGTATCCTGACGTGCACAGCAGTATCCTGGTGTGTATCCTAACCATGCCGTCTGCATGTTTTTCCACAGGCTTCCATCACTCGAAGTACTGTGAAGTCGTGCGAGGAGTTCACACTAGGAAAAAATACTCAAAATAATGTGTGTACAGTTTCCCTTCCCTTGTAAGTGTGTAGAGTCACATTCTATCTTCTTTAATTTTCTAAAACTTTAGATAAAGTTGTTCTTGTACAACATCTACTGCAAAGACAATGGTTACCGGCCAACAGCTCGGGAGAGAATGGCTATTATAGTATGGTGAGTACTCTGTGTGTGTGTGTGTGTGTGTGTGTGTGTGTGTGTATGTGTGTGTGTGTGTGTGTGTGTGTGTGTGTGTGTGTGTGTGTGTGTGTGTGTATGTGTGTGTGTATGTGTGTGCATGTGTATGAGTTGTCCTAGACAGTATTGAAAATTATAACTAGTTACTAACTAATTAACAGGTAGTCGGTATATCTCAATATTATCCTCCAATTCTGCTCCCTCAGTTATGACATAACTGAGGGACTGGTTAAAAAATATTTTAGCACTATGTATATACCTGGGCCAATTGGAAACCTTAGCCAAATATTAGACTTCTGCTGTCAGTCTTTGCGATTTAACCCAGCTGTTCTTGTACTCTTAATGGCGGTAACTGCACTTGCTCCAGAAAAATGCTGATAATCAATATATTGAGTAGTTGATATATTGACTATTCAAAATTGCAATTATTGTATTGTCAGTTATGGATTGATATTGATATTGACTGCTAATATCGATATATTGTCTAGAGCTGGTGTGTGTGTGTGTGTTTGTGTGTGTGTGTGTGTGTGTGTGTGTGTGTGTGTGTGTGTGTGTGTGTGTGTGTGTGTGTGTGTGTGTGTGTGCATTATGTGTGTGTGTGTGTGTGTGTGTGTGTGTGTGTGTGTGTGTATGTGTGTGTGTGTGTACATTGTGTATGTGTGTGTATGTGTGTGTGTGTGTGTGTGTGTGTGTGTGTGTGTGTGTGTGTGTGTGTGTGTGTGTGTGTGTGCATTGTGTATGTGTGTGTGTGTGCGTGTGTGCGTGTGTGTGACTCTTTGGATCTTACGAACCACGTCTACGCAGGTACATACATCAGGAGTGTATCAAGGAAAGGAAGTGGCTTCCATTAAAAGACATCTGTGTGAGTTGCTATTTCTGCATGTGTCGTTTATCTGCTGGTTCTTTGTAGCTGACAATGTTCATATGTGCAGTACCGGCTGGCAGTCAACCCCACCCTGGTAACCAAGGTGAAGAAGAAGCTGAAGGAACTGTGCAGTGTTGTTCATCGATGCCACATGGTGAGGTCTTGTGTTCCTGGATCACCCTACACTATAATGACTCACTCAATGACTCACCCACCCAATGACCCACCCACTCACCCACTGACTGATCCATCAACTAACCTGCCCACCGACCCACCCACTGACCCACCAAATGACCCACCCAATGACCTGCCCACTGACCCACCCACTGACCTACCAACTGAACTGCCCACTGACCCGCCCACTGACCCACCCATCCTGGTGTGCAGGCACCTAAGGAAACCTTCCTTACTCTGATCAGTGAATTATTGGGAGAGAGTGTAACAAGTGAAGAAAAGCAGTCCATTTCTGACATGTGTGTACGGTTAGTAGTGTACCCATGGCCCAATCTTGGAAGAATAGTTCATATATTTTCCCATTTCAAAGGTTGTTTGGAGCCTTGGCAGAGTCTGCTGGAACATTTGCAGACAAGAGGAAGTAGGGTTGTTTGTGTGGCCATTTTGCTTGGACTGCCATGTTTGTGACTCTCCTTTACAGTCATTTGCCATTTCAAGAGGCTATTTTCCACTCGGTTGTGGAGCACTACTGCTTCAAGGCTGCAAGTGTGAGTGTGGATTGTGTGGGTGTGTGCATCCGTATATGGGTGTACACTTGTGTGTGGGTATGTACGTCTGTATGTGGGTGTGTACACTTGTGTGTGTGTGTGTGTGTGTGTGTGTGTGTGTGTGTGTACACTCATGTATGATGCCTAACATCACTTGAGTTTTTCCTCTGTCCCCAGAGATTTCCTGCTCTGAAGCCTCCATCTGTAGGTTCTGCTGACCTTTTCTTTCTGTGGTGCTTGTTTTATAGCTAGTCTGAACCTTAGTCAACTGCTGCACGCTACGTTTGTGGAATCAGGAAGGAACTGGTTAGGATGGCACAGAATATACCATACATCAGTAAGTGATTTCAACTACATATGAGTATACGTACATGTGTGTGTCTCTCTCTCTCTCTCTCTCTCTCTCTCTCTCTCTCTCTCTCTCTCTCTCTCTCTCTCTCTCTCTCTCTCTCTCTCTC
>CAUJGJ010000481.1:22200-60200 GCA_963170055.1 Halisarca cf. caerulea | reverse complement strand
ACGAAAAGAACAAACAAGTGAGCAATCCAAAAAAAATCTTTCTGGCTAGAGGATATAATTTGTGTAAAAATGTTATAACTGGAAACCTGTGTTTTCACCCTTCAATTGGCCAAATTTAGTTTAAATTGCTAAATTGCAAGGCATCACTTGATTATAGCACTATGCGGTAACATGTGGTAACATACTGTAGAAGGTTTTAGTAGAGGTAGGTTACGTATGAAAAGTTCACCCAAGAGATTTTTTCTTGGTCTCCATAAAACTGACATTTTAATGACATTTCACACATACATACTATTACCATGCAACAAACAGGATCACTACTATAATAGTAGTTTGCATGTCCTGCATGATAAACTGTTTTGTCATATTTCTATTTGAATCTTCATTAGACTACTCATGTAATTTGCCAAATTGAATGATTTACTGATATTTTTTGCATATCCTTTATTTTGATTCATTGTAATTTAATTCACATAAGACTGTTCTATTTATATTTTCTTCCTTTCTCTATCCTTTTTTTATCTCTGTTTTGCTTTTTGTATCTTGTTTCCTGGGTGCCTAGGATAGTAGCCATTGGCTAAAGGCACTCCCAGATTAAATAAGCTTACCTAACCTAACCTATGTGCAATGTTACCAAAGTTGCTTTCTCTTCCTATTCTGTTGATCCGTGAAATTTACAATGTCATCTGAAAGATGTTCCACGAAGCATTAAGAACAGTTACTGATTCATGATGTTACAAACAGGAAACAAACAAAATCCGAACAAGGCACAGTCTGCTATGCATAACCTGTGTGTAGTTCAAAGATGAATAATTTTGTGGATCCTTCTGGACAGTAATGCTTGGTTGGATCTTACCTGTACACACCCCTCACAAGACATCCAATGTGTAGTGTCCCCTTACCTTCCATCCATATGCGTACAGTAGCTGCAGTTTAAATTGGGAGAATCCTAGTACTTGAATATACTTTAATTCTTTTGTAGTGAAGACTCTGTGTACTCATTCCAGTCTTCCACTGCTTCTCCAGAATACTATGTGATAACATTGTTCAGCTTCTTGACGAATGTGCACGCATGCACGTGCACACACACACACACACACACACACACACACACACACACACACACACACACACACACACACACACACATATTTACTCTGACAGTGCTAATTGAAACTTAGCTCTTACTGAAAGAGTATAATAGGTCTGGGATCAATGAATCACATGACATGATAATAGGACTTTTTGGTATGGAACATGATGCTGTTCTGCAAAGCAGCAACAGATGGAACTTTCATGAACAGAAACGTATTATAGTGTTTTGTTATCTCAACCATTAAATTTGTTTTCATTCACAATGTTTGCAATTATATCCTTTTAGAATGGTTGGACTGCATTTCATCTTGCCTCAAGATATGGTCATCTCCATGTTGTCAGAGAATTGATTGAGAAGATGAACGTTGATGTGCTTGCTACTAAGCAGGTATGCTGTCTGTTATAACTTGTGTGTTTGTGTTAGTTTACTTGAATACCCAGTGATCTCAATCCCATAACTTGGCTCATACACGCTCCTTATATGATTTCCTCCTTGCATAAAATTAATGAGTCCTTGTACTATGTATTGTGTGCTTTCTCCAAGTTGAACTTTTAGCATATTTTTGTAAAAATTTGTGTTTATACTGACTGTTTATTTTACCCTCTAAAATTTAATAATATGACATCCTTTCACTTGAGGGCTGTTAACTATAGTAGTAGCTATTTTGTACTCATGACCGTGTGGTCCTCCACATGTGTGTATACCTGCATGTTAGACTCGATAAACTGGTGATATTAGCAGTGGTGTAGGAAGCTCAGAATTAATGTTGGGGCAAAATCGGGTCATTTGTTACACTTCGACAGCATTATACACTATGATTTTTACCAAGGAATACAGTTACCATTAACTTACTATCATAAACAGTAAAATTAATACATAAACTCATGTGGCAATAAGCACAAGATTACAAAATAAACATACTTTTTGGGCCGCCAGAAGGCGGCCCCTATATTATTTTTACTTTGACCGGAAGTGTCCGGAACGTCTGTAACGATGTATATATATATATGTCAACAACATGGCGGACGCTAAGGCAGTACCCAATTCTCGCCTATAATTCGACGAAATTGGAACGTTTGCTCCTCATTTAATCAGCGAAGGGTCTTTTGGAGTAGAAGAGATCTTCGAAATGTTAGTTTCGGGAATAACGTCAACTTCCAAGCGATTCGAGTTTCCACGGCCGTGGGCGGCCCACGAGTTTTTTAAACTTGAATCGCTTGTTTTAAAGTGTTCAAATAGTTTCAGTCTGGCAAGAACACTGAATACATATAGTTATATAGTACAAAAATCAACAAAATGTCAGCCCTACAAGCTATCATGCATTTTAAGTCAAGGCAAACTATAACCGAGTATGTTTAACCTAGTATCTATTATATCTATCACCCTAGGCAAAATGTTGATGCTCCTTGCCTGGCTGATTCACTTCAGCAGCGAGCCTTCAAAGTTTTCATGCACCGTGGCGCATAATCGTTTTCTTCGAGCTTCAAATTTGGACTGTTTGAAGGCTTTCATGATCTTAGTCTTGTTCTCGGCAATGGTGAAAAGGGTGGTCTTAGGGATATTGTATCTTTCAGCAATCTTCATCTTCGTAGTCGTCTTCAGTTTGCCTTTATGTTTGACTGCCACGATATTCACTCTGTATGCTTAGTGGCAAGTGAAAGCTGAAAAACTACCAGCTGTGGCCCCTTGTACTTGTTATCTGATGTAGTTATGTATAAAAAAGCCTAATAGGGGAACAATAACCTGTACGCTTTATCAGATAATTCGTATTATCCGTTTGCGTACTAATCGGAGTTCATTTATATTAATTTATATGGGTTGCAAGCTGGGATATTGAAACTTTGTGTGCAATATCCGATCTTACTTCTTAACCGAGTTCGTACCAATGAGGTTATATATATACATATATATATATATATATATATATATATATATATATATATATATATAGGACTGTTACACAACCTTTTATTCCTGCTACATGAGTGCATGGGGCTGATGAGTGCCAGCTTTCCTGCAATATTTATGTATGTGTATGTATGTGTGTGTGTGCTTGTGTGTGTTCGTGTGTGTTCGTGTGTGTGTGTGTGTGTGTGTGTGTGTGTGTGTGTGTGTGTGTGCTTGTGTGTGTGATAGCATTTCAGAGATCTACTCACAGTCTCTGTGAAGGGGTTGGAATGTTCCCAAGAGTTGCCTTGTGAATCCCATTATACTTAGGTAGATTTGTTTCCTGATACTTCCTAACTGTTGAATCATTTTTGTCATATTACCTCCTACCCTACCAACCTCCCCCCCTTCTCCCCTCCATCCTCTAACTGTCTCCCTCCCCAAACAATTAGTTTACAGAAGGCCATTGTATGGCTACTATATATGACCTTGCTAGGTAGTGCAAGGATGCTGATATTGAGTTACTGGCAATAGTTACAGTATTAGAGTATTGTTTTGTAATGTGAAGTGAATCTACATGTAAATTTGCGTGATTTGCTGATTATTGTTGTATTGGATTCAGTGTGCTAGAATAGTTAAATTGAAGTATTCCGCCATGCAGTGAACTTTGCTGGTTCCAATTGCAATGTATTTATCTTTAGCTTATACCTGTATCTTGGGGTTTCCTTGAAATTTTACATTATACTCAAGTACTATCCAATGCATAACTACTGTGAAAATTTTATCTTTTGTATCCCCAGGATGGTCAGAATGCTCTTCACCTTGCTGCCTTTGGTGGGCATTTAGATATTGTGAAATACCTTATTCTAAAGTTTGCAGACAAAAGATTTGAGTCTACCAACTTGGGTAACACCTGTCTACACTTGTGTGCACAGGAAGGTCATCTGGCAGTGGTGAATTTCCTTATTGGAGAGTGTGGATTTGACCCTGCTACTGGAAATAGGGTGGGCTATTGCTTGTATCGGGCTAGCGACTAGACAAGTGATTTACCTTCATTGAAAGAGTGTTTTTTAGTTGGTTGAATAATTAATAATACTGTTTCCTGTTGTCAACTAGCAGACCAAACTACAACAATCTGTACTTTCCCATAGCATAGAGCGATATATACAGATGACCTGCTACCGTTTGAGCATACAAATCTGCCAGATCATTTGATGTTACAGTACATCAATTTAGAACTATGAAATAGCTATTAACATGAAAGGGAATGTGACATTTTGCAGTGAAGTTCTTTGACTGGTCTCACCAAACTGTACTCATGCAGGATGTGCCAACCACCTTAATTAAAACACTTATGTAACTACTGTAATAGTGACTGTCACAGCTGCTGATTTCTCATTTATCCAACACTCTGTTGTGAATCCTCCTCAAGTTGTGTACAATCTAACCCGAATTGTCCAACACCTGGTTTATCGAACACATTAGTGGGTCTCGGATACAAATGTCATCGAATAAACCACTGGCGAATTTCGCTGTATAGAGTCATTATACTTTTGATGTGATGACACATGTATGGGAAAGGATTGAGAATATACTAGACCATCTTTTTGATAATAACTGAAGCTCAAACTGAATATCCTTGATCAAATTTAAGTCTGCTATTATACATTTAAAGGGCCACTGACACGTTCATACAAGTTGGTCTCAAATGGTAGATATACCTACCTAACAACCAGAAATCGTCAAAAAAGTGACTCCACGTCTTTCGTTTGCGAGAAAATCGCAAACTTCCAGGCGACGTCTTGTTTGAAACCGCCATTTCGGAAATGACGAGTATAACAGTTCCATGTGACGTTGTCACAGGATCAGGTGTCCCCCCTAAAAGTTTTCCGGCGTGGGCGCTTATTGAATACAAACTCTATACCGTCGAGGCGTTAGGGTTAGGGTTGGGTTAGGGTTTAGTATTGATGAAACGATGGGGGGACACCTGAACCGGGGGGACACCTGATCCTCCGACAACGTCACTCCCTACTGGACAACGAGAATGTATCGGTCGAAAGCGAGGTAATCGAAGGGCTATAATAGCCAAACGAAATCGATGCCTAAGACTTGTGTAGCAGCGTTGTGTTGTAGAATAACAAGTGATGGATCCAGCCTACATTTGTTCCCAAAGGACGCGGCGTTGAGTGATAAATGAACGAGACCCGTCTGCGTACACAGCGCCTAGTGGGATAGACCTATGGAGCGTGCAGCCTCTATTCTACGAAGGATTGCAACGGGCAGGAGGTTCATATGAGGATATAGCTTAGGCATAGGTAGCAAGGAGCTCGTTTTTGAGCTCGGCTTGGTCCCAGCACTGTTTCCTTCAGCCAGAGATGAGAAATCTTGGTTATAGAAATTCTTTGACATGCTGGATCGATTAGGATAAGTTTTAACTTTGGACAGATAACGCATGTCACAATTTTCATCAACAATCATTCAGTTGTACAACGTTTCGCCCACTTGGGCTTCTTCAGGTACACACAACTAAAAACTGTGTTTTTAGTTGTGTGTACCTGAAGAAGCCCAAGTGTGTACCTGAAGAAGCCCAAGTGGGTGAAACGTTGTACAATTGAATGATTGTTGATGAAAATTGTGACATGCGTTATCTGTCCAAAGTTAAAACTTATCCTAATGAGAAATCTTGGTTAAAAGTGTGGTACTCGGCTTCCATCCACAGCGAATGGCCACCCAGGGAGCTAGAAATCTCTGCTTCCAGGATGGCCTTTCGTAAGGGAAAATTATGTATCTCCATAAATACAGATTGTTCCTTACAGGGCATTGCTTAATTCTTTGAAGCTTCCACCTGGTGTACATCTCAAGCGGACAAATGAGGTCCATCTGAACTGAAGCAATCCTGCAGCAATTTGTTCATGAAGTGATTTCTGCTTTGGAGGATTGCTTCAGTTCAGGTGGACCTCATTCATCCCACCCGCCCTTTGTAGCGAGCCATCACAAGACAGTGTCACTCTTGGGACCACCACTAACTGTCCTGCTTATGGAGGTTTTGTACATACACATGTCAATGTGAGGGATGTCAAATGAGGCAGAACAGTTGTGTCTATTGGCTAGACATTTCAGAAGTGTCCTTTAATAGAGGTTTCACTGTCAGTAGTATTACATTGTGATTTCAAAATTTGTAAATAAAAATATATCATGCATGGTTATGTATGTGCTTGGATACATGGAAGGACACTTAAAACATACATGTTGCCTAGGATCTGATGGTCCAGGAAAATTTGAGCAAATTTTGTGACTGCACCAAATGTTAAGTTTACTTGCATATACCTTCCAAGATAGTAACAGCACCCTGTATCATGCACGCAGAGGTCTGCAACTGTGCAAAATCCACAAATTCAGACATACCCCAAAAACCCTGGGTGGTCAGGGATACTCTGTATCTCTGAATCTACCTCAGACAATTTTTCATTCATAGGATAAATCTCCTCGCAACAGGTGCTTTTACCACAGCTTTTACGAGCAGTTGGAACAGGACTGAGGTGTAAACCTGCAACAATTTGCGGGTAAAGTGCAATGTTTACTAAATGCACCGTTGCACAGGCACACAAGCCATCCTTTTTTTTATCTGCAACTATTCGTTATTCCCCAGTCGATGTTTGAATTCATCATCCGAGCCTGAAAGGTTTGCAGGATCTTCGACGTCGCCGACCACTGACAAAAGGGTCGTACCGATAAGTCTTTACTGGAACTTGTCGCTCGCTTTGGCATCGACCACCCTTGGTCCTTGGTCGTATATTTACTCGTGGAAGAACGCCTGAGCTCATTGAATAACGAGGACGAGCATTATACCTCAAACTCTTCTTTTTACTCGCCGTCCGACATAGTTTTCTCCCTAAACGGTCCTGTTTGTGACGTCAAACTATTTTGCAACGCTTTTTCCAGGATTACGGAAGTCGCCCACGCATTAATTGGATTTTGAGCACCTTTCAAAGGCTATAACTCCCCCACTATGCGTGCGACAACACTAAAATGGGTATCATTGGACATGGTTTTTCAACCTCTTTAACATATCAAAAATTTTCTCAATGTGTCAGTGGCCCTTTAAAGCAAAATCCCTATGTCCTTAGAAAGACGTTAATGGTTAATTTTTGATTTTGCTGAATAGCATCATTACACAGGTCCTTGTTGCTGCCAAATCTTGATGTATTACTTTCTGTTTTGTTTTCAGTACATGCAACTGTATGGGTAGGATCTACTGCAGGTGATTTTAAAAAGATCAGGGAAGTAAAGTATATATATTCATCTTTACTAGTGTCTTTTCAAAGATGTAGGGATCTCGATCTGTGCACCCTTCTCCGCAATAGTATTTCCTAACTTCGTTGAGTATCAAGCAAGTACATGCAGAAATGTACACACACACACACACACACACACACACACACACACACACACACACACACACACACACACACACACACACACACACACACACACACATACACGCACACACACAGACACACACACACAGACACACACACACACAAACATGCACACACACATAGACGATACCCTTCTTTTTTTTACAATATAGAACCGAATCTCAAAAAGGTAAATTGCTTGACATGCTTATACTGTTTATTATGATTCACAGCCAAGTCCAAACATAAGCATAACATGTACTCTTTACAAGAACAGTACTCTTTACAAGAATTACTTTTAATTGAAATTTCAACACTCTCCTGAGTTTTTTGCAAAAGAAATTCAGCTGTAGTAAGGCTTCCATTTGCAAAACATACCTTCAATACTATTGCAGGATTTTATTTGGAAGGGAGGGCCCTGGGTGTGGTCCCCTTCCCTCAATAAAATTCTGTAGCCTTCATTTTTGTGAATGAACACTGTCATGAATTGATCATGAATCCATTTATACAGGGAATAGTTTAAGTACACATGTATGCTTGCGGCACATGTGTGTGTGTACATTTAATACAGATATGATGGTTCCCTCCACACACCATTTGACCCCAGATGAAACCCTGTATTGGTACCCATTCTGTGGCAGGCCTATAGTATTGTTGTGTGAAATATCACAGCTGCTGGAAGGTTAATACTGCCAAATTCTAATGACCTTTTCCCAACATGATTGTTGATGCGCTGCATGTGATGAAATAGTGCCATGTTGAAATATTGTTTGGACTGTCCCATTTGTGTATTTTCATAGGTAACAAGAATATCTTATTGCTTATGAATACTCATCTTTCCAAACCATTGCAGATTACATTCAACACCATCATGGTTAAATGTTTACTTAATTTTGTAGCTAGTAAATACCCTAAATCGGAAAATATTCGCGAACAGTAAATTTTGTGAATCAGCGCCATATCTGGTAGGCCAAAAAATTCGCGATTAAAAATTTCGTGAGTCTCACCATACATTGTCTATACCTATACTTTTGAACGTGTGCAGGGATATTCGCGACAAAAAAATTCGCGAGTGAAGTCAATTTGCGAAAATCGCGAATATTATTGGTCGCGAAAATTTCCCAATTTAGGGTATAATATATTATAGTAATCATATGGAGGGAATTAAAGTTTCACCAAATAATAGTGTCATAACTTCGGAATTGTTGGTGATTCGTAAAGCTTTTCTTTCGTAAAATA
Source organism: Halisarca cf. caerulea (assembly GCA_963170055.1). Lineage (NCBI taxonomy): Eukaryota > Metazoa > Porifera > Demospongiae > Chondrillida > Halisarcidae > Halisarca > Halisarca cf. caerulea. The sequence goes on along the minus strand of CAUJGJ010000481.1, from coordinate 51,560 downwards.
TCTCTTCGATGATGCAAATAGTGCTTCATCAATGGAAGCTTTCCTGATAACCTCTGATTTTAAATGGAGTTTGAAGGCTGTTTTTTTTGGTAGCTATCTTGATAGATGCTAAAAACTAACCACATGAACGCTCAATTTCACAGGTTTGTGAAAAGTGTTTGCAAGTTCATGAACTGGAATGATGTGAAATAATTTTCTCCCACGAAACCTTTCTGGCATACTGTATAGTGGTAAATTGAATGGCTTTCTTCTTAAGGTGCAAAAGACACTCCATGCACAAATATCAAATTAGAATAGTCACTGTGATAAAACTAGCTCCATATGTTCCTTCTAGTGATTACTTTCTTGTTTGAACTAAAAGGCAAGAAGAAGAAAAAGCTGAAATAATGACATTGATGTTCTGTATACTTTCCAATTTTCAACGAAAATAAGGCACCTAGTTCCCTGTTATATATATATATATATATATACAGTGGTACCTGTTTTGAGAGACCACTGCCATGAGCGACCACCTCTTTTGAAAGACCACATTTTCAGGCACGGACTTTCAGTAATACATTTTTACCTTTGAAGAACGACCACCTGTAAAACGCGACCAGCGACCAGGGCAATTGGTTGAAAATAAGACAAAAGTACCTGTATTAAGCGACCATTCTTGGAGGACTTTTCATAGAATATAGGTAGAATCCTTCCTTCCACAACTGCAAGTGGTTTTTGCCTTCAATAGGTTACAAGAATTGTTGCAATCGAAAGCACGGATATCGACGGGCGGCCATTTTATTTCCCATCTCGTAATAGATTATGGCCAGTTAGAGCTCGAGTACTGAGGGAAATCAAAGGGAAGCGTTCTATCTTTAGAGAAGAATGGTTTAAAATTATCTAGAGAGCAGAAAAGAAAGTATAAAAGGGTTATGAGCATGTCCTCACTTATATAAAAGACTTGAGTACACTTAGTATTATTATAATGCCTATTTTAGGTGAACCTCTAATGAGAGACCACCTGTCTTGAGAGACCGCTTTTTTTGGAACCACAGGGTGGTCTCTCAAAACAGGTACCACTGTATATATATATATATATATATATATATATATATATATATATATATATATATATATATATATATATATATATATATATATATATATATATATATATATATATATATATAATATCAACCAATACAGTAACTTCAGAATAAGGGGTTTTTGGAGCTCCAAATTGTACCAGAAGTGATTTTTTGACATATATTAAATACGTTAGGCCCTAGTGTAATGGGGGTGTGAAGTGACTCAAGGCTAAATTTGTACAGTGGAACCCTGCTAATCCGGACAACTTGGGACCTGAAAGCACTGTCCTGATTATTGAGGTGTCCTCATTTCAGGGTTGGAAATGTACTGTGGCTTATAATAGTGGTCCTATTTGGTTCCAGTGGTATGTGTCCACATTAGAGTGGTGTCCCCAATTCAGGGGCTGGATTAGAGGGGTTCCACTGTATATACCAGTGGGTGAAAATCTGGTCTGCTACAATTGTTAAACTTTATATAGCCATTTGTTATTTCAGTTGTTTTTCTCATTCCCAATTATGTTTGAATTTTTCAATCCCTTTAGAATGGTTGGAATGCACTTCATTGTGCCTCAAGATATGGACAACTCCACATTGTCAGAGAACTGATTGAGAAGATGAATGTAGATGTTTTTGCTACTATTCAGGTATGCTGCTTGTTGTAACTTGCAAGTTTGTTGTTAGTTTACTTGAATACACAACAATCCATAAGTTCATAACTTCGCTCATGAACTCTCCCTTATATAATTCCCTCCTTGCATATTAATTGTTGTTTTGTCTGACATTAAGTGATGTGTACTATTTACTATTATTTTATCCACTTACTGAACCCTATGCCCCCATGCATGAGAACTTTAGAGTATTGATCCCTATCACCAGTGATTTCTCTTCCGTACACACAACAGCCAGTGCAAAGGACAGCATAGCTTGTACTACCTGCATTCTGTCACACCTTCATGTTTGCTTAGGTTTTAAAATGGTGTGCATATTTCGTTGTCTTTCTGACATACAGTGCCAGTCAAAAGTAATATAACGATTGTCACGTGTGTAAAAATGGCGCCGAGAAGGGACCTGAAAAAGTTGTCCATAAATCCTTTACTGGGGAAGTTTGTGACAGTTTTGCTTTTATTAAAGATAGACTGGTTTCCTTTACATAGAATCTGCAACTTTTAGGCCTTCATAACATGACTGCCATGCCTTCATAGAGCAAATTAAAACGTTCTACGATTTGGACGTTACGAGAGCTGAACTGGAGCTATGGAAATATTGCTGATAAAGTGTGTTGCTCTATGTATACGCCTAAGATATTATTTCAATGTTAGGGCATGGCTAAAAAGATTGCAATTGAGATAACACTTTCAATCGTTGAGGCTGATTTTGGACGGAAAAGGTTGCTTTGTAGTCACTAATAGTTTAGCAAAGCGCTTTACGAGTACACCAGAAATTAGTGCTGAATTGAAGAAGTTCGTGAGCAAGAAAGTGACTGTGTTGAATGTGAGACACTTTCTAAATGAATTAGGCCTGTACAAATGAGTAGCACGGCAAATGTCCTCGTTTAGTGCTGGACATCGACGGGAGGTCCGCGAGTTCCCCAAGCGGATCGAAGTTGGACCACAGAAATCGCCATTAAAAGTAAATTTTGAATTATTAAAAAACTTATCTCTCAGTTATCTACTTCTTCTGAGATGGACAAACTGAAGGATAAATCTGTAATTGAACTAATCTACAATACTGTTAGAACCCATGCAAAGTGAATGAAGTAGGAAGAATATCTGTGGGACTGCATTATTTCCGCTGTAAAGTACAGTGGTGGTTCGGACATGTATGCGATCGAAAATTGACAAGTAGAGTAGTAGGTTGGTAAGAATAGCACCCAGCACCGACTCTGAACTATGCTAGGGTAATTTTGAATAGTATATTAGCCAATACTTACCCAGAATGCTCATAGATTTAAGAAAACAAGCGCTGCAAGTCACCACATGTCGTACTAATCTAGACGAAATTTTGCGCTCAAAGTTCAGGCTCTAGATTCGACGGTGCAATCTCCATATCTTCATCCAATGGAACACTGGTGTAGCCCTATTAGTCATCATCTCTAGAAGCAAATTTGAAAGAGTTAAGAAGAGTTTTGTGGGAGAAGATCCTGTGTTTGTAACACCATGTCAACCGCGATCACAAACCAATTCTTGAAAGTCATTCCTAATCATTTGAAAGTTTTAAAAGAGGAACAAGTAATTCGAGTTAAAAACTCGTGGGGGCTGCCGCCCCACGCACTTGAATCACTTGCAAAGCATTGGAGTGTAAGTGCGCAGCTGAACATTCATTGAACATACTGTTTATTGTAACTGGACGATTGTTTTGAAAACAATTGCCATATTTGGCAATTGTTTTCAAAACAATTCCTATAACTCATTCCTGTATAAATTCATACTTCTCTATTACTATTATATAAATTCTCTATTATAAGACTTTTCTTCAAATCCATATTATATATATATATATATATATATATATATTTATATATATATCGGACGAGCGTTACACACCGGAAGTCCAAATGAAAACAATATAGGGGCTGCCTGTGGCAGCCCCTAAACAAGGCGAGCACGCAATTATTAATAGCTTAAAACGTATGTTGACGAGTTTGAGATGCTAAATGGGCTAATAAATACTCCCCGGGGCGATTTCTAATTACTTTTTTTGAAGGGGTACAATCCACCATTTTCGGTACAATCCACCATTTTCGTGCACGTGACAATCGTTCCGTTACTTTTGACTGGCACTGTACACTATATTCTTATGGCAGGGTGTAGCAGGGTGCTTGTTCCAGTCTGCTGCCTTTCCACCCTTAGTAACCCGTATTTCTTTAATAGCTTTCAGGTGCCTAATAACAATGTTGCATCCATTGAAAAATGGCTACTGTGCTGTAGTCCTCTCACAGTAATAGAAGGTAATTGGTTGGCTACATCCACACATAATGCACTTTTGATCTAATGTATTCTTTCACCTCTCTATCTTGAACTGTCATGAACATCTTTACTAACATAGTAGCAATTTGTGGTAACACCAGCTTTAGTTGATGAAGGGATTTCCAACTTTTGAACATCCTTAGTCATTTAGTCTGCATGGTATACTATCTAGTATAATTGCAGTTTGTGCACTTCTTATATCTGTTCATTGTTCACTGTTGCCTATGTTTTCTCCAAATTGAACTTCCAGCATTTTTTTCAAATGTTGATAGTTTGCTTGTATCGTTAGCAATTGTGTATTTTGTCATATGGTCACAGTTTGCTTATAACGTCTATAATTAAAGTAATATGACATTGTTCGACTTGAGGGCTATGAAATGTACTAATAGCTTGGTACTCATTGACATATGGTCCTCTGCATGTGTGTGTACCTGTTAGAATGCACATGGTATTTATAATGGCATTGGTTATAACGACAAAATGGCCATTGCGAAACTTGACATAATTTTCATGGCATGTTACGCCTTCAATACAAATTATGTTTTACAACACACTTCATAAGATAGGCAAACCCAAATCCCAAGCAGTTGTACATGGGCCATTAAAAATGCCCTGTGTGTACTGATGGTATAAAGAATATCAAAATACAATACTTTCTCAATACCATAAAATATTAATCATTCATTTTTTGATGCATGATTCAAGCTGTTATCAGGGCAGTGGTGGAAATCACGTTTCCCCTTGTTAGGACAAATGGCAGGCCCAGAAATGTATTGGTAGGACTTTTTGAAAATTAGTCAGCCCTTTATGCACTTACTGATTTGTATCATGCACAGAATGGAATCTTTACCACTGAGCCATGTGATTGACACAACAAATTAGTGTTTGACTGCAATATAGCCAGTCATTGGAGGCTCAGGTCTTAGTTTCAGTGGTTATGAGGATTTTGTATGCAGAGAGGTGTTGGGCAACCATGTCCATGTTGGTTTGGAATTAGTAAATGGCAGATGGCAGTCTGCTATTTCTAGCCCTGTTACAAGTATTGAGTATGCACATATGTAGTGACATTTTCTGTTGTCATGGTTGCTCTGTCACAGGCTGGTATGTGACCTAACTGGATGCATGTTCTTCAATGTTTAGTTCTGCTGATGTTCTTCAATGTTTAGTTCTGCTGATGTTCTTCAATATTTAGGAAGTATGTTCAAGAGTCTTGGACATTTTTTAATTGCTAGCTGTGAGCAATATTGGTATAGATGATACAACTTTTACATGTTGTGTATATCTTCTAAATGTTGCTCCTATCCTGTGTTATAGGCACTTGAATTTTGATCTCACCTTTAAAGAAGTATGGGGGAAATAAGGAAAAGTTTAATTACACACATGTCAATGTGAGGGATTTCAAATAAGCACAGCAATAATTTCCTGTTAAAAGAACTGGCTGGATTGCAGTAGTGTCCTTTAATAGAGGTTTCACTTTAAGCACTTCAATATTGCGATTCACATGATTATTTGTTGTATTGCACTGAATGTTTGAATTTAGCTGAAGTGAAATAACTACCAAACAGGTTATTTTTTATAGTGGTCAATTATGTTTTATTAGTATCCAAAATGCAGCTGTTTTGAGACATAAACAAAGTAAGGGTAACAAATTAGTTACCTTTACCAGTAGGGGTAACAAGTTAGTTACCTCTACAGGTCAGCCAATAGCAATAATACATTCAAATATACTACATTTCTGGGTTCCTCGTTTGTTATTGGTACACCAAAGAGAAAACTGCAGCTGAAATGAGGTAATCCTGGCACCCTCATGTTTTGTCTTGCATGATATATATCCCATTTCTTGTTCAAAATCTGAGTAGTTCCAATAAAATACCCAAGATTTAGCACAATAACAAACTTTGTTTACAAATTCTCCAGAATTGTTATGAAAACAGTGAAAAAGCCAGACACAGTGGAGACTAGCTTAAAAATAATTGGCCAGTATAAAAAATAACCTGTTACCAGTGAAGTTTGTTTGTTCTAATTGAATCAAATTGACTTTAATCTTGTGCTTTGGAGTTTTTCCTTGAAGTGTATTGTAGTCTAACCACTTTAATAAATTCTCCTGTGTGTCCTCAGGATGGTTGGAATGCCCTTCACCTTGCTGCCAGTGGTGGGCATTTGGATATTGTGAAATACCTCATTCCAAAGTTTGCAGACAGAAGATTTGAGTCTACCAACTTGGGTAACAACTGTCTACACTTGGCTGCAAGAGAAGGTTATCTAGCAATATTGAAGTACCTCATTGAAGAGTGTGGATTTGACCCTGGCACTGGAAATACGGTAATTACACCATTGTTTATTACATGACACACTTTGTGCTTCATCTATCCAACATTCCTATCAATTCTAAGACTTCCCTCCTTACATCTTGAATACTTCATGTTATGACCTTTTTGCAATAAATTTTACTTCATGGATGCTATATAAGTTGTTTTGTATTAATTTTCATTTTACAATAAGGTAATTGCAATGATATGCAATTAAGCCATGCATGCATGTCCAAGTTTGGAAGACTCATTAGCATTGCTATGAGCACCCACTTCTAGTTTTTTTGCACAGGGTATGTATAAATGATAAGGACTTAAATGCAAAAATGGCTGTCATGAAATAGCACCTTGGCTTATTGATTGCTTGTTTTTAGTTGACAAGATTACTTTTTCCTTACTGGTCCAGGAGTAAAGATCTATTAATAGTATATTCTGAGCATGATGATGCTAAAGTAGCCATTGTTTCTATTAATTGTCTGAAGAAAGAAAACAAGCTTGGAACATATAGCAGTTTCAGACAAAATTTGTCTTTGCTGGATCTGTTTATAGATCCCTCTCAATTCACATGCAATCAAGAAAGAACATTATCAAGTAGTAAGCACTCCCCCCCTCCCCCTTGGAGATCTGCTGCCTCCCTGAGCTTGTATCTCAGCATATACACTAAGAGTTCCCATAAGGCGGGATTTATTGGGAAATGGATCAAAAACAAGCTTTTATGCTATAATTTTAAAAATTCTGTCAAAATCATTGTCACCAATCCCTTAACCCCTTTGAATTGTTACTGTTGGAACATTTTTTCAAGGCATGCAAACATTCTGAACATGATCAGCACAGTCTACAATATTATGCTACACTGCTGTCAGGGATGTCAGGATTTCTTTAGGGTCAGACAAAACAGGAGTATTTACTCTCCCCTCCCTCTTTCGTGACCCAGTTGACCCCCTTGGCATAGCATACAGTGAAACCTCTCTAATCTGCCACCAAGAGTTCCCAAAGCTGAGACACTTAATGGGACCCAGACCCCTAGCAGTAATACACACCTTCGCGATGCCACACACATAGCATTGTTCCCTTTAATACCCCCCCCCCCCCCCCCCCCCCTGTACACCTGTACACTCCTGTATCACGTTGCCCTCCCCCCCTAAGGTCTTAGGAAGCTCTATTTGCCTATCCACCCCTCCCCTCCACAGCACCAAATCCTGTATGCAGCCCCGAGATACTATTCATTGCTTTATTTGCCAAATGTAAAGAATATTTACAAGGAGTTTACATAGGAATGATACAGTAGTCAAAGGGTAGTACCATTGTATTATGTGACATTAATTGTATACTACCAGTGTCATTTCAACTTGATGAGCTGAGCTTAATTATTGCACCTTTGCAGGGTGGCTGGACTCCTCTTCATTTTGCTGCTCGATGTGGACATTTCTGCATTGTTAAAGAACTGGTGGAGGAAATGAATGTCAACTTAATATCCACTACGGCGGTTGGTTTAAAACTAGTGTATCAATTATTGCACCCATTTAATCAAGGTTTGGCACGATTAGCTATGTTCTCATTGTCACCACACCAGACCTATATTAATTTTATTGAAATGTAGAGGTTCTTAGTATGAACTGTTACTGTCTTTTTACCTAGAGTGCAGCACATTTTAATTTGATGCTGTAAGTATAATTATAACATTCGTATTATTTGTGTATAATTTTACTACTACTACAACTACAGTACTTGACAATGTAGTGAATACATATACTGTTATTAATTTTATTGCTAGCAGTTTCTGTGCATTTCCCATGACAGAAGGGGTGTAATGCTCTGCATTTGGCTGCTATTGATGGACACTTGGATATTGTTCAGTACCTTGTTCCTGAATTATTGAACAATGAAGTGGACTTGAACTGTGACAGTAGAACTTATCTGCACTGTGCTGTGGAGAAAGGTCATCTGCTAGTGATGGATTACCTTGTTGAGAGGTGTGGATTAGATCCCAGCCAAAGCAATCAGGTTAGGTTAGCTTGACAATTTGTACACTACAGCTCATACTTTGTATGAATGTACACCAGTCCAGGTCCTCCCAATGCTGGCTAACAATATTTGTCCAAATAGAGCCATAAGTAGGAAGATACCGTATAGCCAGTTAATTTGACCGGCATTATATTTGGCGAATCGGTCTCAAAATGCTATTGGCGAATTTAAATTTGGCGAATGAGCACATTACGCATGCGCCATTTTATTATGTTATGCAGCTTCAGCCTAGGGCGCTGCCTGCACACAATGGATACGTTTCGATTGGAAGTTGTGTTTGAGGGCATCACACTTATAAAGAAGTTTGGAATACTACTTTCAGAGAAAAATTAACACGCTGCTGCGACTCCAAGAACACTGAGGGGCTGTGAAGCACAGAACAATGATTGTTAACCATGCTTCTCAAATCATGTCTGCCACCTGTGCCCTATTCCTGGCTATATAAGCAAAGAACAGTTGCTTGCACTGTCAGTGGACCACCAGTTCGCATTGTTTCTCAGCTAATAATAGGAACTAGCTAATAAATTTTGGCGACTTGGTACAAAATTCACCAATACGCCAAATTAAAGTCCTTGCAAAAAATTCCGGCTGTACGGTATTTACCAAGCATTCAGAAAAATTTGGTGTACGTACATACCGTAGCATTTTTTCACAGTATAAAGGAATCTAATCGAATCATAATAAGTACAAGTCAGGCAAACTATCATCCCAGCATGCACTATAGGCTTTTGAAACTTGATATTATTACTTAGTACCCATTATTCGTCCCATTTTTACATTCCTTGGTGATTTAACATAGTAATTAAATGGTTTACAAGAATAGCTTGAAGAGATTACTTGATATCATATTATTTATTAGGCTTTGCAAGGTAGCACAAAGGTCAAGCATTCGATAATCGTCAACTTCAGCACTCTTTTGTTCAAGCCTTTTTTTCTAGATGGGTACATTGATTTAGTCGGGTAACTGCATAGTTTTAGTTTCTTTATCTTACAAGTCTTAGGTTTGATTGTGTTCCTTCTCAACTGCAGTGAAAACCTTCTTTAACATACGTGGTATGTGCTGCGCATGTAGGATGTAGGATTTTCAACAGTGTGCACTCAGTCCAACTAAACTCTATCTAGCACTATACCCATCTAGCCTTATGTACGTAGGTGTAGCCCTTTATCGCCTAGCCCTATGCCTGTCTTGTCCTATGTCCACCTAGCCCTGTACCTGTTTCACAACTTACCCTTGTTCCAAGTGTTTTGTGGATTGAGGATCCTTTAAAGCCTTTATTAATTAGGCTAGGGAAGGCTGCACTAATATAATGACATTGTGACAGTGTACCTTTTCAAGGAAGCTACAAGGAATTTAGCTTTTTTCCTTATATAGTATTGCCTATATTTGCATGGGAAAATAATAATTATATTAACTAAGTATTGTAATTCTAATTTTTACATTAAATTTTATAACACTTTCACCAAATCTTGTAAATCAATTAAATAATAAAACTAACTAGGTTGTATGTAATGATGTGTTCCAAAAGAAGTACACTATGTTGCTTGTACATTTCTCAGTTTGTGTTAACAATCAACTATGTACTGATGCATGTAATTAATAATTACTGGACGGTTTCTATAATGAGGTTATAACTACTTACATCAGTAGCTAGGAGAGTCCTATCTGGGTGCCCATGTATTTCAGTGTGTAAATTGATGGAGATACAGTGGAGCCTGTCTATTGCGGTCACCATTGGGGCGAAATTTTTTGGCTGTTATAGACAGGTGGCTGCTTTAATGAGGTAGAATACCATACATTACTGCTGATTCGGAGAAGAAGTAGTGGCTGGTAAAGGTGGCTGCATTACACAGTGACCACAATAGACAGGTTCCACTGTACTATAACCCAGATTACAAATTCGATCACGGTGTGAATATTGTACCATTTTAACAGCCATTTATCCGAAGCACCTGTTTGATCGTAGCAGAAGATCATGGTTCCCATTCTGTCACTCCATGCTGTTATTTTGTAACAGAAACTTGACTTAGTCGCAGAATCTGTCTACAGTAGCTATAGCAACACACAATGCAACATTCATCAGTTTGTGGTGTTTTATTCAATGGGCGCTAGCAGCCCAGCTTGAAGTATGCTTCAATGAGCAAGAGAATGCAAAGAAAGAGACAAGCCAAATGATAATGCCAAAATTGTTGGCAAGGTCAATTTTATTGCTCGTGTATATTGGTGGGGTGGTATAGAAACAAATCCATGTCCACCAATGCATTGTCCAGGTTGTTTGAGAAGAAGGACAAATGATTTTAGGTATATGGACATAGGGGGACTTTGTGTCTTGTGTTAATTGCAGTGGTACATGCCACATTGCTAGTGTCAATTTGGATGTTCTAGCAGGCCAAATAAAATCAAACAATTGTAGTTTAGTTGTAATATCAAAATAACGATTCCCAAAAACAATCATTAGCTTTGCACACATACCAGAAGATGTTAAGACATTAATTTTGTGTCAATCATGGCTGAACTAATTACAAATGTCATAAACCAATGCTACACTGATGTACAGTTTTATCTCAAACTATGAGTTGGGCAAGGACTGATAGTCAAGACAAGCAAACTTTGCATCCAACATAATGCAAAACATGAACACAATGACAGCAGTTTCAAAAGCAACAGTATGTCAAATGGAAGCATCCGTGCAATTCACGCAATTTCCATATTTATAGTGTTCCTTTTAGCGAGGTTCTAAACTTTGTTCATCATAGCTAGTATTTTGGTACTATATACTAATGAATCTTGTTCTTTTTTGACATAGTATGGGTACAACTGCTTGCACATTGCAATTGAGGAAGGACATGTACATATTCTTGAAAGATTGGTTGATGACTATGACATGGATATTCTCCAGCCAACAGAAGTGAGTCTACTTGTTAATTTATAGCTGCATTTTTGAATTGTATTTCCATTGATCTATTTTCTTGCCATATTAGCTACATGGACTTCTGTTAGAATATATTTAGAAATTGATCATTCTTTTATTAATTAATATTTTTCAGGTTACAAATTAAATTAGTAAGCTTAGAAATAACTCAATTTCATCTCCCCAATACATTTCATAAAAACAGCTTGTTTTAAAGCAACTTATTGATATCAAGTGTTTTTACCCTATCTGCATGTGCAGAGGCGTAAAATTTATTATTTTTTAATGTAAACAGTTCTATCATCCCTATATTATGCTAATCATACCAGTATTCTGTAATCATTTGGTCTGTTTTTCAATAGAATGGTCACTCTGCTGTTAGAATTGCTGCTGAACACGATCATGCTGCAATGGTGGAGCTTCTTGTCGATAAGTATAAATGTCCTCCAAATGAAATGGATCAAGTAAGTGGTATATATGCTCTGAATTGTTAAAATGCTGTAACAGTAGCAGGGGCATATCCAGGATTTAGCTCAGGTGGTGCTTACTGCCCCACAAATTTTGAGTGCTACATATTTCTCTTAAAGTGAAAGGAATATATCAATTATTAGCCTTAGAATCAATTATCAAATGAACAGAGACTGTTACTGACATAGAGATTTATTGTCAGAATATAACACAATCTACCCTATGATGTCATCAAAATGGCCACCAGTTTCATCTGCCAGTTTCTTACCGAAATTATATGTAATCTATGCACTTAATCATATTTACTTATTTGTAGTTATGGATAATTTAACTGTAACTAAATATGTTTTATTTTCTAATCTCATCTGCAAGCCTTATTCAATATTCTCAAAACATTGTTGGATATTCTCCTCCAATAGTAACACTATTATGATCTACAATGAAATTGCAGTAGCTGCAGCATCGATCTACTTTGCAGGAAAGGTAGCTGTATATCTCAGTTGTTATAAAATTAATATTTAATAATCGCCAAGTTGGGGACATCCTGAAGTGACTGCATGCCATACATTGTTCAAGTTATGTTCATTACATACCAAGCTGGTATTGTTTCATTTCATATTGTAGGATGAAGAATACCCATTTTTAAGAGCATCCCTGAACGGTAGCCTGTCTGTTGTACAAGTACTAAGCAACAAGTACAAATGCAGTGTGCACCAGAGAGATAAGGTTAGTCTTTTTGTATTTTTATGAGACACCTGTACATATAATAAGGCCATTGTATATTAGCACACTGCATTTGACCAGACCTATACATATTACTCTAACTGTGCCATCGATAAATCCCCAACAGTTCTGAAATGGATAAAGATTCCAGATAGACTGGGCATAGCTGACATAGCAGGCAGGTGTCAGATAAGCTCCTTTAGAGGTCCACAAGGTGATGCATTCAAGTCTCACTTGAGAACATGCAAGTTTGATTAAAAATGATGCTAATGCAAGTAGGATGCCTTCCAAATAGCTCTATATATGAGATCAAACAGATGACAAGGGTAGGATCGATAAGCGCCTTAAAGCAATACATAATCCTTCCAAGGCACTCCATGTTGTTTTGCTTGTAAAAGTAAAGTCGCAGGTAACCTAACGGAGACAAATATATGGGTCGGACATCGGACAAAAAATCCGGACAAAAAGCTCCCTTGACTGACCATTACATCTTTCTTTCTGACAAAATGTCCTGTCAGAAGCAGCGAACTACTTTATATTTTTCTAGTGTAGGCAGGAGGTGCAACGTCTAGTGTGCTTTAGTTCGTTGAAAGTGTTAATTCAAAAAAGAAGATTAGATGGCTAAATACATAGAACGAGCTCTTCCTTGTCAATTATCCCTTTGTCAAAAACAGAGCTACAGTCTCTTCAAATTAATCTGTCATTTCTGTATTACCAGAACAATTCAACCTGTATCTTCTTCTGAAAGAAAAGCACTTTGAGCATGCAGAATGAGTCGCTAAACTTAATTCCTGGCACATCTATGGAGACGTCTTTTTCCATGATTGTGGTGCCACCCGTGACGAATAGCGAAAACTGTTTAGATTTTGTCATGAGACACTAACGACAGGAGTCAAATTGCTCATTTCGGCATATGTGAGACTATTCATAACAAGTTGAAAAACATCACTATTGACATACTCTTCCAACTTGTATCTTACACGTAATCTCTTTGTGGTTCATTGTAGGATGGTTGGACTGCACTTCTTCTTGCTGCAAGATATGGAAAGCTCCAAGTTATTCAGGAGCTAGTTGAAGCAATGCATGCTGATGTGCTGGATACTGATCTGGTTTGTAGTTCCATTTTCATAGCATATATACTGAACATGAGCTTCATGATCTGCTTGATGTTTTTTTTCTTTGTTTCTGTTGTGGAAGTTTGAGGCTATTGGTGATGATACATGTGTACAGTGGCATTCCTGAACTTGAACTAGCGAATCTGATGTAGATTGAGTCAAACTAAAATTCTGATAAAGTACATCGTATAATCACCGTTTGCATACAAACTAATATGTACTATTAACAAATCACAGTATACCATCCCATCAGCAGCCTTTTTTTCAATTAAAGTTTGCTGATATAGTTGAAACTGAGAAAACTGCAAAATTTATTTGCCATGAAAATTTCCTAGCACACAGTATCCCATTCTATATGATTGTGTCAAGTAAAATTAGGCTGACTGATACTTTTTGTGGATTTTGCAGTTCACATGTCTTGGCATGAATACTATCCAAAGAAGGGTACACTATGAACTGTCACTTTTTTCCAAACATAGCTGTTTCATTTTGTATTTAATTTGTAATATTTGTCAAGTTGCTGGGTGCAATTGCAATATATATTTTATTATGTCAGCATAGTGTGCCAAGGGAAATTCCATTTTGAAGTGAAAAGACATATCCATTGATCCCATTTATTCCCTTAGTAGTAACTTAAAGGTAGTATGGGCATTAATTGAAGTACTGTACATCAGGAAATTTTCGCGGTACAAAAATTTCCCGGGTCACCTCATTTTTGGGGGTCATAAATTTTCATGGATAAATAAATTCGCGGGCTCTACCTACAGATAATGCAACAAAAGGTCTTTTCTTGTTTTCTAAGCCTTTGCCTCTCCCAATGAACGAAATTGTGTCTTTCTTTGTTCATCCTATAGGTGTAGTTAGTATTTCAATCTATTAAGAATGAACTAGTAAGATTTAGTAGGTGGAATGTAGTCCTCTTAGCGGTTATTCGTCAATGTTGTGGACACTTGAAGACTATTGGTTAAGATACATGTGGTGCTACGTTCCTAAAGCTTAAAAAGTGAACCCAAGGAAAGGTAAACAAATAATCTAAGCAATGTACATTGTATGCGATCAATTTTTGCATGAAAACAATTTCTATAAGCAAAAGCGGTACACAATCCCGTCAGCAGCCATTTTTTCATTAAAGTTTGCAGATGAGTAATTTCGCGGATCCTTTCGAACCACGAAACCACGAAATTTATTAGCCACGAAAATTTCCTAACGTACGGTAATATTTGGAATTGTTAAACAAACTTCATGCAGGGTTTCACAGACTTTCAGGAAAGTGTGTGTGGGGGGGGGGTAACAATAACATGCAGCGACATGTGGGAAAACATGGCATTGCATGTTATTATTGTAAATTTGCTATGCATGGTTTGATTGTTTAAATTTGTCAATGGACACATTTTGATGTTTCAAACTTGTTACAAATTGTTTTCGTCATGTTTTTCATTTTCAACAAAATATATAGAATGGTTGGAATTCCCTTCATTTGGCCGTAATTGGTGGGCATGTGGACATAGTTCAGCTTTTGGTGGACAAGTACAATGTTGATGTTCACCAAACAACCAAATCTAAGGTAAACATTTCACTATAATGAATGAATGCTTTACTGCATGCACCACAATATGAGAATCATGTTTGTTTTCATATCATAGTCTACTAAAATTGTTCCAGTCACCAATTTGTATCCCTCCTATTGTTGTATGTATAGGACACTATTATTATCCACTAATGTTATATAATATATAAACAGTAATTAATGCTACCATGCATACTGACTGTGCGGTATAGTCTGGAAATATTCATTCTGGGCAGCCCATGACAGAAAATTCACTGGTGATATTATGTGTCTGAATGTTAGCAAGACTTTGCCATGACCCATCATTGTGTATTCCCTGGTTTTTCTGTAGTTTATACGAGCAAATTTCAATTGAGTCAGGGTCAGCCAAATATGGGATACAATAATTGTCTGATTTATTCGTAATAAGCCTTTATTTTGCTCTGTTTGCAAGAGTGTCAGTTAGTCAGGTATTTGATAAATCAGGGTACTATATTGTACACAGTTAATATAGAGTATATTGTACACAATAATTGTACTATGATTTATTCATAATAAGTCTTTATTTTTCTCTGTTTGTAATTAAGAGTGTCAGTTAGTCAGATGTTTGATAAATTAGGGTATTTTGTACGCAGTTATGGGAACCCATTCAGGATGTAGTCTTCTTGGCCATATTGTATAGTCTTATACTAAATTAAATAGTATAATATTATAGTGGTCATAATCTTTTCTAGGGTGGCTTCTCAGCTATCAGGATAGCTGCGGAACATGGTCACAAAGAATTGGTTGAGCTACTTGTTGATAAGTATGGCTGTTCTCTAACCAAAATGGATGGAGTGAGCTTTAAATGTTAATGCAAATATGTTTTGATACAGTGCTTATTTTATATTCCTCATAGATAGCAATATTGTCATTGATTTTTATTTTACTTCAAGGATGGGGGCTACCCATTTACAAGAGCTGCATTTTGTGGTAGACTTTCTGTTGTGCAACTGCTATGGAACAAATACCACTGTAGTGTGGACCAAAGAGAGGGGGTACGCTCATATGGGAATTTTTGTACTATAATGCATGTCATTTGCTTGAGGTAATTACTGTTTTTCTGTACTGTTTTGTGAGGCCCTCTGAACTGATACAGGTAGTATGACCGGAGCTGTACTGTACCACTTCTTTGTGAGATGAAGATAATTTTAGTTAAGTAACCGTTACCACATGGCTCCTTAGGGGGTAACATGTGTACTGACCGAAAGCTTGTACCAACCGAGGGATGAGATCAGGAAAGATGTTGCTCACTTAAGAAGCCATGTGGTAACTATTTTCTCTCCTTTTAACACTTTAGACAGTTGCACTGCCATACAATGTACGTGTTATGTGACTTGCGCATTAATTGCCAACTTATGATTGTAATTACAAACTGGAGCTTAGTAGTTACTGCCCTCACCACAGCTCTGTCATGGTAGTAACAAAGTTTACTATTCTGACAGCTCCTTTGATGTATGGAGTCATCAGGAGATAAACCATATTATCGCCTGATGGCATCATACATCAAAGGAGCCACTTGGCCAGTAAATATGATATTTTTTCATCCGTACTCGTGCACAGATGAAAGATTTCTTACTGTAGACTTTGAGTGCCCTAAGGTCATGCGAATCAATCAAGCATGTGAATTGACAGACCGCAACCAACTTAAGGCTACAAATAGTAACAAGTGTCTTGTAAAAGCTTCGCAGTGCCTCTGCTTGTGGAAACTTAAAGCTTTCCGAAAAATCAGGAAGCTTTGTGCAGGCTTTTGAAGAAGATTAATGATGTCCAGAAGCCTTTTCTTCAAAAAATACAAGCTGAAAATTGAAACATGTGCGTACATAACCCATGACTAAGCTCTCTGAAACCATTTCATCCACATTGAAATCGATTTTTTATTCTTTGTCAACATACGTACATACTGACACCCTGAAACATTTAGAGACGAAATTCAGCAAACAGATCCCCTTCTAGGAGCTGTTGGAGTGTTTCTTTAGCGATAAATAGGTTACTACACGTCTCGCTAGGAAGGTATCGTATTTACTGCACTCGCCCTTGGAGCTCGAGCTGTAAATACGATACCTCCCTCGGAAGAGTGTAGTAACCTATAATTATCAAAAAATACAATTTCGTTGATTTCAGAGTATCAAGCTTCTGACCTCTGAAACTGCCTGAAAGCATTGTACTGTTCTCTGTCACTTTATTGTGCCATATGTCATATGGTAGATACCTTGATCCATATTCTGTTCCTGCTATACCTTGGTCCACTTATTTAACTTCTTTTTCATATTATACTAAGATAAATTTGAAGTTTAGTCCTACGGAACATCAGTCCGTATGGTATCAGCCATGATTTAATGTAGTGGATTACAAACATGTTTTGTAAGTTAAACAATTAGTGCACTTACAATGAGACCTTTAACAATGACTATGTGTAGGGCATGTGTACTCATTCTGTTTGCAATATAGTTCATTTTTATATGTTAAATACAGTAATATAAAGTGTACATACATATGTGCTTGTATTGAATTGTGATATGTATGTGTGTGTGTGTGTGTGTGTGTGTGTGTGTATGTGTGTGTGTGTGTGTGTGTGTGTGTGTGTGTGTGTGTGTGTGTGTGTGTGTACGCGCGCGTGTGTGCATGTGTGTGTGCATGTGTGTGTGTGTGTGTGTGCATGCATGTGGGCATTTATGCACACATGTGTATATGCGTGCATACTTGTATTTTTGCATTTTTGGAAAGTGGGTCTGAATGCCTCACATGGCATAATCTTCTGTACATCTAGGACGGCTGGACTGCTCTCCACTGTGCTTCAAGATACGGACATCTTCCTGTTGTGAAAGAACTGATAGAGCAAATGGATGCTAATGTACTCCTTACTCTTCCGGTTTGTCATATATATATATATATATATATATATATATATATATATATATATATATATATATATATATATATATATATATATATATATATATATATATATATATATATATATATATATATATATATATATATATATATATATATATATATATATATATATATATTACTCTAACAGAATTTCTACACATTGTTAAGGAGGGTCTCCGTGGGGTACATTGCTTTGATTTATCCTGGGCAGTTGTATCTGATTATTTCCTGTTTCTCCTTTGAATGTTACAGGATGGCATGAATGCTTTTCACCTTGCTGGATGTGGAGGTCATCTCAATATTGTGAAATACCTCGTTGCAAAATTTTCAGAGAGAATATATGACTTGGACAATATGGGAAACACCAGTCTACACTGGGCAGCAAAGGAGGGTCATTTAAATGTGGTGAAGTATCTCGTGGAAGAGTGTGGCTTCTATGCTGGCTTAGGAAATATGGTAAGCCCTTCCTTGTATGCCCTACAATCAATTTATTCACTCACCACAGCATTGCTTGGAGTTATGCTACAATGCACTTCAAATTTGTGCTGAAACTGTATCTAACTAATCATGCATGCATGGGTGGCAGTCCCATGCTAGTGATTCAATTATGGTTTAATTTTTTTCTCATTGAAATAATGCAAATGGTTTTGGCTAGTAACATGCAGGAATGATGGATTGTTTGTCTACTACAAATTTAAGGTGTTGTGTACTATTATTGTATATGGCCTGTCAACCTCTTATGATTTGTTTTGGACAGGATGAACATAATGCCCTGCATCAGGCTGCTAGCGGTGGATTTCTGGACATTGTTAAGTATCTAATTCCAAACTGTATAAATGAAATGGTAAATCAGACCAGCAAAGGGAACACCTGTTTGCACTTGGCTGCACAACATGGTCATTTACCTGTAGTTAAGTACCTCATTGGAGAGTGTGGATTTGATGTCAGCCTAAGAAATCAGGTTAGATATACTATCTGCACACGATTTTAATGCATGCAATATGTTGTTATGTTTGGATAGCAGTACTTATAGTATAATTATAGTAGTTTTGACAGTACTGAAATTTTTCTTACTTGCTAAATAAGCTAATATTTATTTTATATGGTCGGTAATGGTCTCCAT
Organism: Halisarca cf. caerulea; assembly: GCA_963170055.1. Taxonomy (NCBI): domain Eukaryota; kingdom Metazoa; phylum Porifera; class Demospongiae; order Chondrillida; family Halisarcidae; genus Halisarca; species Halisarca cf. caerulea. Next base: position 32,372 of record CAUJGJ010000481.1, on the reverse strand, counting down.
TTTGCCCTTTAATCAAATTCAAAATCAGTCTTTGAAACGTGGCGGTAAGAGGTCAATTACTAGTGAAGTCCACAACTCTAGATGACCATAGCTGTTGGTTCTTGCTCCAAATGGTAATTTTAGCCATATATTTGGACTCTTGCTACTACACATTTCTGTTTGGAGCTATTTTATTATTGTGTTCTGTGAATGAAAGTAACGGCAGCTGTGCTTGATTTGTATAATACCCCCTGATCTGGTACATTAAAGTGATAATAATTTGCTGTTATTATATTGCGGTTGTATAAATGTTGTTGATGCCAACTACCAATTAATATTAATGTTACAGTATCTCCCATGACTGCTTAATATTAATATTATAGGTATATTATAATTTTATGGTTGAAGACTCTTAGTGGCCTACCTGCATGTACAATGTGTATGTATATATTTTTTTCTTTTCTTAGGGTGGAAAGAATGCACTCATGATAGCAATGGATAAAGGCCATTTCGACATAATCGAGTACCTCACATACCAAACCAGAGATGGCAGTGGAGGGGTACGTTCTTGTCGGTGAATGATTTCACCTGGCAGTTCAGATGACAAATATTATGCATGACTTTATGTGAAGTCACCAGGACTTAAGTCAGAATACTTCGAAATTTGGTAGAGCATGTCATGCTGGCCAAAAATAAGTACCTAATAAAACGTTTCAGCATAATTATGGTAATAATCTGTAAGTTGGCATGTTATAAGGAGGCATCTATACTATTGAAATTGAAACTGTACTTGTCATGTTACTGCCATGTATGCAGCATGCAGCTAACTGATTGTTTCCAGCAAGTTTCTATACCTTGTCTTCTGTTATGCATCTGGTTTGGAATAATTCATACTAATACATACTAAATGTTATAATTGAACTTTATTCAAAATGTAATTCGATCTCCGGTCATTGATAGTAAAATTCAAATTGAAACAATTTCGATTTAAATTTGATAAAAAATTGTGTTTGCTTATCATTATCACCGAAAGTAAGCTACACAAAGATGGTTTAGTTTACCAATTGACATGTATCTTTGGAGTGAATGGGTCGTTGCATGGTGTCTTGCTCTAGTACTTGTGGTGTGACTGAAATGTGAAAGGCAGAATTGAAAGACAGTGCTTGCAATTTTATTTAGCCTATAAGACATTTTAACATTTAACATGAAGTATGGATGCCAATCCTAGATGAACTCCAGTTTGTAAGCAACAGACCAAATGCAATGCGGCAGCACCTAGGTTGTTCGCTCTACGACAGTCAGACTTCGAATCATTCATTAATATAGGCACCACGGCGTGGAGCACCAGCCTGAGCTGGGCTCCGACACCAAGAACACACAGTCAGCACCAAACTAGAACACGTGGACCCTACTACAGTGAATTCTTGTTAGTCTGGCACCGCTATATCCGCCAAACCATTTTATCCGCCATCAATTTTGTGTGTGAATTATTACAAAAGACTGCAAATTGATTTGGATAATCTGCCAAACTCATTAATCTGCCAATATTCTTCAAAACAAATTGTGGCGGATTAATGAGAGTTCACTGTATACAGGGATACTCACACATTCCTATACAGTGTGTGTTGCTAAAGATAGTGCTGTCATAGTTAATGATCGTGAAATTTCACGATGTAGGGTTTTAACTCACTGAACATTAGACCCAACATTAGCATCTTTATAAATTTCATTCTCTTCCCTTCCCTGAACACCAACACATACCTTCATTTCCAGTTCGAGTCGCTCTAATTATTAACACATCGTCATCAACACATCATGCTGTGCAGGCCATTTTATAGTCATAGAATCATTGAAGCAAGATGTAAGCTCTTTTCTTTCCACATAGTATAGTCGTTCTGTGCCTTCAACTTTGAATTTAGCATTTAGTCTTCCATTGTACATGTATAAAAGACACATATATCTATCAGCTATATGTTGTCTCACCTTTTCTCAAAAACTATTACAAAGCTTAATTATGAACTCAGGAAATGTTCTGCATCTGTTTGAATGCCACTAGTGAGCTACTGTAACACAAACAAAGTTTTACAGAATAGGTCAAGATCTCCATCTGTCAGTGACTAAAAAAGGTAGAAATGCATTAATTTTCTATTCCCCCAAAACATTAGAAACTAGAGATGTTTGCTACATAGGACTATACAGACATGGGGCTAGATGTGTGTGTTGGACTATTATGTCATTGAGTATACGTAGGTAGGTAGGGCTAGTTGGACATAGATTATGCAGGTCTGGACAGGCCCAGTAGCACTGGTCTATATTATTATTATTCTATAACTATAATAGAATTTTGGCAGACTGAATGTAGTGTGCAAATTCATGCATCACACATTACACCCTGTATAGAATGTATTATTAATACCTACCTACGGGATGTAAGAATTTGCTCACTATGCCCTGTCCCCCTGAACTTCATCTAGACCAATGCGCCTTACATATGCCTCTAGCTCTATACCAGTATTTAATGTCCATACTGTTATGGACTTAATGCTTTCGTCTTTTTAGTAAGTTTGAAATTTTCTAATTATTAATAATAATTTTGATTGTGTAGTCTTGCTTGTTTACCTGGTTGTTTCAAGCATGTACATAGCCTGTGGAAATCAATGTGGGTAATATTCAGTTTGCTACTTGCAGTCATGAAACATGCATGGTTGTATTGACCTGGAGTGTTTTATGAAGCATAAAGCATTGAGGTATAGGGTCAGGGTTCCATATATTAGGATAAAATGGGGAGGAGGGGGGGGAAGCTTCAGTGTTTCAGTGCCTGCCTGCCATGTGAGATATGATCATGTCTTTGATGTATACATGTATTGAATCTATGTAGCAGGGTTTCTTTCACGATAACGATCAGGAGGCCTATAAAAACTACTATAAACTATGGTAATGGAAGAGAGCAGATATCTACATACATGATATCCTAGATGTATGAATCACATGTACAGTACAGTGATGTATGTGGTACCCTGAGAGTATACAACTAGGGGGGTCTGGGGGGAATTTTGAGTTTTCAGGTTATATATAGCATTATTATAAGGTGGTATCTCAGGCCATTTTAGACCATTCAAGGTTGTTTTTCACACTCACGTAGGGCCTTCCCTATAGTAATTTGCACTACAGCTGGATTTTTTGGGATGGGAGCTGGAGAGTTTGGGATGGAAGCCCCCCCCCCTTCCCCTGTGTATGGAACCCTGATAATACATGGTAATTTTGGTTGTTCCCAGTCCTGGCGTCTTACAAGTTAAATGGACTTTTAGAGCAGTATTGTCTTTACTTGCAGAATTAAGTGTCCTGCCAACATAATGGTGCTGTCTCAAGTAGACAAACTATGTGTAACTCAGGCTATGCATGTTGCTAAAAGCATTTATATGTGCAACCAATTTGCAATATTGTTGCATATACCCAGAGTGTCATATAAATTTGCATGTACATATAACTCAGGGTTTTCTTTGCTTGAAAAGTGGAATTTATTATTAGTTCCCAGATTGGGTGAAAAGATCGAAGGATATAAAAGTGGTATCCGAAATGCAGAAAATGTCACGTCTCCAATGGAAAACTCCACAGGATGCTTTGAGGAGTCTGCTCGAAGATGATGATTCAGACTTTGAATCCAGTGCTCTGTTCATAAAACATAAACCCACTGAGAAAACACAAGAGTTTATGGCCCAGGGAGTATCTTCTGTGTTTCAACCAGTAAGTTTCTTCTATTATGTTAAATTAAATACTTTATTGTATTGTATTGCTCACATTCTATTATGGTATTGTACTGATGCATATTAACCTAGCTTTGTTTTTGTATCTTTGTTGTATATTATTAAGATGGCCGTAGCTATGTACTTTATTACCTTAATTGTTCAACAAATAGCTATATAGAAGTATGCTTTATGTAGAGGCATGGACTCCAATAGAAACCAGGTGTTACCAAACTGTTTCTTTAATGGAAGCAGGGGCTGAATATAGGTCGGGTACTCCTGCATGTGTAAGTCATTCATACGACATCAAGTTCAAGTTAGTAGCAATAGAGTGTGCTGAATAAACCACTAAACTAGTGGCCAACACCATCTTCCTCTTTTTACACGGTGACAGCTTGCTGATTGTCCTCATTACTGTTCACTGCATTCACTGAAAGTTCTCCTGGACCTATAAATGTTGTCCAAATACCTTTGTGTACGTGGTGTCCTATAATGACACTTTCTTCTTGGGAAGAAAATAGAGGCCCTAGCTGGCTTCTTGTATTTGGAGACAATGTTGGTCTGTATTAATTTTAATAACTGACTGCAGTCAATATTATATTGTAGTATATTTACAGTTGATAGTGTCATTCATGATTCATCTTTAGGTTTCACAAGGGGGTTCAGGTAATTCACAGCCTCCACCTACAACTGCAGCTGGTCTGCAAGGTTAAGTTGTCATTGTAGATCAACTTTAGATCCGAGTTGTTCATTGTGTTCCATTATTACCAACACATGCAGGTCATGAATCATTGTTACTAGATAAATGTTGGATACCCTTTGGGATTCAAACCCTTCAGATTTCAAAGAATGGAGGGGTTTTCCCCTTAGAACCAGCTTCAGATGATGTAACTGAGTTAAATGCAAACATTTTCCAAATTGAAATCCCTAAAGATGCTATTAAGCAAGAAAGACTTGTGGTTAAGTATGCCATTATATTTGCCGGCCCTCTGCTACTTCCTGAAGGATACAAATTTGCCAGTCCTGTTGTTTACATCTACTTGGACTACACTGCACTCAGCAAGCCAGCTAAACTTCATATTCCTCACTGGATGGCCGGAGTTGATAGTCTCTGTACAGATGATGTCCCCCTCTTCATTTCCTCTCATGTCATGCCAGAGAATGACAACATGTATGTGTTTACAGCAGTGGATGGTGCTGATGTTGAAATGAATATGGAATTCAGTACTGTACTACTGTCTGGACACAATAGTCTCCTCGGGCAAGCTATGAGAATCTGCTATAAGAAGCAATCCCGTTACTATGCTAGTCTCTGGGAGAGAACTGGTGATAGTGAGCACACATTTAGAGTTGCAGTTGTCTATGGTGTTCCAGCATGGATCAAAGTAAGCCATTGCATTAACGCCTTATTACTAGTAATAGACTACCCAGAAATTTGGTGTATTTGAGATTTAGCTCTTTCCTCTTCAAGGTTCTCAGAAAGTATTTACCCCGAACGCATTGGAAAATGAACAAGACTGTTGTGCCTCAGATCTTCAAGTTTGTAGCTGATCGTATCACCGGATGTCTGCAGGAAGCCTCAGGGTGCGGTTGGCAAGCCACACTCACCCCTCCAGTGGTGGGTTGTATTTTGTGGTAACTTTGTGCATCTCTATGACAATGTAGTGATACCAAAGTCAACTCAACGAACCATCTGCAATTGCTATATACAGGGGAACCTGTAATAGTGGACTCTCCCAAATATAGACAGAGTGTAATAAATCTCTCTACAAAGGACAATGTCACATGACTTATGGTCCCAATCCTACAATACTTTTTGAACCTCCCAAAGAGAACAAGCGATTCGAGTTTAAAAAACTCGTGGGCCGCCTACGGCCCTGGAAACTCAAATCGCTTGGAAATCGTCATTATTGAATAAAATAATACTTCGAAGAATTCTTCTGGTCGAAAAGACTCTTCGCTGATAAAATCAGGAGCAAACGAATGAATTTTACCGAAATATAGCCGAAAGATTACATACCGACTTTGCGTCTGCCATGTTGTTGACATATATATATATATATATATATATATATATATATATATATATATATATATATATATATATATATATATATATATATATATATATATTGACATCGTTACGGACGTTCCGGACACTTCCGGTGAAAGTAAAAACAATATAGGGACGCCTCCCGGCGGCCCAAAAACCTCTCTGCATGTAAAGAACAAATAAGCTGAATGTATGTCCCCAAAGTGTCCTTTATTCAGAGGTTCCACTGTTACAGTACTTCAATGGATATGTCTGGATATGTATGGTGTGCATTTCAAGAGTTGAGTTTGGTACTTTTTGTCTTATTTCTAATAAATACATGCATCAATATCTGTTCTGCAATATATAGTATTATGTCTGTGTGTAGGTGTTGCAAACTTCAGTAGAATTTAAAGAATATTCTTCACGTGAACACATGAAAGAGGCCATCAAGGAAGACCTGTATCCCCCTTCTCTCTGTGCCATTGTTGTTCAGCATTATGCTGCTGAGAGATATACTGTCACCAAACACATGCGAATGAATATATTGGGAACAAATTTGGACCCCCTTCTTGTTCCTATGAGAGTGATGGAAGTTGAAGATCAATTTCAAACAGGTAACTTATACTGAATTGGGCGTCTATCAATTTTCTCTGTCTTGTCAAGCCTTTGACTGCTTATTGTGTACTGTTTCAACACTTCATCCACACCCCACTGCCCTTTTAATTTCCATGCTATTATTGTATACATATTTTAATAGAGTAATTGTCAGCAGCAGAAATCACCTAAAGGTTCATCTTATAGATTTTTTCAATCAAAAAGAATTGATATTCTTTTCAGATGCCACGTGCACCTTGTACTCTATAAGGCTAGCAATCATGCAAGTAGATGTTCAGCCTCTCTAGCTAGTGGTACTTCTACAACTACTGCTTTTAAGCTAGTAACATGCATGTCTACACATGTGACCTGCCTCATAGGTAGTATGCGAGCTATACCATGTGTATTGTAATGCACAGATTAATATAATAGTGTAGTGTATATTTCATGCAGTTGCCTGGTACTGTGCCTCGTTCAAGCTGAGTCGGTTTAGCCGAACTGAACGCTGGTTCTCTGTTTCAGATGCCAGCTGCTGTATTTTGTTTGAACTAAGACTAATTACTGGTCCTCAGTTTTGGATACCAGTCACCTTGTTTGGTTAACATTAAGATGTCTTGAATGCTGGTCCTCAGTTTTGGATACCCGTCACCTTGTTTGGTTAACATTAAGATGTCTTGAATGCTGGTCCTCAGTGTCGGATGCCAGTTGCCATGTTTCACTGAAATTAAGATGTTTTACACTGGCTGAACGCTGGTCCTCAGTTTTAGCTGCCATGCAGGTGCTGTATCTGCCCATAGGTCTGCCTAAATCTAATCTTGATTCGCCACGTTTCCTTTACTCCATTAAAGGTTTGCACAATGTACTATCAACCTTGCACACTATACTGTCAGTTTACGCAATGTATCACTGGATAGCCGGACAGACATATTATATAGCAATATGCAAAGCCTCAATTGGACGACATGATCATTGGCCTTGCTTCGCTTGCTAACACTCACCACTCAGCAATTACCCCACCCCCACCCATGAACATTTTATATTAACCCTGCTATATCATATTTACAGTCGATATGAAGTTTATGTTGATGGATCTTGTTTGTGACTTTGCACTTGCATGTACCATCTTCTAAATGTACATTGTGATTCTCATTGCATATTCAAATTCTGTATATGCAATTACGATATATGTGTGTGTATGTACACATTTAGGTGTGTTTTTGTGTGGATGTACATGTACGTGTGTACGTGTGTGTGTGTGTGTGTGTGTGTGTGTGTGTGTGTGTGTGTGTGTGTGTGTGTGTGTGGTACAGTACTTGTTCCATAATTGCAATTTGACAATGCATAATATTATGTATTATAAAATGAATGCATGCTAATGCACAACTATATGTACATGTTATAAGGGCCAAATGTTTCTCCCGACCTTTGCAGTTCTGCTTGCACCTTCACCTACGACTTCCCCTTCATCTAAGATGTCCACTTCTCAAAGTGAGTACAGTAGTTAGCAGGGAAACATTTCGGAAATTTTTTATTACCTAAAAGAACCAGCTGCATAAAACCCACTGTAGAGTGATCCATGCCGCCACATTCATCTGTTATACCATGGGACCACATGATTGTATGGGAATTTTGTATTCTATAAGCTTCATATGCCATACCTCGCAAAGATTTCTGGCATAGTACATTCTTACATACATATTTACAGCTGGTTTCCTAGGAAACGTGATTTTGAGTGTTCAAATCACTTCATTGAGTATCTGGAATTGCAGAACAATTGCAATGGTTAAGACAAAGGCACATGGGCTGTATGGCAGTAATATTATAAGCTGGTGCACTCACCCTCGGGACTTGGTTTTTATATCAGATTCTATGCAGGCCTTCAGACTATGCGTACCTCAGTCAGTAATTGAACTACTGTAGAAAGACCATTCACCTGTCTACAGAGGCCACTACCACTGGGCTCTTTAGTAGTCTTTGTAGACACTCAGATTTCACAGTACTAGCTGGGTGTATTATTAAGATCAGTCTGATTAATTCCTTCACACCCCCCCCCCTTGTGTGTATTATAGCAATTCCAGGCCTACAGCCAACCACATAATTGCCATCATTTCTTAATGGTAAGACTGCCATCTTTTTGTTTTTCCACTTATAAAGGCTTTGCTTCCAAGGCTTTCATGGACAAGTACAAAAATGAATTTTTGGCCAGTGTAGCAGCTAAAGCAATCGCCATGAAACTGAGAATGCAGGACATCCTCCCAATCACTGTTTATCACTGTGTTGAACACACAGACTCCGAATCAGCTAAGAATCTTCTTTTCCTTCACTTTCGAGAAGAAGGCACAATGCTTTCTATCCTTTCCCTCTGTGATATCATGATTAGTGCAACAGGTTATCCAAAAATGAATGCTCTTGGAAGAAATATGAAAGCTGATCTAACCTTATGTATGTAGATTTAGTTTCAGATTATGTTGACTATACGAAGGCTTGTGAACTATTTTAGATGTATACTTGCATGGGATGTGTTAAAATAGCTTTGGTACATATTGCATTCTATAATAATATTATGCACATGCTGCACATTCTATGATGACCACCTGAGTGGAAAGGAAAAAGAATAATATTATAATAATATAAATTCTATATAATGTTTGGTAATGTTATAATATTATAACAATAATTATTATTTCAATAAAAGTAGAATAAAAATTCCTAGTATTATTATTATATATATATATATATATATATATATATATACAGCCAGCATGAAGGGCTCTACATGAGACTAGATCGACAATAATGTTATGCATGTCATTGAGTACACATGTATACAGATCTAGAGTTATGTCCATTGTATATATTTGTGAGTATAGTGTTGGAGTAGGCACTCAAGGTCATAAGAAAAATATCACTCAGCTATAGGAAGGGCCAAGTGAATGGATATTAATGATACAGGAGTATACGTGTGTACTGTATCAGCTATATAAGCAATTGCAACATCTATAGATCAATGGATATACGTATACCTGATCATGCATGAGGCATGCAAGTATATCGTGTGCATATGTATATAACTGCAAGCAGTGCCAGATATTATTATACGTAGACAAGCTCATGCACTTTATAATTAAAATCCTCCATGCATGAATCGAACATAATGGCATTCAATTAAATATATACGTACCCAACTGCAGCCAGTGCAGCTGAAACAAGCTATAGGGTCTAGCTATATATAGCGCTATAAATATAATATTCCCACTCTTGAAAAACAATAAAATTGTAATAGTGTTATTATACTGTGCATTCACTATCTTAAAAATGCAATTCTGCATGCTATAATAGCTAAAATAAGGTAATTTTCTTATACTATAATTATAATATAAACAACCACCGTGTCACATGTATATAATATCAATTATATATATAATATATATATACAATGAATTGCAAGGTGACCTTCGATCTGTGGACAATATATAATAATATATTATTATTATATAATATTTTAGAATTTATATAGCTAGCTATTGAGAGATATGTATATCTATAGGGCTGAGGCTAATATATTCTGCTGGCATAATAGTTTAATTTCCAGAATCATTATAAGGTATCTATAAACCTGTCTCAGTGGTCTGTAATAATTGTTAATTGGCTATAGTAGCAGTTATAATTATTGCAATTCCTGCAGCAATACATAATATATTATATTATAGATCAAAATCCAGTCACGCACAAACTGCAACACACCATATCTGTACACAAAGTTAGCTGCAGCTGGCATTATTATAGCAGCTGTACATATATGCATTGACTCAAATAATCTA
>CAUJGJ010000481.1:0-17500 GCA_963170055.1 Halisarca cf. caerulea | reverse complement strand
TGGACAATATTCGTGTAGCCACACATCCCACTCTGCATGGCCGGTCTGCTGGTCTATTTTTTCCACCCGATAGGTAGAATGAAATGTCATACAGCCAGCAAGAGGAAGGGGCTCTGCATGAGACTGGACAATACATGAGTATGTGTGACTAATAGTACATGCATATGCACAGAGCTATTGTATTGTGATGCATACATTCACATTATGTCCATGTATCCGTGAAAGTGTTAGAGTTTATATAGGCATTCAAGTTCATAAGAAACAAAATAATGTATGGGCTTCACTCAGCTAAGACGGTTGAGGGTGAATGGATGCATGTAGGTGGGACTGACTCAGTGAGTGTTATTGTATCAGCTATAGGCAAGGTCTGCGTAGATCAACCTATAGCAAGTGTTGTATGCATGTAACTGCCACACATGTGAAGCTGACTTTGTATTGACAGCACCAAATGCCCCAGTGAACACTATACCCAGCCAACTGCAGCCAGTGTAGCTGCATGGAACAATCTAGGATCTAAATCCCACTCTACTAAATCTTGAAAATAGTAACGCATCAATCTTCATATTATTCACGAACTATAGAAAAAATGCAATTGAGAAAAGTACATATTTTATTATCTTAGCAGTCACTCAAGGTGATCATGAACTTCTGAGGACAATTAATGGAGAGATGTCCAATGTCTAGGGGTAACCAGTGATGAGAAGCACCTCAGGAGAAGCACTACACATTGTCGTGGTCGTGGGCTGCGTCCTCCGCGCTCACGTGACAGGGAAGCATGGCGCAGGCACACCCTGTGCCAGCATAGATACTCTAACCAATGGATTGGCAACTCCACGCCTACGCATGATACTAGGGTTGTTACGGTCTAGATAGGGTTTCACGTCATGAATACAATTATTTTGGCGCATGAATATTATTCAACCGTACAAAGTCCAGTTGCTATTGCTATTTCAGATGTCAGAAACTCGACATGGAAACAGAAACCTCGTTTGTCTATGCTGTCAGTCGGTGTGGGCAAAATGGCGGATTCCAACGATACCAAACACATGGTGTTCCGACGTACGAAGGAAGAGCTAGGTGTCGCACAGTAGACAACAGTCTAAAGTAACATTTAGTGGTAATGGAGGCTTACTGAAAAGCAGAACCCTAGGAAAGATAGTTCAGTAGGTGCTTCGAAGGTTCCTCTTTCATATTTGTACGGCTTTTTTAGCGAGGCAAGCGACCGTATTTGTGTACGTCGTTACAATGTGTATTTTTATATCGGTTTTGTGATCTTTCTAACAATAACTCCTTACTAATATTGTCTGCGCTTATTATTCGTCTTATACCAGATTCCTGAATATCTAAGGATTAAGAATGTCGATTGTCAGTGACTTTAACGATTTCATGTGTCCCTAAAAACTGTATTCCTTAGTGCCTCCTGAAGTACCAAAACGGTTCTCGACCGTAACAAGCCTGGTAACAGGATATGATGACATCATCAACACTTTGTATACAACATATAGCGTATAAATAGTACTTAATTTATACAGAATAGAGAAGTTGCCAATCCATTGGTTAGAGTATCTATGGTGCCAGTGGCTAGGCTTTTCCCACCGAAACCTCATAGTTTGACCATTGGAAAGGAGATAAATCGAGGAGCATGGGGAACTGTTTACGAAGGAAACTTGAATGGTCAACCCGTAGCCGTGAAGAAGATTCACAACGCCCTGTTGGAGGGAGCCGAAACAGAAGGAACCACCGAGAGTATGTTAGAGGACTTCCATCGTGAGTGTGTGCTTCTGGAGAAAGCAGATCACCGAAACGTCGTGAAGTTCTACGGTGCTTACTACGACCAAGCGACTGGCGAACCGATTCTCGTCATGGAAAGAATGAAAGAAAACCTCCGAGATTATTTGAAGCGTAAGAGAGGCCAAATTAGTCGTCGGGAAGCAATCGAAATATGTCTCTCCATCGCCAGAGCACTGCGCTACCTCCACTCTCTCCCTCAGCCAATCGTACATCGCGATCTGAATGACAAAAACATTATGATATCAGAAGATGGCACGGTGAAGATCGGGGATCTCGGACAGTCTCGCTTTAAAGAGCACAATGCTGTGTATTTTTATTCACTAGGACCTGGGGCCATCACATTCATGCCTCCGGAATCACTGAAAGAAGGGGCTCGGTACAATGAGAAGATTGATACGTTTTCAGCTGGTGTTCTTTTGCTGGAGGTGGCTACCCAACTTCCTCCTGTTGTTAAGCCAATCAACATTGGAGGAGTGAAAGAAGTTGTCCGACGCGAAGCTGATCTATCAAAACTGTCAGAGGATCATCCACTGAAGCCAATCGCGGTTCATTGTTTAGAAGATGACCCCAAGAAACGCAAAAGTACCACTTGGTTGTATGAACACTTGCATCGATTGGTAAGTGACTGTGTGTACTTTCTTGTTTACATGTAGTGACTGTTTAATATCTTGGAGTCTGCAAATTAGATTGTTGTGCTATTGCCTTAGCTATTGTCAATCCTTTGTGGTTGTCATTAGTATGACTCAGAACATTGATGCAAGCTAGTGGTGAGAATGCTCTGTATATGCATATTCACTTTTGTAGTAAGTGTATATAGAAGTCGGTATATACTTCCCTCCACACACACACACACACACACACACACACACACACACACACACACACACAAGCAGACACACACATGTACACACATGCACACGCCCACACACACACACACACACACACACACACACACACACACACACACACACACACACACACACACACACTAACACACACACAACTACACAACAGGCTATTTTTTGTACTGTCCAATTTATAACTAGTCTCTGCTTTGTCACTGTTTTCGTACCAATTCTGGAGAATTTGTAAACATATTAGGGTGTTTTTGTGCTTAATCTTGGGCAATTCATTGGAGCTACTCAGATTTTGAACCAGTAATGGGATGTATCTCAGGAAAGGCATGACATGAGGGTGCCAAGATTGCTTCATTTCAGCTGTAGTTTTCTCTTTGGTGTCACAATAACAAGTTAGCCACCCAAAATGTACTTTATCTGAGTGAAGTTTTGCTATTGACCCAGGCCCAGAGGCAGCAAATTAGTTCACGTTTTGTGGCAAGGTCAGCAAATTGGTTGGCATCAGTTTGTTTTTGCCTCATAATTACTTGTGTTTTGGATATAGCCTTAGAAATAATTGGACACTATACAAAATAATCTGTTCGCATGCGGGACATGTCCATTCGCACTTGAATGGCTTCCGAAAGTCGGCAATTTTATCGCTAATAAATCAAGTTCCTTTTTTCTCTCTTGTGCATAACAGAAATGGCAAATAACGACATTTAGACTGTAGGTACACATTTAAGCTACACATTTCACTATAGTTCGCCCAAATTTTCCATCCATCGTTCGAATACTCGCCACTTTTCTGAGCAGCTGCATTTAGCAGTTATTCCTCTCCAGTAAATTAAAACTTAGGCCTAGAGACACAGAATATGGACTAAACTGTCCCTAATAAATCTACTCAATATTCTACCAATGGGGATTTTGTTTACAGAAATAGTTTCCAAGATAATCAAAAAATACTAAAAAAGTGCTAAAATAACCAGCATCTTTGGAAACTCGTGGAATCAAAATCCCCATCGGTGAAAATGGGGATTTTTGATTTTGTTTGAAGCGCTCAATATATAGATTACAATAAAACACTCAGAAGCTTCCTACGTTGATCTACTGATTTACTTGAAGACATGGCAGTTTGCAAGAAGGATTTGCTTAGCCAAAGGCCGATTATCACATGATTGTTGTGTGACATGAGCTGTGACATAATCTCATATTGCCTCTACCATTACCGAAGTGTTTGAAGTGATGACTATGCGTTCAATCTTAGCAATGATGGAAGTGTTGTATGCGAGGGAAATTTATGCAGTGGAGGAAGTCCATTATGCAAAAAAGGCAGACGGTTGAACGAACAATAATATGGGCCATTGAGGAAAAGTGAACTGGACATTCAGTGCCTGAACGTTGATATCGAATAACAAGGTGCGTAATCTTCGTTTGGTCATAAATTCAAATAAAAAAGTCGGTTTTACAAATTTGAGTACCTTATGGAAGAACAAACGATCTGTGTTTGAGCCTTTAAAACGTTCTTTAGGCCTACCATTAACTGCAAAATTGCAGGGTGATTTCGGCATGAATTACGTATAAATACAGTAACTGCATAGCGCGATGCCTACTATTGGTTGTAAATATGATCTTCCAAGCTCCCTTACACAACTATATGTACGTGACATTAACTTTTGGTAAATAAAGACTTTCACGTGTACGAAAAGTTAAACAAATATCACACTGCACAATCGTCCTTGCCTCTACGTCATGAATATGTCACGTACATATCACCTGATTGAAGCCTTACACACACCCACATTCCAGCCCATTACCACAATAGAGGAACTTTGGACATGTCTCCACATGCGTTACACATATAATTTGTACAACTACGTACATCCAAAACACATGTAATGGATTTTGTGTCATAAACAATCTGACACTGATTAATTATTTGATTAGTAATATTGTAGCACACTTTAGGGCTATCAACTTGTTATGCATGGGTACACAAAGAGGAACATGCAGCTGAAATGAAATAAATTCAACATGCTCATGTTTGTCTTTTCTGGAGCCATTGGCAATCTCTCTTTTAAATTCTGAGTAGATCCAGTTACATGCATTGCACAAGAATATGTGCATAAAAAAACTTTATTTGTAAATTCAGTGTTATTGTTAGGAAGGCAATGAGAATGGTAGACGTAGCAGAGACCAGACAAAAAATCAGAAAATTTCACTTTCATTTCCATTTCAGAGATAAAAGTACAATAAATGCATGTTAATTATTTAGTGTAGAATGATCTACGAGGCAGAATATTAATAATTATACAGTAGAACCTTTATAATCTGACACTCTGTGGACAGCAAAATTGTGTCAGATTACCATATACTCCCCCTAAATTTATCATGCATGTCATGAATTCAGCCAATTTCATCAGACTGCTGAGTAGAAGTGAAATATATGCTACCTTTCTGTGCACATTGAAAGTTTAGAGGTGGGCAACAAAAATTTAAAATAATAAAATTAAAATACTCACTTGTTCAGTGCTGAATGCAGTTGCTTGATGCTTGGACAGCACATACGTATATGCTAAGAAATGCAATCACTGTTTGTTAAGAACAGCTGAAGAGCTCCTCATAGTTCCTGCAGACAATGTTTTGGACATCAACGTTGCTGAACGGCTGTGTGTTAATGCATGAATGGCCACGAGAGTCACATCCAACAATGATGGACACTTTGTTTCTGGTACTCCAGGAGACTGGGGTCAGCTAACATGCTTCCATAACTGGTCATACCAATGACTCAGACACAAATTGATAGCAAACGATTTCATTTTTTTATTGAAGGCATTTCAGCACTTTCAAAAGCAGTGATCAATCTTTAGGTGAAAAGAATTTAGAGGAAGTACGGTACTGTAACAGAGGTTGTTGGATTACAAAGTAGCTCTTAGTATACTTTAAGATGGTGACTTCACCTCAAAGGAGGGTTAGGTTACAGGGGGGTTGGATTACAGAGGTTCCACTGTGCATGGTGAAATTGACTTTGAAGGAAGTTGTACGTAGATATATACCCTTGGCTACAGAATGTGTCAGATCTTCTCTCCACATTAGAAACTATAGGTATACTTTACAGTAACTGTTGAAATTATAATGGTAAGAAACTCTCTTCATTAGCCAAGAACTCTCAGAACAAAATTAAATTTGATCACGGTGGATACTTTTATAGTAATTGATCCAGGAAGAATGGATCACCTGGACCTACGAAGAGTGCCATTCAATACTGCTGTTTGTGGGTACAGGGATGTTGAGATCCTTGACTATCAATAGATTGAATTCTTTTAATTAAATAATTCCAAACCATATAAGGTTCTTCTAGTAATGGTCAGATTCTCAATGGCATATTTAGTATATTTAATTTAATTTTCAGAAATAATATTGGCTATCTGTTATATTTAGGTGTATAAAAACCATTTAAAAATGGTAAAATGATGTAGGATTGACACAGGATCGTACAAAAAGCCATTCTCAAAAAGGGACTCTCCAAAAACACTTGGAACAAGGGTAAGTTGCAAAACCGGCACATATTGCGGGATGTATGAATTTGCACAGTGTGCACTCAGTCCAACTATACTCTGTCTAACCCTATGCCCATCTAGCCTCATGTATGTGTAGCCCTATACTCGTCTAGCCCTATGCCTGTCTTGCATGCCCTTTGCCCACCTAGCCCTGTACCGGTTTTGCAACTTACCCTTGTTCCCAGTGTTTTTGGAGTGTCCTTTTTTGAGAATGGCTTTTTGCACGATCCTGTGTCAATCCTACATCCTTTTACCATTTTTGAATGTTTTTTATACAGCCTTGTTTGTGCGGTTTTTCCTTTTATAGCGAAACGGTTGCTTGAATAGGTTTCCACTGCAGTTGAGAAGGAACACGACCAAATCTTGTAAGATGAAGAAACTAGAAATCCGTGCCGTTACTTGACTAATATCAACGTTACCCATGTAGAAATAAATGCTAGAACAAAAATAGCGCTGAAGTCCACAATCATCAAAGTGCAGACCTTTGTACGCATGCGTACATCTAGTCTCGCATAGGCATTTCGCTGATCCGAAAATGGCTGATCCGGTGAATGTATGGGATTTGCGTATTAATTTTTTTCTCACTTTAGAAGTGTCGGTGTTGCTTCAAAACCTACAAAAGGCACTTCACGCTAACAATCGGAGCTCACTGACCAAAGATGAGACCTCTGGACCCTTTGTGGCGACCTGTAGCTCAGTTCGAATAAACGACGAGAAGAATAGGAATAATCTTAAAATGGTACTTGTGTTGCATAGCCATACATTTTCGTCTAAAATTTCGAAGTTCTTTAAAGAAATTGGCGTACGAAGGGTTTTAACTACTTCATCTTATAGCTAGTGTGTCAAAAGGCACCAATATCACTTCTAAATGTTACTAACTGTACTGCATTGTTAGTTTTCAGATGAAAACAAAATTTGCGCTAATGTATGGCGGCCATGTTTTTCGGTGTCAATCCTACATATGGAGTACTACGTACTCCATAATGATCACTATATTATTGTTTCCTATTGTGATTTTGGGGATATATATATGACCTGATACAAATTGCATGTTGGCAAGTTAGCTTTAATCCTCCCAGCATACCTTTAGACATGTGCCTGTTCATCCTAAACTTTAAGGTCAAAGACTGCATGGTTTTATTCAAGTCTTTTTGGGAGCCATTGGTACAATTATAGTTACATTTGTTGTTAATATTTTGTTTGACCAATTCTGTGGCTGAATATTGCAAACATCAATGTCACCCACAATTGTAGGATGCGTGTAGTATGCCGTTGAAATTGATATTTCGCATTAATTTTGTATTTTTTAGTCCAGGATTGCTCTAATGGTTTGGAATTGAACAGTAGCTATTCATATGATAAATTAACGGTCCAATTATTTTTGATTGGTTGTGCGGAGTGTTAATTTAAATGCCCCATGATGCACTGACTCCACTACTAGTGGACATCTTGATCAGGACCAGTATATAGTGAACCATACATGATCTTAGCAAGCATATTTTTCAAATGAAATGAACTTTGGAAGTTTATTTCGATGAACATTGAATTTAGTAATAATATTAAGTTAGACTAAGTATGTAAGGTAGCTATAGGCTGTTACTTTACGCAATGCGTCTGTGCCTGCTAATTATGGAGTACGGTAGTACTCCATATGTAGGATTGACACCGAAAAACATGGCCTCCACACATTAGCACAAATTTTGTTTTCGTCTCAAAACTAACGATGCAGCACAGTTAGAAGCATTTAGAAGTGATATTGGTGCCTTTTGACACACTAGCTATAAGATGAAGTAGTTAAAACCCTTCATAGGCCAATTTCTTTAAAGAACTTTGAAATTGTAGACGAAAATGTATGGCTACCCAACACCAGTACCATTTTAAGATTCTTCTTCTTCTTCTTCTCGTCGAACTGAACTACAGGTTGCCACGAAGTGTCCAGAAGTCTCATTTTTCTCCAGTAAGCTCCGATTGTTAGCGCGAAGTGCCTTTTGTAGGTTTTGAAACAACACCTACACTTCTAAAGCAAGAAAAAAATTAATAGGCAAATCCCATATTCGCTGGATCAACGAAATGGCTACGCAAGACTAGATGTACGCGTACATACACAAGGTCTGTACTTCGAAGATCGTTGACTTCAACGCTATTTTTGTTCCAGCATTAGATGGGTACATTGATATTAGTCAGGTAACTGCATAGATTCTAGTTTCTTTATCTTACAAAATTTGATCGTGTTCCTTCTGAACTGTAGTGAAAACCTAGTCAAGCAACCGTTTCACTATAAAAGGAAAAACCACTCGAACAAGGGTGTATAATAACCATTTAAAAATGGTAAAAGGATGTAGGATTGACTCAGGATCATGCAAAATTTAAGCCATTATCAAAAAGGATTCTCCAAAAACACATGGAACAATGGTAAGTTGCAAAACCGGTACAGGGCTGGGTGGGCAAAGGGCAAGACAGGCATAGGGCTACACGGGCATAGGGCTAAACATACATACATGAGGCTAGAGGGGTATAGGGCTAGACAGAGTTTAGTTGGACTGAGTGCACACTGTGCAAATTCCTACATCCCGCAGCACATATGTACTGTAATGTGCTGCACATGCGGGATGTAGGAATTTACACAGTGTGCACTCAGTCCAACTAAACTCTGTCTAGCCCTATACCCGTCTAGCCTCATGTATGTGTAGCCCTATGCTCGTCTAGCCCTATGCCTATCTTGCCCTTTGCCCACCTAGAGCCCTGTACCGGTTTTGCAACTTACCCTTGTTCCAAGTGTTTATGGAGAATCCTTTTTTGATAATGGCTCTAATTTTGCACGATCCTGTGTCAATCCTACATCCTTTTACCATTTTTAAATGGTTAATATGTGCAATTGCGTCTTTTTGGGGGCATATATGGTGTGATTTTAAAACATTGAAATTACTGACAAATTTTCTGTGTGTTTTGAGCAGTGCATTTTGTTTGTTCAATAGCTAATGCTGTATGAATATTATTGCAAAGTGACAGACAATGCAGAAAGTGGTGAAGAGCTTCCTCTGGACAGAATCACTGTCATAACTGTAGAGTGAGTTTCACCGTCTATACTATATATATATACACTTTGTTGGAGGTGCATACTTACTACACTTTTGTCTGTTTTGCCCTCTCTATAGCCTATTCCGAGAGATGTGTAAACCTCTACCTGCTTTGGATTGTTCTGATGAAGTATGTCACATTATATGATGTGTACAGTACATATCCATACCATTTTTTTGGCCTAAACAATGTTAATTTGCTAGCTAAACCATATTATTAAAGAAAATGCTCCTTTGATTTTTTAAATTCTAGCGTCAGACCTCTGAAACTGCAAAATAATCATCATAGCACTTTTCTGCCATTTTCTTCTGCGCATGTGAAACATGCCCATTAGCACTTATAAGTCTTAATTCAGCTAGCGATAAATGTTAGGCTCGCTTTTAGTCCCATTTCTATCCGTAGGTCTATTGTATCTCTTTGAAAGAACTATCATCGTGTAGTGTGTTGTATTGTCTCCATTTTAAGCCCAAAATCGAAGTAATAGCGTATGTGCCGATGAAATAAGTAGTTTTCTTCGCCACATCTAAAGGCACGAAAATGCCGGGAGCCACTGGAGATTGAAAGCTATGGACACCAAAAAGGGTAAGTAGGTTCCTTATAACAATATCTAAAACTTCCATGTGGGGGATTATTCTACTTAAAACAGGTTTTGAGAAAATCACTGAAAACCATAAATTGTCACAATAGCCACTCACATGTTGGCTTGTAACTTTTGTATGAAGTCAACAATCAAAATCCCCCACATGGAAAGTCTAAAGTTGCCTATGATAAATTGAAAAATCTAAAAAGACTAGGCTGATCGGCCCTAACTTTTTGGCTCCCGGCCATTAAAGATACACCTTAACGGAAGAGTCGTTGAGGCCATTTTGTCACATGATATGCGTGTGATGTTCTACAGTGGACGTGAGGACTAAATTCGATGGGAAGACACGACGAGCATGGCAGTGAATGATACGCCGAATTAAAGGAATCAGGATATTTGTAACAGGAGGAGGATACTGTTGACGACGACTCAAAGGGTGCAGAACTTTAACGTCGGATATCAGAAACAGGTTATTTTTTATACTGGCCAATTATTATTAAGCTAGTCTCCACTGTGTCTGGCTTTTTGACTGTTTTCATAACAATTCTGGAGAATTTGTAAACAAAGTTTGTCATTGTGCTAAATCTTGGGCATTTTATTGGAGCTACTCAGATTTTGAACCAGAAATGGGATATACAGTGGCGTTCAAAGAAAGTTGCCACTTGCGTAATGTTATAAAATGGCGCCGCGAGTCTAGTGTTGTTGGTGCGTCGCTAAACAATTTTGAATACGCTCGAAAATGAATCAAGTTACAGTAATACTATTTAAAAGAACAAAGTATTGGCAAAGAAAGACCAACAATGGTACAAACCACCTTTGGTACAAATTTGGAATATTTTCACCAATGATTAGCACAAATTTTATTCTTGAAAAGAAAGGGCTGCAGTATTTAGGCTTGAAAGCACGCTGCTTCCCAGAATCAAAGCTGTGATTTTCAAAAAAGGCACACATACGCAATACTAACTCAAAATTTGTGTTACTATGTGTTTCCTTGTTTTAGCTACTCAAAATAGTTCTGCATCAGCCCATTTCCCAGTTTTTCCAGCTATTTCGATCCGTAGTGTATCGTACCGCCGCCATTTTGTCGCAGTGGTAACCTTTTTTTTGAGCGCCACTGTATATCAGGCAAGGCAAAACATGAGGGTGCCAAGATTACCTCATTTCAGCTGCAGTTTTCTCTTTGGTGTACCATTAACAAACCAGGGACCCAGAAATGTAGCATATTCGAATGTATTATTGCTTTTGGCTGACCTGTAGAGGCAACTAATTTGTTACCGCTACTGGTAAGGGTAACTAATTTGTTACCCTTACTTTGTTTATGCCTCAGAAACAGCTGCATTTTGGATACCGATATAAATAATTGGCCACTTTAAAAAATAACCTGTTCAGAGTCGTAGTAAAGTGCATAATATCCAGCGGTAGTCGTGGCTTTTGAATCTAAACAACGAATGTTTTACTTTAGAATAGAATAGCCAATCTTCATTTTTCTCCTTGATGGGTTAGAATTAAACCTGTTGAGAGAAAGTAGCATGCCATCTCGGAACATCTTGCTGTTTCCGATGATATTAAATACTGATTTATAACGTGCTTCAGCTAACATTCTTCCCAGAACGAATACGATTGAATGAATTATATTGGGATAAACGTTTACAAGTGTACAGAAAATGCAAAATGATTGCTGCAGCAAACACAAACTCTATGCGTACACATTATAACATCATGATTTATCATGCACATGTCTCATAACTTGAAGCCATTGAGTAACGTTTTCGCTCTGATTCCAACTAATTAGCACGCAGGGCAGATTCGGACATGTCCCACATGCGTGATGTCACTGAGCATCATATGGCAACTACATAAGTCTCCTGTCTACTGAGATACTCCGGATAGACCAACTAATGTAATTGACCGTTAAAAAAACAATTTTCTATGGGATATGACATCGTATTTCCCCTTTCCAGGGCTAATGTCAATTATAAGTTTGCTTATAATCATAAACTAACTTTATACCTTCCCCCCAAGGCAAATATTAATTGGTATTGCTTAGAAATGGCCTTACCACTTTTAGAATACTTCGGACGGGCCTGCAGCGTGCAGTCTTAATTCCTTGCACACATTTTGTACTATTGGGTGAATATCTGTATTGTTTTGTGTATTACAGGTTCAAGCAACGATACTTACTTCATGTGCTGAGGGTGATCTCGAAGCATTGAGAAGTGTTGCTTTGGAATCGTCACAAATCATTTCTCTGGTGACGAATGAGGTAATCATTCATATATATTCTGAATCAATTTTAAATTGGATGAATCCACCTTTTGTATGTATTACAAGGTTTAACCATGCACTACCTCATTGACTGAATGATGGCCCAGGTGTAATTTTCTTTTCTGACACTTTTGACCCAGCCATTCAGTGACCAGGGGTTTCATTCAACCTCAGAAACCTTCACAAGACCTCATTTGACTGAAAGAATGAATTACAAAATAGATATTTATCTTCTACAATTTTCACATGCAGCATTGGCAAACATGTAGTTTCACAACTTCTGATTCTTCTGAAAAGTTTGTTTATGCCTTTCTTTTGATGCATAAAGAACTAATACCAGTGAAATGCCTGCTAAGATACACGTCAGAATGTATCGTTACTGAATTACAACAAGCAGATTTTAGCAGTATTTTCAGGCCATATCAAGCTTAAGATACAACATGCCAGATACAGGATGTTCTACGTATATGCACTGACATTTTTGTGGGATGAAACCTTTGCAGATTGCTGATCATCATAATTTGCCAGTTTTGTGGATTCCACTTTATCTTTACTGGAATAAATCCAACCATGAGATAATAGGCACATTTTTGAACTATTAAAAATTTGGACATTTACTGCTTCGGCTTAGATCTAACTAGGGATGAAAACCACGAATGGCTATACTGGCAAAGAGATGAAGAAGTATTAGGGAAAATGAGTGCTCTAGTAGCTCACTGTTCTTCCAGATTCCTTATAGTTGATTCGCCCAACGAGCTTTCCTGCTTACCTAATGCCTCCAGACCTCGCCAACCACACCACCACTACAATAAGATGCCTAACCCGCCCTGACAACTAAGACTCGTTATTTGCGTCTGATTGTGAATCGGTTGAATCATGTGATTCAGAAGAAACCGTATCGTAGTAATATGTATAAAAGTCTTGTTAACTATTCGGACGCTGATGTATGGCATTAGTTTTTAACCTGCAAAAAGGTCTGGACAACCAACAAAATAATTATTTTGACTGTCCGGATAATTACAGGGAATACGGTATTAGTTGTTTATTGAAATATTTGCCATAAGAGAATAGGCACTATTATTAATACTCTCACTGAACACTGTTTGTTTGACGACCATTTTGGTCACTGTACAAGAACCTGAACTATATTTTTGGGCTTTAAATTTTTTCTGGATGGCTCCCAACTGTGAAAACCATGAATGTACCATCCCACAAGAATTACAGTGTATATGATAGTGAACACTTCTTGCTAGTGTTATATTTATTTTGTGTTGTTTTTTAGTATGGTTGGACTGCTGTGCATTTTGCTGCCTACAATGGACACTTGAATGTCTTACAGGAATTGTTGGATACTTACCATTGTGATCCCGATGTGAAAGGAAAGGTAACTTAAAGGTGTGCATGGCAGATTCAGTAAGCACATTATGATGTCAGTATTTAGTAATGCTGTGTACAGTGGGAATGTGTAAAGTTTTCACTAAATTCCTAAATATCCCAACATATGCGAAAATTTTGATTAATTTTGCAAAATGTTAGGCTACAGACACCCACACCTGCATCCAAAATTTTGATTAATTTTGCAAAATGTTAGGCTACAGACACCCACACCTACGCCGGGCTCATGTAAGGCATAGACACTGGTACATGCACAATTGTTCTTTTGTGTGTGCGTGATTCAGACTTTGTTGTTAGTAGCTGGATTCAAGTGCAGTTGTCACTGAGATTTTGTTAGTTGTTTCTCAAAAGGCTAGCCATGCTTCAAACGAGATGATCAGGTGGACCGTTTGCTCCCGAAGGTTGGCAGCCCATTTTAAAGCAAAACGAACCTTCAATCATTGACTGAAGTTTGAATGGTGTCTTTGTCTAGAGCCATTTTATTCACACAAAACATACAAAAGCTACTTTACCACCATCAGCTAAGTAAAATATGGCCTCCAGAAATCTAGGGATTTGTGAACACGTATTTCAGTGAAATTTGTGAAAAGGAGTCATTTGTGGAATTTTTATTCTACAAAAGTTTCCCATTATACAGTAAATGCCATGCAGTAACACATGCTGTCAGGATCAAAACCATCTGCTACCTTGCACAAGCTATATATGATAAAATTGTATTGTTTTCACAATTTTAAGTAACAATTGTGTCAAAGTTTCATGAATGTTTCAAGCTAAACAATAGCTTGGAATTTGCTAAAATAGACTAAATTTAGACTTTAATTGTTGTCGGGTCAACCGTAGATAATAATCACAATCAGTGAAGTTCAAAGACTGCACCGTATGCAAGAAGTATGCGAGGCGTTCACTGCGTGTATCAAAGGCCTGGATCAGTGTTTCAACAAATGTTTAAACGTTCTTGACCATACCTTTAGCAAGATTCTTGAAGCCTCCATGTTGGGGTTGCGGGTGTTTGTGGATCACACGAAAGCTAGCAGGAATCTTCCTGTGATGTCATCTATGTACTATTCATTGTTATCTGTCGACACTACAGGAAGATAATTGGGCACGATTGATGGGAAAGTTCAATGTTGCTACACAATGGCAAAGAAAACATTCTTTGTATCATTGACAAGTATCCATATTCTTAAAATGGCCTGAAATAGTAA
This sequence comes from Halisarca cf. caerulea, assembly GCA_963170055.1. Classification (NCBI taxonomy): domain Eukaryota; kingdom Metazoa; phylum Porifera; class Demospongiae; order Chondrillida; family Halisarcidae; genus Halisarca; species Halisarca cf. caerulea. The sequence continues at coordinate 2,787 of CAUJGJ010000481.1, read as the reverse complement.
TAATAATCAATCTCCAAGAAAGTCGGTTAGGGTACCTTTTACTGTGCATGTCACATACCATATTTGACCGAATGATATCCCAGGCTTTTCTTTCTTTCCTGGCACTTTTGACCCAGCCATGAAACAAGCAGGGCTTTTATTTGAACCCAAAAACTTTCTAAATTCCTTTATGATAAACCCACTTGCATTCTTTAATAGTCATAATAACGCACCAACAGAGCAGATAACTGGGCAATGTCCACAGGGTAGTTTGGTTCCTTTTGATATCTTTATCCATATTTTCAAAGGCTAAACAATAGTAGAAGTCAATCTAGATGCTTTACTATCGATGATTATTGACTACACGTTATCCTCGATTGATCATTGCGGCCATTCTGTTTACTGAGACCCAGCGCTAATTTGGGACCCGGCTATTGTTTACCTAGGCTGCTTTTACCCGTAGCTATTAAATGAACCCGGCCTTTATTCAGGCCCGGCCTTTATATGGTCAAATACGGTATATAGACTAAGCTAGCACATAAAGCATACTTGGAAGTAAATGTTGCGTATTTGAGGAACTTCTTAGCAATGACCATTTTGCCGTTTATCCAGCAATCAGTTATAAGTACCTTATGTGTACTCAGTTGTTGTGCTTCCTTGAGATTTTAATCATTGGTAAATCATAGGTGAACACATTAAAGTCCTGGGGAGATACTTAACAGTGTGGGTGCACATGTAAGCAAGGGTGCCTGGGTGTTGTTCATGTGTATCAGCGTGTGGTTGTGCCCAGCAGTGTATATGCCAGTGGGGTAGCTCACACTGGTAGCTAATATGGCTTCCCAGTCGGGTAGAGGGGTGGAAATAGGCACTTCTGGAGTTGTGTCAAGTTACAGTGACATCTTGTCAGTACAGCAACTATATAGAGGGTGCACAAGCACAAAGTCTAGATCTAACTGTTTAGAGGTTAAACAGCTTGTAGTATTATGCCCAGGCAAAAGAGGCAACCAACGAACCAAACAAAGGGAAGGCAAATATCCACCCACGGACCATCAACAGCAAACCTGTAGGGCATGTTGATCGCTTAGTTAAGAATCCTGCTATCGGAAGTCAATCCGTGCTCTCCACCTGCCACAGAGTCACTATATATTAACAGGTTGGGTGAAGGAAAAGGGTGCAAGCCTTTACGAGCACCTTTACCCAATCAACTGGAGAATGAGCCGATAAGCAAGTAGACACAAATCATCACTGTCCCCTACAACGAAAAAAATCACGGAGACAGTAAAAAGTTTGACCATGAGAGAGGACATCGAGGACTCGTTGCTCGGAAACATGCCTGGAATAAAATCAACTGTCACACAGAAGGTAGTGGGATCAGCTACACTCATCAGAGATCAGCTCACATAACCCTGTGCCTCAGATGTCATTAGTTGATGAATACATTGTCCTGCTGCTGTTACCTCACAATATAAAAGTAGGGCCTGTGGGGGCAATGCAGGGGCATCCAAACAGCCTAGTAGACAGCTGGTTGTGTAAAGGCTTATAAACATGACCCAGTGGACAACAGGAAGACAGACCTGGTAGTGTGGGTAGAATATTTTTCTCAGATTTTTGACCAAAGAAATGATGTACCCTGTGTGTCTTTTGACCACATGGCAGCAAACTTCCGAAAAGTAGATAGTACCTTATTTTGTCTATCTCAGAACAAGTGATTTGAGTTTAAAAAACTTGTGGGCCGCCCACGGCCCTGGAAACTCGAATCGCTTGAAAGTTGTCGTTATTCACGAAACTGACATTTCGAAGATCTCTTCTACTCCAAAAGACCCTTCGCTTATGAAATGAGGAGCAAACGTTCCAATTTCGTCGAATATATATATATATATATATATATATATATATATATATATATATATATATATATATATATATATATATATACAGTGGGCCCTGATTTATCCGACACCATTTGTTCCCAGTCATTATGTCAGATAAATCAGGTTCTGGATAAAAAAGGGTTATGATATATATAGTACAGTAAAACATCAATAATCACATTATGATACATAAAACTTTCAAAGCATAATATGATACATAAAACTTTCAAAGCATAATGTACTGGATTCCACTATTTGTCGTCCTTGATCTCCCATACTCTTGTCTAGCTTCTTCAACCACTCAGTAAAGATTGCAGAGGTCATCCAGGCCTTCTTGTTGTGCCAGTAGTGCACCAGAGACTGCACATTGAAATTCTTTGGAAAGCACCTGGGTCTTGCAGCCTTTGCAATGACAATTGGCTTCAACTTTTCTGAACCGTCAGCATTAGAGCACAGACCAATAGTAATACGTTCCTTATTCTTCTTAGTACCCTTCACTGGTTTTGTTGCTAATGTTTTGTTTGGCTGAAGTCTGTAAAAAAGGCCAGTTTCGTCCATGTTGTAGATGTCTCTCAATGAATATTCGGGTTTCGACAGCAAATCGATCATGAGCCTCCTCCCATCAGCCACCTGTTCAGGTGATGTGCTGTCTCCTTCACCGTGTATGGAATGGAGTGAAATATCATGGCGATTCTTGAAACCATACAGCCACCCGTTGGAATAGGAAAATCCTGTGATATTGAAAGACTCGCCAAATTTCTGGGCCTTGATCTTCAACATTTCGTCTGTAATCGCTACTTTTTGTGCACTAACATTTAAAAACCATATCCAAAGCGCCTCTTCCAAAATTTCATGACGCGGTTGTTTCTTCTTGGTGTCGTTTGAATCTTCGCAGAGGAGCCATTTCTCCGAATCTTTCAAAATATCGCTAACTGTT
>CAUJGJ010000480.1:92455-112455 GCA_963170055.1 Halisarca cf. caerulea | reverse complement strand
TGAAGTGCTGTGGGCGTATTTGTGTAGTGTTGAATATGCTGGTGCTAATACCAATATTTGGCACTAGCACTACGCACATTCCCAGTGGACACACATGAAGTTTCTGAAGTGCTATGGGCGTATTTGTGTAGTGTTGGATATGCTGGTGCTAATACCAATATTTGGCACTAGCACCACGCACATTCCCAGTGGACACACATGACCTTTCTGAAGTGCTGTGGGCGTATTTGTGTAGTGTTGGATATGCTGGTGCTAATAACAATATTTGGCACTAGCACCACGCACATTCCCAGTGGACACACATGAAGTTGCTGAAGTGCTGTGGGCGTATTTGTGTAGTGTTGGATATAATGGTGCTAAGACTAATATTTGGCACTAGCACCACGCACATTCCCAGTGGACACACATGATTTTTCTTAACTGATGTGGGTGTATTTGTGTAGTGTTGGATATGCTGGTGCTAATACCAATATTTGGCACTAGCACCACGCACATTCCCAGTGGACATACATAAAGTTTCTGAAGTGCTGTGGGCGTATTTGTGTAGTGCTGCATATGCTGGTGCTAATACCAATATTTGGCACTAGCACCACGCACATTCCCAGTGGACACACATGAAGTTTCTTAACTGCTGTGGGCGTATTTGTGTAGTGTTGGATATTCTAGTGCTAATACCAATATTTGGCACTATCACCACGCACATTCCCAGTGGACACACATGAAGTTTCTTAATTACTGTGGGCGTATTTGTGTAATGTTCGATATGCTTGTGCTAATACCATTATTTGGCACTAGCACCACGCACAATCCCAGTAGATTCACATGACCTTTCTGAAGTGCTGTGAGCACATTAGTGTAGTGTTGGATATGCAGGTGCTAATACCAATATTTGGCACTAGCACCACGCACAATCCCAGTGGACACACATGACCTTTCTGAAGTGCATTGGGCGTATTTGTGTAGTGTTGGATATGCTGGTGCTAATAACAATATTTGGCACTAGCACCACGCACATTCCCAGTGGACACACATGAAGTTTCTGAAGTGCTGTGGGCGTATTTGCGTAGTGTTGGATATGCTGGTGCTAATACCAATATTTGGCACTAGCACCACGCACATTCCCAGTGGACACACATGAAGTTGCTGAAGTGCTGTGGGCGTATTTGTGTAGTGTTTGATATAATGGTGCTAAGACTAATATTTGGCACTAGCACCACGCACATTCCCAGTGGACACACATGATTTTTCTTAACTGATGTGGGTGTATTTGTGTAGTGTTGGATATGCTGGTGCTAATACCAATATTTGGCACTAGCACCACGCACATTCCCAGTGGACATACATAAAGTTTCTGAAGTGCTGTGGGCGTATTTGTGTAGTGCTGCATATGCTGGTGCTAATACCAATATTTGGCACTAGCACCACGCACATTCCCAGTGGACACACATGAAGTTTCTTAACTGCTGTGGGCGTATTTGTGTAGTGTTGGATATTCTAGTGCTAATACCAATATTTGGCACTATCACCACGCACATTCCAAGTAGACACTCATGAAGTTTCTGAAGTGCTGTGGGCGTATTTGTGTAGTGTTGAATATGCTGGTGCTAATACCAATATTTGGCACTAGCACTACGCACATTCCCAGTGGACACACATGAAGTTTCTGAAGTGCTATGGGCGTATTTGTGTAGTGTTGGATATGCTGGTGCTAATACCAATATTTGGCACTAGCACCACGCACATTCCCAGTGGACACACATGACCTTTCTGAAGTGCTGTGGGCGTATTTGTGTAGTGTTGGATATGCTGGTGCTAATAACAATATTTGGCACTAGCACCACGCACATTCCCAGTGGACACACATGAAGTTGCTGAAGTGCTGTGGGCGTATTTGTGTAGTGTTGGATATAATGGTGCTAAGACTAATATTTGGCACTAGCACCACGCACATTCCCAGTGGACACACATGATTTTTCTTAACTGATGTGGGTGTATTTGTGTAGTGTTGGATATGCTGGTGCTAATACCAATATTTGGCACTAGCACCACGCACATTCCCAGTGGACATACATAAAGTTTCTGAAGTGCTGTGGGCGTATTTGTGTAGTGCTGCATATGCTGGTGCTAATACCAATATTTGGCACTAGCACCACGCACATTCCCAGTGGACACACATGAAGTTTCTTAACTGCTGTGGGCGTATTTGTGTAGTGTTGGATATTCTAGTGCTAATACCAATATTTGGCACTATCACCACGCACATTCCAAGTAGACACTCATGAAGTTTCTGAAGTGCTGTGGGCGTATTTGTGTATTGTTGAATATGCTGGTGCTAATACCAATATTTGGCACTAGCACTACGCACATTCCCAGTGGACACACATGAAGTTTCTGAAGTGCTATGGGCGTATTTGTGTAGTGTTGGATATGCTGGTGCTAATACCAATATTTGGCACTAGCACCACGCACATTCCCAGTGGACACACATGACCTTTCTGAAGTGCTGTGGGCGTATTTGTGTAGTGTTGGATATGCTGGTGCTAATAACAATATTTGGCACTAGCACCACGCACATTCCCAGTGGACACACATGAAGTTGCTGAAGTGCTGTGGGCGTATTTGTGTAGTGTTGGATATAATGGTGCTAAGACTAATATTTGGCACTAGCACCACGCACATTCCCAGTGGACACACATGATTTTTCTTAACTGATGTGGGTGTATTTGTGTAGTGTTGGATATGCTGGTGCTAATACCAATATTTGGCACTAGCACCACGCACATTCCCAGTGGACATACATAAAGTTTCTGAAGTGCTGTGGGCGTATTTGTGTAGTGCTGCATATGCTGGTGCTAATACCAATATTTGGCACTAGCACCACGCACATTCCCAGTGGACACACATGAAGTTTCTTAACTGCTGTGGGCGTATTTGTGTAGTGTTGGATATTCTAGTGCTAATACCAATATTTGGCACTATCACCACGCACATTCCAAGTAGACACTCATGAAGTTTCTGAAGTGCTGTGGGCGTATTTGTGTATTGTTGAATATGCTGGTGCTAATACCAATATTTGGCACTAGCACTACGCACATTCCCAGTGGACACACATGAAGTTTCTGAAGTGCTATGGGCGTATTTGTGTAGTGTTGGATATGCTGGTGCTAATACCAATATTTGGCACTAGCACCACGCACATTCCCAGTGGACACACATGACCTTTCTGAAGTGCTGTGGTCGCATTTGTGTAGTGTTGGATATGCTGGTGCTAATACCAATATTTGGCACTAGCACCACGCACATTCCCAGTGGACACACATGAAGTTTCTGAAGTGCTGTGGTCGCTTTTGTGTAGTGTTTGATATGCTGGTGCTAATACCAATATTTGGCACTAGCACCACGCACATTCCCAGTGGACAAACATGTAGTTTCTGAAGTGCTGTGGGCGTATTTGTGTAGTGTTGGATATGCTGGTGCTAATACCAATATTTGGCACTAGCACCACGCACATTCCCAGTGGACATACGTGACCTTTCTGAAGTTGTGTGGGCGTATTTGCGTAGTGTTGGATATGCTGGTGCTAATACCAATATTTGGCACTAGCACCACGCACATTCCCAGTGGACACACATGAAGTTTCTTAACTACTGTGGGCGTATTTGTGTAATGTTCGATATGCTTGTGCTAATACCATTATTTGGCACTAGCACCACGCACAATCCCAGTGGATACACATGACCTTTCTAAAGTGCTGTGAGCGCATTTGTGTAGTGTTGGATATGCTAGTGCTATTACTAATATTTGGCAATAGCACCACGCACATTCCCAGGGGACACACATGAAGTTTCTGAAGTGCTGTGGGCGTATTTGTGTAGTGTTGGATATGCTGGGGCTAATACCAATATTTGACACTAGCACCACGCACATTCCAAGAGGACACACATGAAGTTTCTTAACTACAGTGGGCGTTTTTGCGTAGTGTTGGATATGCTGGTGCTAATACCAATATTTGGCACTAGCACCACGCACATTCCCAGTGGACATACATAAAGTTTCTGAAGTGCTGTGGGCGTATTTGTGTAGTGCTGCATATGCTGGTGCTAATACCAATATTTGGCACTAGCACCACGCACATTCCCAGTGGACACACATGAAGTTTCTTAACTGCTGTGGGCGTATTTGTGTAGTGTTGGATATTCTAGTGCTAATACCAATATTTGGCACTATCACCACGCACATTCCAAGTAGACACTCATGAAGTTTCTGAAGTGCTGTGGGCGTATTTGTGTATTGTTGAATATGCTGGTGCTAATACCAATATTTGGCACTAGCACTACGCACATTCCCAGTGGACACACATGAAGTTTCTGAAGTGCTATGGGCGTATTTGTGTAGTGTTGGATATGCTGGTGCTAATACCAATATTTGGCACTAGCACCACGCACATTCCCAGTGGACACACATGACCTTTCTGAAGTGCTGTGGGCGTATTTGTGTAGTGTTGGATATGCTGGTGCTAATAACAATATTTGGCACTAGCACCACGCACATTCCCAGTGGACACACATGAAGTTGCTGAAGTGCTGTGGGCGTATTTGTGTAGTGTTGGATATAATGGTGCTAAGACTAATATTTGGCACTAGCACCACGCACATTCCCAGTGGACACACATGATTTTTCTTAACTGATGTGGGTGTATTTGTGTAGTGTTGGATATGCTGGTGCTAATACCAATATTTGGCACTAGCACCACGCACATTCCCAGTGGACATACATAAAGTTTCTGAAGTGCTGTGGGCGTATTTGTGTAGTGCTGCATATGCTGGTGCTAATACCAATATTTGGCACTAGCACCACGCACATTCCCAGTGGACACACATGAAGTTTCTTAACTGCTGTGGGCGTATTTGTGTAGTGTTGGATATTCTAGTGCTAATACCAATATTTGGCACTATCACCACGCACATTCCAAGTAGACACTCATGAAGTTTCTGAAGTGCTGTGGGCGTATTTGTGTATTGTTGAATATGCTGGTGCTAATACCAATATTTGGCACTAGCACTACGCACATTCCCAGTGGACACACATGAAGTTTCTGAAGTGCTATGGGCGTATTTGTGTAGTGTTGGATATGCTGGTGCTAATACCAATATTTGGCACTAGCACCACGCACATTCCCAGTGGACACACATGACCTTTCTGAAGTGCTGTGGTCGCATTTGTGTAGTGTTGGATATGCTGGTGCTAATACCAATATTTGGCACTAGCACCACGCACATTCCCAGTGGACACACATGAAGTTTCTGAAGTGCTGTGGTCGCTTTTGTGTAGTGTTTGATATGCTGGTGCTAATACCAATATTTGGCACTAGCACCACGCACATTCCCAGTGGACAAACATGTAGTTTCTGAAGTGCTGTGGGCGTATTTGTGTAGTGTTGGATATGCTGGTGCTAATACCAATATTTGGCACTAGCACCACGCACATTCCCAGTGGACATACGTGACCTTTCTGAAGTTGTGTGGGCGTATTTGCGTAGTGTTGGATATGCTGGTGCTAATACCAATATTTGGCACTAGCACCACGCACATTCCCAGTGGACACACATGAAGTTTCTTAACTACTGTGGGCGTATTTGTGTAATGTTCGATATGCTTGTGCTAATACCATTATTTGGCACTAGCACCACGCACAATCCCAGTGGATACACATGACCTTTCTAAAGTGCTGTGAGCGCATTTGTGTAGTGTTGGATATGCTAGTGCTATTACTAATATTTGGCAATAGCACCACGCACATTCCCAGGGGACACACATGAAGTTTCTGAAGTGCTGTGGGCGTATTTGTGTAGTGTTGGATATGCTGGGGCTAATACCAATATTTGACACTAGCACCACGCACATTCCAAGAGGACACACATGAAGTTTCTTAACTACAGTGGGCGTTTTTGCGTAGTGTTGGATATGCTGGTGCTAATACCAATATTTGGCACTAGATCCACGCACATTCCCAGAGGACACACTTGAAGTTTCTTAACTACTGTGGGCGTATATGTGTAATGTTGGATATGCTTGTGCTAATACCAATATTTGGTACTAGCACCGCGCACAATACCAGTGGACACACATGACCTTTCTGAAGTGCTGTGAGCGTATTTGTGTAGTATTGGATATGCTTGTGCTAATACCAATATATGGCACTAGCACCACGCACATTCCCAGTGGATACACATGAAGTTTCTGAAGTGCTGTGGGCGTATTTGTGTAGTGTTGGATATGCTGGTGCTAATACCAATATTTGGCACTAGCACCACGCACATTCCCAGTGGACACACATGAAGTTTCTTAACTACTGTAGGCGTATTTGTGTACTGTTGGATATGCTGGTGCTAATACCATTATTTGGCACAAGCACCACGCACATTCCCAGTGGACACACATGACCTTTCTGAAGTGCTGTGAGCGCATTTGTGTAGTGTTGGATATGCTAGTGCTAATACTAATATTTGGCAATAGCACCACGCACATTCCCAGTGGACACACATGAAGTTTCTGAAGTGCTGTGGGCGTATTTGTGTAGTGTTGGATATGCTGGGGCTAATACCAATATTTGACACTAGCACCACGCACATTCCAAGAGGACACACATGAAGTTTCTTAACTACAGTGGGCGTATTTGTGTAGTGTTGGATATGCTGGTGCTAATACCAATATTTGGCACTAGATCCACGCACATTCCCAGAGGACACACTTGAAGTTTCTTAACTACTGTGGGCGTATAGGTGTAATGTTCAATATGCTTGTGCTAATACCAATATTTGGCACTAGCACCGCGCACAATCCCAGTGGACACACGTGACCTTTCTGAAGTGCTGTGAGCGTATTTGTGTAGTATTGGATATGCTTGTGATAATACCAATATATGGCACTAGCACCACGCACATTCCCAGTGGACACACATGTAGTTTCTGAAGTGCTGTGGACGTATTTGCGTAGTGTTGGATATGCTGGTGCTAATACCAATATTTGGCACTAGCACCACGCACATTCCCAGTGGATACACATGAAGTTTCTTAGTGCTGTGGGCGTATTTGTGTAGTGTTGGATATGCTGGTGCTAATACCAATATTTGGCACTAGCACCACGCACATTCCCAGTGGACACACATGAAGTTTCTAAACTACTGTGGGCGTATTTGTGTAATGTTCGATATGCTTGTGCTAATACCATTATTTGGCACTAGCACCACGCACAATCCCAGTGGATACACATGACCTTTCTGGAGTGCTGTGAGCGAATTTGTGTAGTGTTGGATATGCTGGTGCTAATACCAATATTTGGCACTAGCACCACGCACATTCCCAGTGGACACACATGAAGTTTCTGAAGTACTGTGGTCGCATTTGTGTAGTGTTGGATATGCTGGTGCTAATACCAATATTTGGCACTAGCACCACGCACATTCCCAGTGGACACACATGAAGTTTCTGAAGTGCTGTGGTCGCTTTTGTGTAGTGTTTGATATGCTGGTGCTAATACCAATATTTGGCACTAGCACCACGCACATTCCCAGTGGACAAACATGTAGTTTCTGAAGTGCTGTGGGCGTATTTGTGTAGTGTTGGATATGCTGGTGCTAATACCAATATTTGGCACTAGCACCACGCACATTCCCAGTGGACATACGTGACCTTTCTGAAGTTGTGTGGGCGTATTTGCGTAGTGTTGGATATGCTGGTGCTAATACCAATATTTGGCACTAGCACCACGCACATTCCCAGTGGACACACATGAAGTTTCTTAATTACTGTGGGCGTATTTGTGTAATGTTCGATATGCTTGTGCTAATACCATTATTTGGCACTAGCACCACGCACAATCCCAGTAGATTCACATGACCTTTCTGAAGTGCTGTGAGCACATTAGTGTAGTGTTGGATATGCAGGTGCTAATACCAATATTTGGCACTAGCACCACGCACAATCCCAGTGGACACACATGACCTTTCTGAAGTGCATTGGGCGTATTTGTGTAGTGTTGGATATGCTGGTGCTAATAACAATATTTGGCACTAGCACCACGCACATTCCCAGTGGACACACATGAAGTTTCTGAAGTGCTGTGGGCGTATTTGCGTAGTGTTGGATATGCTGGTGCTAATACCAATATTTGGCACTAGCACCACGCACATTCCCAGTGGACACACATGAAGTTGCTGAAGTGCTGTGGGCGTATTTGTGTAGTGTTTGATATAATGGTGCTAAGACTAATATTTGGCACTAGCACCACGCACATTCCCAGTGGACACACATGATTTTTCTTAACTGATGTGGGTGTATTTGTGTAGTGTTGGATATGCTGGTGCTAATACCAATATTTGGCACTAGCACCACGCACATTCCCAGTGGACATACATAAAGTTTCTGAAGTGCTGTGGGCGTATTTGTGTAGTGCTGCATATGCTGGTGCTAATACCAATATTTGGCACTAGCACCACGCACATTCCCAGTGGACACACATGAAGTTTCTTAACTGCTGTGGGCGTATTTGTGTAGTGTTGGATATTCTAGTGCTAATACCAATATTTGGCACTATCACCACGCACATTCCAAGTAGACACTCATGAAGTTTCTGAAGTGCTGTGGGCGTATTTGTGTAGTGTTGAATATGCTGGTGCTAATACCAATATTTGGCACTAGCACTACGCACATTCCCAGTGGACACACATGAAGTTTCTGAAGTGCTATGGGCGTATTTGTGTAGTGTTGGATATGCTGGTGCTAATACCAATATTTGGCACTAGCACCACGCACATTCCCAGTGGACACACATGACCTTTCTGAAGTGCTGTGGGCGTATTTGTGTAGTGTTGGATATGCTGGTGCTAATAACAATATTTGGCACTAGCACCACGCACATTCCCAGTGGACACACATGAAGTTGCTGAAGTGCTGTGGGCGTATTTGTGTAGTGTTGGATATAATGGTGCTAAGACTAATATTTGGCACTAGCACCACGCACATTCCCAGTGGACACACATGATTTTTCTTAACTGATGTGGGTGTATTTGTGTAGTGTTGGATATGCTGGTGCTAATACCAATATTTGGCACTAGCACCACGCACATTCCCAGTGGACATACATAAAGTTTCTGAAGTGCTGTGGGCGTATTTGTGTAGTGCTGCATATGCTGGTGCTAATACCAATATTTGGCACTAGCACCACGCACATTCCCAGTGGACACACATGAAGTTTCTTAACTGCTGTGGGCGTATTTGTGTAGTGTTGGATATTCTAGTGCTAATACCAATATTTGGCACTATCACCACGCACATTCCAAGTAGACACTCATGAAGTTTCTGAAGTGCTGTGGGCGTATTTGTGTATTGTTGAATATGCTGGTGCTAATACCAATATTTGGCACTAGCACTACGCACATTCCCAGTGGACACACATGAAGTTTCTGAAGTGCTATGGGCGTATTTGTGTAGTGTTGGATATGCTGGTGCTAATACCAATATTTGGCACTAGCACCACGCACATTCCCAGTGGACACACATGACCTTTCTGAAGTGCTGTGGGCGTATTTGTGTAGTGTTGGATATGCTGGTGCTAATAACAATATTTGGCACTAGCACCACGCACATTCCCAGTGGACACACATGAAGTTTCTGAAGTGCTGTGGGCGTATTTGTGTAGTGTTGGATATGCTGGTGCTAATACCAATATTTGGCACTAGCACCACGCACATTCCCAGTGGACACACATGACCTTTCTGAAGTGCATTTGGCGTATTTGTGTAGTGTTGGATATGCTGGTGCTAATACCAATATTTGGCACTAGCACCACGCACATTCCCAGTGGACATACGTGACCTTTCTGAAGTTATGTGGGCGTATTTGCGTAGTGTTGGATATGCTGGTGCTAATAACAATATTTGGCACTAGCACCACGCACATTCTCAGTGGACACACATGAAGTTGCTGAAGTGCTGTGGGCGTATTTGTGTAGTGTTGGATATAATGGTGCTAAGACTAATATTTGGCACTAGCACCACGCACATTCCTAGTTGACACACATGAAGTTTCATAAATACTGTGGGTGTATTTGTGCGGTGTTGGATATGCTTGTGCTAATACCAATATTTGGCACTAGCACCACGCACATTCCCAGTGGACACAAATGAAGTTTCACAACTACTGTGGGCGTATTTGTGTAATGTTCGATATGCTGGTGCTAATACCAATATTTGGCACTAGCACCACGCACATTCCCAGTGGACACACATGAAGTTTCTGAAGTGCTTTGGGCGTATTTGTGTAGTGTTGGATATGCTGGTGCTAATACCAATATTTGGCACTAGCACTACGCACATTCCCAGTGGACACACATGAAGTTTCTGAAGTGCTGTGGGCGTATTTGTGTAGTGTTGGATATGCTGGTGCTAATACCAATATTTGGCACTAGCACCTCGCACATTCCCAGTGGACACACATGAAGTTTATGAAGTGCTGTGGGCGTATTTGTGTAGTGTTGGATATGCTGGTGCTAATACCAAAATTTGGCACTAGCACCATGCACATTCCCAGTGGATACACATGTAGTTTCTGAAGTGCTGTGGGCGTATTTGTGTAGTGTTGGATATGCTGGTGCTAATACCAATATTTGGCACTAGCACTACGCACATTCCCAGTGGACACACATGAAGTTTCTGAAGTGCTGTGGGCGTATTTGCGTAGTGTTGGATATGCGGGTGCTAATACCAATATTTGGCACTAGCACCACGCACATTCCCAGTGGACACACATGAAGTTTCTGAAGTGCTGTGGGCGTATCTGTGTAGTGTTGGATGTGCTGGTGCTAATACCAATATTTGGCACTAGCACCACGCACATTCCCAGTGAACACACATGAAGTTTCTTAACTACTGTGGACGTATTTGTGTAGTGTTGGATATGCTGGTGCTAATACCAATATTTGGCACTAGCACCACGCACATTCTCAGTGGACACACATGAAGTTGCTGAAGTGCTGTGGGCGTATTTGTGTAGTGTTGGATATAATGGTGCTAAGACTAATATTTGGCACTAGCACCACACACATTCCTAGTTGACACACATGAAGTTTCATAAGTACTGTGGGTGTATTTGTGCAGTGTTGGATATGCTTGTGCTAATACCAATATTTGGCACTAACACCACGCACATTCCCAGTGGACACACATAAAGTTTCACAACTACTGTGGGCGTATTTGTGTAATGTTCGATATGCTGGTGCTAATACCAATATTTGGCACTAGCACCACGCACATTCCCAGTGGACACACATGAAGTTTCTGAAGTGCTTTGGGCGTATTTGTGTAGTGTTGGATATGCTGGTGCTAATACCAATATTTGGCACTAGCACTACGCACATTCCCAGTGGACACACATGAAGTTTCTGAAGTGCTGTGGGCGTATTTGTGTAGTGTTGGATATGCTGGTGCTAATACCAATATTTGGCACTAGCACCTCGCACATTCCCAGTGGACACACATGAAGTTTATGAAGTGCTGTGGGCGTATTTGTGTAGTGTTGGATATGCTGGTACTAATACCGAAATTTGGCACTAGTACCATGCACATTCCCAGTGGATACACATGAAGTTTCTGAAGTGCTGTGGGCGTATTTGTGTAGTGTTGGATATGCTGGTGCTAATACCAATATTTGGCACTAGCACTACGCACATTCCCAGTGGACACACATGAAGTTTCTGAAGTGCTGTGGGCGTATTTGCGTAGTGTTGGATATGCGGGTGCTAATACCAATATTTGGCACTAGCACCACGCACATTCCCAGTGGACACACATGAAGTTTCTGAAGTGCTGTGGGCGTATCTGTGTAGTGTTGGATGTGCTGGTGCTAATACCAATATTTGGCACTAGCACCACGCACATTCCCAGTGAACACACATGAAGTTTCTTAACTACTGTGGACGTATTTGTGTAGTGTTGGATATGCTGGTGCTAATACCAATATTTGGCACTAGCACCACGCACATTCTCAGTGGACACACATGAAGTTGCTGAAGTGCTGTGGGCGTATTTGTGTAGTGTTGGATATAATGGTGCTAAGACTAATATTTGGCACTAGCACCACGCACATTCCTAGTTGACACACATGAAGTTTCATAAGTACTGTGGGTGTATTTGTGCAGTGTTGGATATGCTTGTGCTAATACCAATATTTGGCACTAGCACCACGCACATTCCCAGTGGACACACATAAAGTTTCACAACTACTGTGGGCGTATTTGTGTAATGTTCGATATGCTGGTGCTAATACCCATATTTGGCACTAGCACCACGCACATTCCCATTGGACACACATGAAGTTTCTGAAGTGCTGTGGGCGTATTTGCGTAGTGTTGGATATGCTGGTGCTAATACCAATATTTGGCACTAGAACAACGCACATTCTCAGTGGACACACATGAAGTTGCTGAAGTGCTGTGGGCGTATTTGTGTAGTGTTGGATATAATGGTGCTAAGACTAATATTTGGCACTAGCACTACGCACATTCCCAGTGGACACACATGAAGTTTCTGAAGTGCTGTGGGCGTATTTGCGTAGTGTTGGATATGCTGGTGCTAATACCAATATTTGGCACTAGCACCTCGCACATTCCCAGTGGACACACATGAAGTTTATGAAGTGCTGTGGGCGTATTTGTGTAGTGTTGGATATGCTGGTGCTAATACCAATATTTGGCACTAGCACCATGCACATTCCCAGTGGATACACATGAAGTTTCTGAAGTGCTGTGGGCGTATTTGTTTAGTGTTGGATATGCTGGTGCTAATACCAATATTTGGCACTAGCACTACGCACATTCCCAGTGGACACACATGAAGTTTCTGAAGTGCTGTGGGCGTATTTGCGTAGTGTTGGATATGCGGGTGCTAATACCAATATTTGGCACTAGCACCACGCACATTCCCAGTGGACACACATGAAGTTTCTGAAGTGCTGTGGGCGTATCTGTGTAGTGTTGGATGTGCTGGTGCTAATACCAATATTTGGCACTAGCACCACGCACATTCCCAGTGAACACACATGAAGTTTCTTAACTACTGTGGACGTATTTGTGTAGTGTTGGATATGCTGGTGCTAATACCAATATTTGGCACTAGCACCACGCACATTCTCAGTGGACACACATGAAGATGCTGAAGTGCTGTGGGCGTATTTGTGTAGTGTTGGATATAATGGTGCTAAGACTAATATTTGGCACTAGCACCACGCACATTCCTAGTTGACACACATGAAGTTTCATAAGTACTGTGGGTGTATTTGTGCAGTGTTGGATATGCTTGTGCTAATACCAATATTTGGCACTAGCACCACGCACATTCCCAGTGGACACACATGAAGTTTCACAACTACTGTGGGCGTATTTGTGTAATGTTCGATATGCTGGTGCTAATACCAATATTTGGCACTAGCACCACGCACATTCCCAGTGGACACACATGAAGTTTCTGAAGTGCTTTGGGCGTATTTGTGTAGTGTTGGATATGCTGGTGCTAATACCAATATTTGGCACTAGCACTACGCACATTCCCAGTGGACACACATGAAGTTTCTGAAGTGCTGTGGGCGTATTTGTGTAGTGTTGGATATGCTGGTGCTAATACCAATATTTGGCACTAGCACCTCGCACATTCCCAGTGGACACACATGAAGTTTATGAAGTGCTGTGGGCGTATTTGTGTAGTGTTGGATATGCTGGTGCTAATACCAAAATTTGGCACTAGCACCATGCACATTCCCAGTGGATACACATGAAGTTTCTGAAGTGCTGTGGGCGTATTTGTGTAGTGTTGGATATGCTGGTGCTAATACCAATATTTGGCACTAGCACCACGCACATTCCCAGTGGACACACATGAAGTTTCTGAAGTGCTGTGGGCGTATTTGCGTAGTGTTGGATATGCGGGTGCTAATACCAATATTTGGCACTAGCACCACGCACATTCCCAGTGGACACACATGAAGTTTCTGAAGTGCTGTGGGCGTATCTGTGTAGTGTTGGATGTGCTGGTGCTAATACCAATATTCGGCACTAGCACCACGCACATTCCCAGTGAACACACATGAAGTTTCTTAACTACTGTGGACGTATTTGTGTAGTGTTGGATATGCTGGTGCTAATACCAATATTTGGCACTAGCACCACGCACATTCCCAGTGGACACGCATGACCTTTCTGAAGTGCATTGGGCGTATTTGTGTAGTGTTGGATATGCTGGTGCTAATACCAATATTTGGCACTAGCACCACGCACATTCCCAGTGGACACACATGAAGTTTCTGAAGTGCTGTGGGCGTATTTGCGTAGTGTTGGATATGCTGGTGCTAATACCAATATTTGGCACTAGCACCACGCACATTCTCAGTGGACACACATGAAGTTGCTGAAGTGCTGTGGGCGTATTTGTGTAGTGTTGGATATAATGGTGCTAAGACTAATATTTGGCACTAGCACCACGCACATTCCTAGTTGACACACATGAAGTTTCATAATTACTGTGGGTGTATTTGTGCAGTGTTGGATATGCTTGTGCTAATACCAATATTAGGCACTAGCGCCACCAAAATTCCCAGTGGACACACATGACCTTTCTGAAGTGCTGTGAGTGCATTTGTGTATTGTTGGATATGCTAGTGGTAAGACTAATATTTGGCACTAGCACCACGCACATTCCCAGTGGACACACATGAAGTTTCACAACTACTGTGGGCGTATTTGTGTAATGTTGGATATGCTGGTGCTAATACCAATATTTGGCATTAGCACCACGCACATTCCCAGTGGACACACATGAAGTTTCTGAAGTGCTTTGGGCGTATTTGTGTAGTGTTGGATATGCTGGTGCTAATACCAATATTTGGCACTAGCACTACGCACATTCCCAGTGGACACACATGAAGTTTCTGAAGTGCTGTGGGCGTATTTGTGTAGTGTTGGATATGCTGGTGCTAATACCAATATTTGGCACTAGCACCTCGCACATTCCCAGTGGACACACATGAAGTTTATGAAGTGCTGTGGGCGTATTTGTGTAGTGTTGGATATGCTGGTGCTAATACCAATATTTGGCACTAACACCATGCACATTCCCAGTGGATACACATGAAGTTTCTGAAGTGCTGTGGGCGTATTTGTGTAGTGTTGGATATGCTGGGGCTAATACCAATATTTGGCACTAGCACCACGCACATTCCCAGTGGACACACATGACCTTTCTGAAGTGCTGTGGGCGTATTTGTGTAGTGTTGGATATGCTGGGGCTAATACCAATATTTGGCACTAGCACCACGCACATTCCCAGTGGACACACATGACCTTTCTGAAGTGCTGTGGGCGTATTTGTGTAGTGTTGGATATGCTGGTGCTAATACCAATATTTGGCACTAGCACTACGCACATTCCCAGTGGACACACATGAAGTTTCTGAAGTGCTGTGGGCGTATTTGTGTAGTGTTGGATATGCTGGTGCTAATACCAATATTTGGCACTAGCACCTCGCACATTCCCAGTGGACACACATGAAGTTTATGAAGTGCTGTGGGCGTATTTGCGTAGTGTTGGATATGCTGGTGCTAATACCAATATTTGGCACTAGCACCACGCACATTCTCAGTGGACACACATGAAGTTGCTGAAGTGCTGTGGGCGTATTTGTGTAGTGTTGGATATAATGGTGCTAAGACTAATATTTGGCACTAGCACCACGCACATTCCTAGTTGACACACATGAAGTTTCATAATTACTGTGGGTGTATTTGTGCAGTGTTGGATATGCTTGTGCTAATACCAATATTAGGCACTAGCGCCACCAAAATTCCCAGTGGACACACATGACCTTTCTGAAGTGCTGTGAGTGCATTTGTGTATTGTTGGATATGCTAGTGGTAAGACTAATATTTGGCACTAGCACCACGCACATTCCCAGTGGACACACATGAAGTTTCACAACTACTGTGGGCGTATTTGTGTAATGTTGGATATGCTGGTGCTAATACCAATATTTGGCATTAGCACCACGCACATTCCCAGTGGACACACATGAAGTTTCTGAAGTGCTTTGGGCGTATTTGTGTAGTGTTGGATATGCTGGTGCTAATACCAATATTTGGCACTAGCACTACGCACATTCCCAGTGGACACACATGAAGTTTCTGAAGTGCTGTGGGCGTATTTGTGTAGTGTTGGATATGCTGGTGCTAATACCAATATTTGGCACTAGCACCTCGCACATTCCCAGTGGACACACATGAAGTTTATGAAGTGCTGTGGGCGTATTTGTGTAGTGTTGGATATGCTGGTGCTAATACCAATATTTGACACTAACACCATGCACATTCCCAGTGGATACACATGAAGTTTCTGAAGTGCTGTGGGCGTATTTGTGTAGTGTTGGATATGCTGGGGCTAATACCAATATTTGGCACTAGCACCACGCACATTCCCAGTGGACACACATGACCTTTCTGAAGTGCTGTGGGCGTATTTGTGTAGTGTTGGATATGCTGGGGCTAATACCAATATTTGGCACTAGCACCACGCACATTCCCAGTGGACACACATGACCTTTCTGAAGTGCTGTGGGCGTATTTGTGTAGTGTTGGATATGCTGGTGCTAATACCAATATTTGGCACTAGCACTACGCACATTCCCAGTGGACACACATGAAGTTTCTGAAGTGCTGTGGGCGTATTTGTGTAGTGTTGGATATGCTGGTGCTAATACCAATATTTGGCACTAGCACCTCGCACATTCCCAGTGGACACACATGAAGTTTATGAAGTGCTGTGGGCGTATTTGTGTAGTGTTGGATAAGCTGGTGCTAATACCAATATTTGGCACTAGCACCATGCACATTCCCAGTGGATACACATGAAGTTTCTGAAGTGCTGTGGGCGTATTTGTGTAGTGTTGGATATGCTGGTGCTAATACCAATATTTGGCACTAGCACTACGCGCATTCCCAGTGGACACACATGAAGTTTCTGAAGTGCTGTGGGCGTATTTGTGTACTGTTGGATATGCTGGTGCTAATACCAATATTTGGCACTAGCACCTCGCACATTCCCAGTGGACACACATGACCTTTCTGAAGTGCTCTGGGCGTATCTGTGTAGTGTTGGATATGCTGGTGCTAATACCAATATTTGGCACTAGCACCTCGCACATTCCCAGTGGACACACATGACCTTTCTGAAGTGCTGTGGGCGTATTTGTGTAGTGTTGGATATGCTGGTGCTAATAACAATATTTGGCACTAGCACCACGCACATTCCCAGTGGACACACATGAAGTTTCTGAAGTGCTGTGGGCGTATTTGCGTAGTGTTGGATATGCGGGTGCTAATACCAATATTTGGCACTAGCACCACGCACATTCCCAGTGGACACACATGAAGTTTCTGAAGTGCTGTGGGCGTATTTGTGTAGTGTTGGATATGCTGGTGCTAATACCAATATTTGGCACTAGCACCACGCACATTCCCAGTGGACACACATGACCTTTCTGAAGTGCATTGGGCGTATTTGTGTAGTGTTGGATATGCTGGTGCTAATACCAATATTTGGCACTAGCACCACGCACATTCCCAGTGGACACACATGAAGTTTCTGAAGTGCTGTGGGCGTATTTGCGTAGTGTTGGATATGCTGGTGCTAATACCAATATTTGGCACTAGCACCACGCACATTCTCAGTGGACACACATGAAGTTGCTGAAGTGCTGTGGGCGTATTTGTGTAGTGTTGGATATAATGGTGCTAAGACTAATATTTGGCACTAGCACCACGCACATTCCTAGTTGACACACATGAAGTTTCATAAGTACTGTGGGTGTATTTGTGCAGTGTTGGATATGCTTGTGCTAATACCAATATTTGGCACTAGCACCACCAAAATTCCCAGTGGACACACATGACCTTTCTGAAGTGCTGTGAGTGCATTTGTGTATTGTTGGATATGCTAGTGGTAAGACTAATATTTGGCACTAGCACCACGCACATTCCCAGTGGACACACATGAAGTTTCACAGCTACTGTGGGCGTATTTGTGTAATGTTGGATATGCTGGTGCTAATACCAATATTTGGCACTAGCACCACGCACATTCCCAGTGGACACACATGAAGTTTCTGAAGTGCTTTGGGCGTATTTGTGTAGTGTTGGATATGCTGGTGCTAATTCCAATATTTGGCACTAGCACTACGCACATTCCCAGTGGACACACATGAAGTTTACGAAGTGCAGTGGGCATATTTGTGTAGTGTTGGATATGCTTGTGCTAATACCAATATTTGGCACTAGCACCACCAAAATTCCCAGTGGACACACATGACCTTTCTGAAGTGCTGTGAGTGCATTTGTGTATTGTTGGATATGCTAGTGGTAAGACTAATATTTGGCACTAGCACCACGCACATTCCCAGTGGACACACATGAAGTTTCACAGCTACTGTGGGCGTATTTGTGTAATGTTGGATATTCTGGTGCTAATACCAATATTTGGCACTAGCACCACGCACATTCCCAATTGACACACATGAAGTTTCTGAAGTGCTGTGAGCGAATTTGTGTAGTGTTAGATATGCTGGTGCTAATACCAATATTTGGCACTAGCACCACGCACATTCCCAGTGGACACACATGAAGTTTACGAAGTGCAGTGGGCATATTTGTGTAGTGTTGGATATGCTGGTGCTAATATCAATATTTGGCACTAGCACCACGCACATTCCCAATTGACACACATGAAGTTTCTGAAGTGCTGTGAGCGAATTTGTGTAGTGTTAGATATGCTGGTGCTAATACCAATATTTGGCACTAGCACCACGCACATTTCTAGTGGACACACATGAAGTTTCTGAAGTGCTGTGGGCGTATTTGTGTAGTGTTGGATATGCTGGTGCTAATACCAATATTTGGCACTAGCACCACGCACATTCCCAGTGGACACACATGAAGTTTCTGAAGTGCTGTGAGCGAATTTGTGTAGTGTTAGATATGCTGGTGCTAATACCAATATTTGGCACTAGCACCACGCACATTTCCAGTGGACACACATGAAGTTTCTGAAGTGCTGTGGGCGTATTTGTGTAGTGTTGGATATGCTGGTGCTAATACCAATATTTGGCACTAGCACCACGCACATTCCCAGTGGACACACATGAAGTTTCTGAAGTGCTGTGGGCGTATTTGCGTAGTGTTGGATATGCTGGTGCTAATACCAATATTTGGCAGTAGAACCACACACATTCCTAGTAGACACACATGAAATTTCATAAGTACGGTGGGTGTCTTTGTGTAGTTTTGGGTATGCTGGTGCTAATACCAATATTTGGCAGTAGCACCACCCAAATTCCCAGTGGACACACATGAAGTTTCTTAAGATCTTAGGACGTATTTTTATTGTGTTTTATATGCTGGTGCTAATACCAATATTTGGCACTAGCACCAAGCTCATTCCCTTTGGACAATTTCCGACGACTGGAGAATTTTTCCCGCAACCAAAGGAAATCTTCCTGTTGTCAATTTTCAATTTCCCACTCCACCACATAGTTTCCTGCATGAAAGGGAACACTGCCTGAGGTGAAAATTTTAATTTCCCACGCCACCAGATTGCTCACCACATCAAATGGAACACTTCCTTGGTGAAAATTTCAAATTTCCACGACTCTAGATGGCTTCCCGCTTCAAAGGGAACACTTCCTTAAATGAAAATTTCAATTTACCACGCCTCCAAATGGCTTCCCGCATCAAAAGGAACAGTTCCTGTGGTGAAAATTTCTATTTCAAAGTACAGCTCGTTACCATACAAGTACAGCTCATTACTATACTGGTACAGCTGATTGCTATACCGGTACAGCGCATTGCAATACCGGTACAGCGCATTGCCATACCAGTACAGCTCATTGCCATACCAATACAGATCGTTTCC
>CAUJGJ010000480.1:79351-92255 GCA_963170055.1 Halisarca cf. caerulea | reverse complement strand
ATACCAGTACAGCTCATTGCTAAACCGGTACAACTATATGACTTTAAAAATGAATACTTCCTGTGGTTAAGTTTCTATTTCAAACGGCAAACATGGCTTTCAGCGTCAAAGGGAAAACTTCCCGTGGAATTAATAACATTTTCCCACGACTCCACATGGTTGAATGCATCAAAGGGAACACTTCCTGTGTTGAAAATTTTAAATAACTCAAAACTCCACATGGCTTCTCACATTAAAGGGAACACTTCCTGTTGTGAAAATTGAAATTTTTACCGAAAATTAGAAAATAACATTAAAGGGAAAACTTCTTGGGGTGAAAATTCAATTTCCCTCGCCTCCACATAACTCTCAGGATCAAAAGGAAAACTACCCTAACCATGAAAATTTCCATTTCCCACAACAACACATAGGAACCCGCATAAAAAAAAACGATCTCTAATGAAAATTTAAATTTCAAACTAAACAGTTTCCAGATTTCAGGCTTCCCCCATTAACCCTTAAACATTCCAATTCCCATTTTGAAATTTTGCGCGAACGTTCCAAAGCCACTTGAGTGGCTTTTGCGGTGTGAAAATTGGTTATTTTTGCCAACGGTTTTCTGCTGTTCTGTTGACTTGTAGGAAACTTCTAGCTTGTCCCGAATGTAGTTTGTAGCTAGTGAGATCTTCCTACAAGTCTTGGTGTTCCATTTTCTACGCAAAACTTCGTATTGGCCTCCAAACCTGTAAGTACTACGTACCTAAATTTGTAAACTCGTTTAAACATACGTTATCAATCGGCTGGTAAACATTTCGTTACAAAATTCAACGCAACTACACATTTAACACTGAAAATAAATTGACAGAAACAAAAACGAAAAGTTGCAGCTAAAAGTCAAGGCATTGGTGAATGCGTCTCTTCTACTTCCTAGTCGACTGTCTAATCAACTTGCATACTTTGACGCGTAAATCTCTTCAGTGCTTCAAGACGACATTGAAAGAGCACACTGAAGCTGGCAAAGGAGATTATGTCCCAGTACAAATGCAAGAAACGCAAAGGACAAATTTCCTCGGATGGCCCCACCATCAGGACGATTCTACGAACGTCAAATCCCCCTGTAAAGCTTCCAAAACGATGGTATGTCTTGTCTGAAGCTCAAAGAACAAGCGTGTGAGAATATCCTTTACCTGCAAGGAGGTAATCTCCACAATCCGGCGCATCACTGCCCTTCTCCATACTTTGCCGTAAAGAACAATCCGTATATTAGACTATAACTTCGCATAACTGCATATTCTAAGTAAAATAACACGTATATGCATAGGAATAACTTGTATAACAGTAATCTTTACATAGAATTTTTCAGCTATAGTACAGAATGCATTACTACCAAACTATAAGAAAATGTGCCAATCAATAGTAGAAACTAGGCCTAAACTTTACATATAAAAAATCAACGAAGAAAATTGGAACTTTTGCAGTTTATGTGCGCGAACCACTTAAGTGGCTTTGGAATGTTTAACGGTTAAAGGGAACACATCATGAGATGGAAATTGCCATTTCCCATGAAATTACATGGCTTCCTGCACGAAAAGGAACACTTCCTGTTGTAAAAATAATTTATCACGCTTCAAGATGGCTTCTCACATAAAAGGGATTACTTCTTGGCATGAAAATTTCAATTTCACACGCCTGCACATGGACTCCTGCATCAACGGATAAACTTCTCGTGAAAATTTTAACTTCCAACATCTCCACACGCTGTCTTACATCAAAGGGAACACTTCCTGTGGTGAATATTTCAATTTTCCACGCTACCACACGTTCCCTAACGGTAACCCTAACGGTAACCCTAGGGTTAGGGTTAGGGTTAGGGTTAGGGTTAGGGTTAGGGTTAGGGTTACATAGTGCTTCCCGACGGCTTTTAGGGTCAATATGGGTATCAAACGGAAGCTCTAAACATATCCGGTACATAGAACCTAAGACAACCTAACCAATTTAGCTATTTCCGGTAGAAAATGGCGATCGAAGTTGAAAAACGAAAAAAAATGTATGAATTTCCGCTTTTTGATAAATGCATGTTAATTGATTCTGGATTACGAATTTTTGGTATATATATTATGGTGATAATATTAAATTAGCCGGAGATCCGGAAATCCCCACTCTAACTGGACCACTGAAAATTAATATAGCAATTATGCAATTCCGAAATATGGATACGATAGACCATGCGAAGATATTGCGACATACTTGTTTTTGACCTAACAAATTACTTGTGGGCGGAGTTACGGCTTCTTTCTTATAGTATGTGAATATACGTATAATACATTTTAGCGTATATTGCGACATAAATAGGTGCGATTGCTCAATACTGTTTACGACCAGGTTTGTCATGCATTAAACATGCGGAAACAATATTTTAATTTCCAAGAAATTTTTAGGAAAAGTTTAAGTATATTAGGGTTAAATTCAAAGATTGTAAAGGTCATTTAAATCAATTTACTATGCTTTACTAAGGTCAATAGGCTTGTCAAAGTTCAATCTTATTATATTGGGTTTATTTTTATTATTCAAGGTCAAAGGTCATTTTAAAGGTTAGGGTTTAGGGTTAGGGTTAGGGTTTAGGGTTAGGGTTAGGGTTAGGGTTAGGGTTAGGGCGGATATTGCAGTAGATGACAACATTATACCCGGCAAATGTGCCTAGGGTTATATTGTGTTTTAGGGGTAGGGTCAGATTTTCTGTACACCACATACACATGTACACACACAAGCACACACACTTCACTTATACATTACAAACATGTCCATTGACCACACCCCCTCTTATGCACTATCAAGTATAATATCCATGTCAACAGGAGGGACATGTGGCCCCTGAGCATTGTCAAAACCCACACTTGGCTCAAATGACTCCCACATCCCATAGATTCAACTCAGAAGCAATGCCAAACCCAGACACACAACATTGTAAAATTCACTCACTTAGGATGATGTATGGTGGTGAGCTTTTCAGGTCTTTGAGATGACAAAAACACCCTGGCAAAGTAACAAATTTAAATTGGGACTAATCATGACAACAGTAAATAGCCCTAGTGCATGTGACTGGAAGTGTGACCACATGGTAGAACCAGCAGTAATGGCGGTGAAGACCAAGGATTGTATTTTAAACTCTTTGGAGAGAATTCGTGAACTTGTGTGTGTTGTGGAGGAGGAAGGACCCCTACAACACCTGCTGTCCACCCTCCAGGAGGCTGTAGCCTACCTGGTTGGTGGACAGCCAGTGAGTGATTCGAGTGTGTGGGTTGACAGTGGGAATGTGAGGGCGAGGGACGAGAGCATGGACGTGAGTATAGAGGGGAATGTGAGGAATGAGAGTGAACATATGAATGTGGAGTTGAGGGCGGGGGAAGAGAGTGTGAGGGAGAGTGTGGATGAGAGTCTGAGGGCGGGGGGAGAGAGTGTGAGTGAGGATGTGGATGAGAGGACGGAGGAAGAGAGTGTGAGGGAGAGTGTGGATGAGAGTCTGAGGGCGGGGGGAGAGAGTGTGAGTGAGGGTGTGGATGAGAGGGCGGAGGAAGAGAGTGTGAGTGAGGGTGTGGATGAGAGGGCGGAGGAAGAGAGTGTGAGTGAGGGTGTGGATGAGAGGGCGGAGGAAGAGAGTGTGAGTGAGGGTGTGGATGAGAGTGTGAGTGAGGGTGTGGATGAGAGGGCGGAGGAAGAGAGTGTGAGGGCGTGGGAAGAGAGTGAGTGAGGGAAGAAGCAAACGTTACTATGTAGAAAACTATAGATTCGCATACACACATATACCAGGCGTTCCCACCAGCCTCCCCAACACCAGAGATTTCCTCAGGCTGATCAATGCCGCTGCTGGCAACAGCATTGATCAGCAAGCCTCCCTCTTGGCTCTGGTGTGTGGGGAGGACCACAGCTTCACACACTCGCTGGACGAGTGTGTGAAGCTGCTCTTAGACCATAATTCTCCCCTCCCTACCACACCCCCCCTACCCTTAGTCCTCGATATTTTTTCCTCCCTCCACCAGCTTGCTGTCAGGGCCCACTATGTTCTGGGCAGGCTCGTCAGGGAAACTTGCGAGTCAACATCAGAGAATGTCTTCTCCGTCATTGCCACTCTGTGCAATGATGGAGAAGACATGAAGCTCAGACATTACCGGGGCCTGTTACAGGGCTGCTCCTGTCACAAGTGTCGACAGGAGCTGACGTGGCTGGATGCCCCCACAGGCAGCCAGCCAGGGCCCTGTACATATGTGGCTGCTGCCATGGCCCTGACAGTGAGCAATTTTACAAATTTAACCCCCACCTTTTTTAGACAGGTATGTAAATTTTATGAAAAGTCCTCCCCCCTATCGCACGAATATTTTTTTAAATCACGACAGTCCCCCGCACGTGTCAGACAAGCTCTGCCTTGTCTGACATCCCTCACCATCCCGCCAACCCAACCACTACCCAATCCCCTGAGGCTACTCAGGGGGGCAGTCTTCCCACTGTCTGTGGAGGCAATCCACTATGTGGACGGCGATGGGGGCAACCTTCTTGCTGAGGCAGTGTCAGGGCTCCTGGAGTATCTCGCCCCCATTTCCAACATTGAGATACTCCAGCTTACCAACGGTCAACACCTGGTTGGCTTTCGTGAGGAGTCGCATGACGCCATTGAGCTGACCCACACATTTACATGTGGATCAGCCAATGTGCGAGGACTGCGAAAGCAGGAGCTGGGTGTTACAGCCCTGAGACGTGCCAGGCACAACATTGCCACCAGCAAGAAGGCCCTCCTGTCTACTAGTGGCTCCGTGGACAGCTATGGTCGACTGCTAGTAACTGTCCACCTTGTGCGGGATGGTGTGAGTACTACCAACGGAGAGGACCTCGTACAGCAAGGCCTCTCCGTTCCCTTTGGGGAGGCCCCCTCCAGCATCAAGGAGGCCCAGCGTGTGGCCATGGAGGAGAGGAGAGGCCTCTACAGCCTCAGTGCAGACATGTCTGCACTAGATCTCCATCCGTCGGAGGTTAGACGGCAGCTCCTCTCCTCCACTGAGGTACGCATCACCATCGGTAGTGACATCTGCCGAATCACAAGTCAAGCTGGAGGAAGCAACGAAGGCCACTTGATGATTCGGAAGAGCACTATCGAAGGTGCGGGGCTGGGTCTCTTTGTGCATGGGGCCCAATCCAATTTGTACATACCAGATGATAAATTTTTAACTTACTATTCCCTCCGTCCCCTTCCCAGAGGTCACCCCCCCTCCAACCCTGATTATGAATTGGCTGTAAATAGTTTTGTTTTTGGTGCCGATCACTATGACGGCACCAACTTGGGGAGGTACGCCAACCAAGGGGGCTTGGACGAGGCGATGAGAGAGCTGGCCTCTCAGAGCACATTGGTCAACTACACCCAGCCGGACTGGAAGGTAGTTGACCAAGTTGCAGAGCGTCACTGCAATGCTAGGTTCTATCGTCAAGGCCAGTCCCTTTGTGTTGGTACCTCCGGAACAATACATCTATCCCCAACAACCCCCAAAGAGTTACTTGTAAATTATGGAATTCCAAATTATTGGCTTCCCTACCTTGCTAGCAAGGCAAATACCCTTCCTCCCCAGAGCCCCCACTTAAAATTCCTACTATGGGCCCTTAGTAATTCGAATTGCAATTGGCCCGACACCCTAAAGAGCACATTAACCACCTTATTAAGTATTGCCCCTCAACCAAATGCACAATCCCCATGGCCACACCTTACAGACACTCCCAGAGGACGTAGACATTGAAATCCATCTCATTCCATTGCAGATATGTATAAAAAAGAAACAAAGTACCCTCCCCCACCTACGGAATAACAGAGAATACACCCTACCTTTTACTATGCTATACAGTACTAAAATGGAAACAAGACAGTCCTGTTGACCCAACCACAATCTATCATTGATCACTCAAACACTTTGATCATGCAGCCTTTAGGCGGGACCTCGACTCAGCCCCCCGGGGAATTCTTGATCTATTCGAAGACACTTCGGACAAACCTGAAGCCTTCAACCTGCTCCTACTTGACATTATCAATCACCACACCTCGTTAACTAAAGTACGTAGTAATTAAGACACATATGACTCCGTGGATTACACCACAACTGAAAAAAAAACAATGACATATCGGAATCGTCTACACCGAAAATTTTTGAAATCCCGTTCTGAAACCGATCGCCTTGTATTTGCCAATTTCCAAACCAAGTGGTACACCAACAGAGACTAGCCAAAGAGCAATATGTGACCAGCCTCATCATGAAGAGAGCCACTCCATCCTCAATTTGGTCAGCCGTAAAATTGTGCGGGAATAACGGAAGCAAGTACTCTTTTACATTGAATGCAAACCAAAGACACTTCGGACAAACCTGAAGCCTTCAACCTGCTCCTACTTGACATTATCAATCACCACACCTCGTTAACTAAAGTACGTAGTAATTAAGACACATACGACTCCGTGGATTACACCACAACTGAAAAAAAAACAAGGACAT
Source organism: Halisarca cf. caerulea (assembly GCA_963170055.1). Classification (NCBI taxonomy): domain Eukaryota; kingdom Metazoa; phylum Porifera; class Demospongiae; order Chondrillida; family Halisarcidae; genus Halisarca; species Halisarca cf. caerulea. The sequence goes on along the minus strand of CAUJGJ010000480.1, from coordinate 85,755 downwards.
ATCGGAATCGTCTACACCGAAAATTTTTGAAATCCCGTTCTGAAACCGATCGCCTTGTATTTGCCAATTTCCAAACCAAGTGGTACACCAACAGAGACTAGCCAAAGAGCAATATGTGACCAGCCTCATCATGAAGAGAGCCACTCCATCCTCAATTTGGTCAGCCGTAAAATTGTGCGGGAATAACGGAAGCAAGTACTCTTTTACATTGAATGCAAACCAAAGACACTTCGGACAAACCTGAAGCCTTCAACCTGCTCCTACTTGACATTATCAATCACCACACCTCGTTAACTAAAGTACGTACGTAGTAATTAAGACACATACGACTCCGTGGATTACACCACAACTGAAAAAAAAACAATGACATATCGGAATCGTCTACACCGAAAATTTTTGAAATCCCGTTCTGAAACCGATTGCCTTGTATTTTGCCAATTTCCAAACCAAGTGGTACACCAACAGAGACTAGCCAAAGAGCAATATGTGACCAGCCTCATCATGAAGAGAGCCACTCCACCCTCAATTTGGCCAGCCGTAAAATTGTGCGGGAATAACGGAAGCAAGTACTCTTTTACATTGAATGCAAACCAAAGACACTTCGGACAAACCTGAAGCCTTCAACCTACTCCTACTTGACATTATCAATCACCACACCTCGTTAACTCAAGTACGTAGTAATTAAGACACATATGACTCCGTGGATTACACCACAACTGAAAAAAAAACAAGGACATATCGGAATCGTCTACACCGAAAATTTTTGAAATCCCGTTCTGAAACCGATCGCCTTGTATTTTGCCAATTTCCAAACCAAGTGGTACACCGACAGAGACTAGCCAAAGAGCAATATGTGACCAGCCTCATCATGAAGAGAGCCACTCCACCCTCAATTTGGCCAGCCGTAAAATTGTACAGGAATAACGGAAGCAAGTACCCTTTTACATTGAATGAACTCATACTTCACTACCGTCGCCTCAATTGCATCAGATATCGTTACTCCTACAGCATCAAGCACGACCTTTGCCACTCCCCCACCTGTTAACTATTGTGAGCTACCTCTAATCTCAACCTCAACTTGTGAATCCCTGAATGTATGCTCATCCATCAACAAAGATCACACCCACCTCCACTGAACATTACATTTAATGATTGTTGCATTGAGCAGGTTAGTATATTCAAACTACTGGGAGTTATCATCGATGAACATTTACGCTGGAGTCCTAGAATGTTTACAGAACTATGCAGCCGCATCATTCTCAGGAGATCTAGGACGTCATCTGCCTCTGAAGCCCTTCATATTATAAATTGGAAACCACTCCCAAATCAAAGGGAGGAAAAAATTGTCAAATTATGCAAACAATTGATTCAACCAAACTCAGCAGAAACTCCCTCTTATCTAAGACTACTAGCAGAGCCTAGGACGTCATCTGCCTCTGAAGCCCTTCATATTATAAATTGGAAACCACTCCCAAATCAAAGGGAGGAAAAAATTGTCAAATTATGCAAACAATTGATTCAACCAAACTCAGCAGGAACTCCCTCTTATCTAAGACTACTAGCAGAGCCTATTGCATCAACCCACTCCTATGCCACACGCAGTGCTACTCGAGGCCACCTGACAACACGGGCTATTAGATCCAAGTACAGAAAGAAGGCATTCAGCTATCGAATGGCAAAAGCCTGGAATGCAACTATGTAACTTGACAATTATTAAATAGTATGTATATGTTACTGTATTATATGTTTATATGTGTGCGTTGTATGCCGGTGTGTACTACATGCATGTATACTCTAAAATGTACCATGTGTGATATAACTTTCTTCCACAAGTCACTGATCAGATTCTTATTTATTGTAATATGGCCTCACATAACATACACCTTGATTTCTCATGCTACATCATCCACTCTATTATGCACTTCAATTTTAAATTATTGATCGTAGTTATTATTGTGTTTGTTAAAATTGCTCATGCATGCCTTTTCCACTTCCAATTTAAATTTTGCATCTGTGTTTGTGTTCTTTGCTGGAATCCCTGCAAAGTAGCCCTTATACCCACTACCCTCACATTCCTATTTGTACGTAAGTAGCATTTGATCATCCGCTGAACAATCTCAGAATGTTACGTACGTGCAGATTGACCATGCTAAGTACATACTACCCCCCCCCCCACACACACACAAGAATCAAGTAAGTAAGGTAAAGGGGGTAATTTGGAACACGATGGTAATTTGGGACAGGGCCAGTAACTTTTGTTGTGGTTAAGTCACCCAACCATCTTTGCTACTGCCAAACTCCCCCTCCATGGAGATAATACGGACTGATAATGATAATGATTATAAGGATAAGGATTATAAGGATAATGATTGATGTAGCTTATGGTTGGCACGGCTTTTGGCCTGACTGTTCCAAATTACCTGCCGTTCCAAATTACCCCCCTTTACCTTACTTGGTCAATCTCCCTCTGACGTACGCACACACACCTCTACCCCAATAAAGACACGTAACAAGAACGCCCATCAAAATACACAGATGTTTGGGCTCACCTTCTAACCCTAGGCTCCTTTTCCGCGTTGTAGGCGCTTCTTCGGAAAATACTGTTCTGAGTGTGAAAGAAAACGGGAAAGAGGACAGTGAAAGATTTAAAAACGTAAAATACAAACTAAAAAGCATAAATAACAAGTATTTAGGACTAAATACGCCTAAAACATTTCAACTTATCTTTGAAGGATTTGAATTTCTTCTTTTCCCGCTCAAGACTATTGACTCACGTGATAAACAACACAGACACGTGTAGCAGGTAAAATGGCGGCCGGGCAGTCAGTAACAAGTATGCTTGCGAACCAGACCTGCGGTGAGTGTTTGTTTGGCCATAGACCCTACGTAAGTGTATTTTCGAGTGTATATAAGGTAAAGTGCCCTTATCCTGATCACTCCCTAATGCCAATCGGCACTTTTCCTGAACTCAGGAACTAAAGTTAGCCTGGCATTACAGCTACGGAATAATAAAGCCTAAATCTTTCTGTGTCTGCTGGGAGATGCGGTGATCAGGATTAGGGAGTGATCAGGATTAGGGCACTCTACCTCATTAGTATGCGTAAGGTGAAAGCAGATAATTTCGGGAATGTCATAACTTTCAGTGCATAAACTGAATAGCCGACGAAATTACCTGCTTTTATCTTATATGATATAACGAAGCAGAGGTCTACAGAACGAAGGCCTGCAGTTGATCTCTGCTACGTTAGAAAATCTTTATTATATAATTGCATAGTTTTTTAACATGTAGATACTCCATGCATATGAACACTGTTAATTGTGTGAATGTGAACTATGTGGATATTATTGACTGCTATGATCATATCCATGATCATAGCAGTCAACGCAGGGGCAATGAGTTTCCATTACACTACGTACGTATATTATGCGTACCACCATAGATAATCTTGTATGTATAGATTATCTATGGTACCACTGAGAAACTACAGTATTGTATTTTTCTTTCAAAATCGTGGTGTAGAATTGTCAGCTTATATGTCGAAAAAAATGAAATTACAAAATAATCCACATAGTTCACATTGACATAATTAACAGTGTTCACATGCATGAAGTATCTACATGTTAAAAAACTATGCAAATTGTCCTTTGAGTCGGTGTATGTCTTTCAGCGGTGTCCTCAATTCGTACAGCCCCCCTTGTCCAATGTAATGTGTGTCCAGAGGGTGGGCTACTTCACTAGCGGTGACTTTGTCCCTTGTTCCTAGGAGCTCACTCCTGTAGAGCTGTTTTGCTTGGTCCACCCTCTTGAAGACACTGATGTAGACTAGTCTCTGCAAGGGGTCCACCTTGTAGACCTTGCCCACAGACACTAGGGGGTTATGCATGGTGGATCCGGGTAGCACACGGGCCACAATGTCTCCCTTCTCTGGGAGCTCATCCTCCTCCTCCTCCTCCTCGCTGTCTTTGTATTCTCCCCCCATGGGGAGCTGGCAGCCTTTATCGTCACTTTTGGACGAAGTGGAGGGAACCTTAGGTTTCACTTGACTGGGGCCAGGCTCCGCTGTGTCAGAGGTGTTGCCACCACTGCCCTCTAGCACTCCCTTCAGCAGGGAGTGGGTGTAGGAATGGCCTTGCCGTCGCTTGTCCAGTAGTGTACGCCTGTCATATTCTTTTCGCTGCTGCATGGTGGGAGGGGAAAATTAAGTGTGTGCGTGTGTGTGTGTTTGTGTGTGTGTGTGTGTGTGTTTGTGTGTGTGTGTGTGTGTGTGTGTGTGTGTGTGTGTGTGTGTGTGTGTGTGTGTGTGTGTGTGTGTTTGCTAATGTCCATGTATGTGCATGCGTAGTGTTTACATGCATGCACATCACAGGCACTCACCGTCTCGCGGGTGTGTTTCATTGACGAGGCCAGTGACTCCTTGAGGGATTCCGACACATCTTGACTCCCCTCGTTGAATGTGCAAAATATGGAACGTAGTCGGGAAGGGCCTATTCGGTGGCCAGTGTGCTGTTCAAAAATTCCCTGTATGTAGGGGCCCCACTTGTTTGGGCTAAAGGGTTGTCCTCTCTCAGTCTGCATGTATAAAGAAGTGGGAATGCACATACTCACACACACACACACACACACACACACACACACACACACACACACACACACACACACACACACACACACACACACACAGACACACACGCATACACACACACACACACACACACACACACACACACACACACACACACACACACACACACACACACATACACAGAGAGAGAGAGAGAGAGAGAGAGAGAGAGAGAGAGAGAGAGAGAATATCCCTCAAGTGTTACATGTACTGTGATTCTCTCCTTACCACGAATAGGTGCTTGACGCTGCTGTCCGTCACTAGGACCTCCCTATGTACAGACAGATGATGGAAGAGGTGCCGGAAGAAGATGGGAGCATCTTCGAGAGGTACGTAGTCTTCCCCGTGCGTTTTGCACGTTTTGTAGTCTGCTATCTGTAGGTATCCCTCAGAGCCATCGTCAGTTATGCATAGGGAATTGGGCATTGTGGGGTCAGCTTTCCCGGGCCTGGGCAGCCTACCCTTCTTGAATACGCGTAGCACCATAGTTTGATATTCTTTGGCCCTTTGCGGGGGTATCTCTGTGTATAGGAGCAGGGCCAAGTACTTTTGAGACAGGACGGCCTTCTGCCTCTCATTTGTCTCTGCCTCGTAGCGAGCCTTAGACTTTCCAACTGTGGCTAGAACCTCTGGCCTAAATGGGCCACGGGAGAGATACATACATGTAGAGTCAGTATCCCGGGAAGAGCAGAACGGGGCAAAGGGTTAATAATTATAGCAAACTCACCACGGGATCCACTCCTTTTTCTCGCGTAGTGCCTGCCAACTGTGGTGGGCTGTGGAGTGGGTAGTCGACCTCCTGTAGCTTCCCCTCTTCCCAGTCATCCAGCGGTACATCTGGTGGTTCTGCACATCCTTTCCACGGGATGCGCAGAGGTACCTGAGTCCCGTGAGGAGGTGGTGGATGTAGGTAGAGAGGGTGCCACCCTGTAACGTTTTGTCCTTCTGCACCCACTCCAGGAACCCCTCCACCCGATGACGGTCCTCCAGGAAGTGCAAAGCTGGATCCACTCCTTCCTCCAAGAGGTAAGCGAAAAACATTAGCAGATGGATCTTTGTTTTCCGCCACGTCTCGTCGGACATGGTGGTACCCGTGCGCAAGATGTTTACAGGATTACAACAGTAATCCTTGACATCTTTGATGAGTGCTGCCACCTCGGGGTGGTTCTCCACTGTGAGATACCTCCTGCGAGCGCCTCCTTTTTGGGTGGGCGGTGGTAGGTATTCCTGATCACTGTCATCACTCATTTCATTCACCGGTATCCTGTCTGTCCTTTTTTGGCCCGGCTGTGATGTTGTGGTCCTGTTGTGAGGGGAAGGTGGTTCCTCCAAGGGAGGGGAAGGTGGTTCCTGTGGCGGGGGTGTTGGGTCCTGTGGCGGGGTTGGTGGATCCCGAGGGAGGGGAGGTGGGTCCCGAGGCAGGGGCGGTGGGTCAGAGCAGCTGCTCATTCCTGGTTGGGTGGACAGCAGTTCGCTTTCCAGCGAGTCCATAAATTCACGATAGAGCTCTTCTTGGCTGGGATCCATGACTTGGGAATACGTACTGGAAGAATTGAAGACTTATATAGGGAATCACACAGGAAACCACTGGATCTGAAATGTGTGAACTTCCCATGGCCAACAGTGGTGTGGTTTGGATAGGAGTAACCACCTCAATTAGCTATAATAACCAAGATAGGAAATGCATTTTTCTACAGGCTTGCTTCCATCCCTTGCACATGCCAGGACTGGTTGCCTTGTTTGTTGTTCACGTGCTCTTTCTCCCTCCTCCTCTCATCCACA
>CAUJGJ010000480.1:59351-74351 GCA_963170055.1 Halisarca cf. caerulea | reverse complement strand
GATGATAGACAATTAATATATAAAAGTGATAAGCTCAAGTATAATGTGTCATATAAGATAGTAGTATGGTGAGACAAAAATGAAAGAAAACCAGACATGTACAACACCAACAAAAAACAATTAACCAACGAACATGTACAACGAAATTAGAACACTACAGATAATGGACCGGAAACAAAGCAATAGTCATTGTCCACGTAAATAATGTCTAATTTGAAATCAGTTCCTTTTCTACCATTCCTTTGTTGTTCCCTGCAATAAAGTAAGAAGAAGAATGAAGTGAAAAACACCACACACACACACACACACACACACACACACACACACACACACACACACAGAGCAACTTGGGCACCTAGCAGATCGTAGACTCTTAATCTATGACCAGAGTGTTGGGTCGGCCATTTTCCCGCCGGCAAGGGGCTATGTATGGTCCCACGGTCGCCATACATATATACGTACATACTATTAGACGTGGACTTATGATGTACATACAGACATGGCTTGAGAGGCAGCCCCTGCCATTAATGACATCACGGAAACATGGCTGCTGTGGGCGTCGCCACTGCAAGCTGCTTGCAGTGGCGACGCCCCCTCCATACATGAGAATAGGGAAGGCGGGGCCTAAACAGGCAACTTTGGCCAGTTCCTGCACGCCGGGGGAGAAGGCCAGCACCCTCAAGTCCGGAAGGCGTGACAGGTGGGCAGAGTACAAAAGATTTATGGCCTTTGGAGCTCGGCAGCATCCCTCCCCGTGGAGATCCGGGCGGTCCCATACTGGGGAATGGGGCCTCCCACGCCCAATCAGGCCCCATTCTCCAAGTATGGGCGTTGCAAGAACTGCAGGAGGAGGGGGCCTGCTTGCACCAAAAGGACATATAAGTTACCACAGGGGAAGGACAAGTGGGCACAGGGTGCTGGCAGTGACAAACCGTCCCTCTCCCGGGTAGTTGGGCACCTTCCAGGCAGGTAGGGCGCATGGGCGGCCATTTTTCCCACCAGAAAGGGGGCTATGTATGGTCCCATACATACATACATACATACATACGTACATAGGCACAGCATCTATCATGTACATACAGACATGGCTTGAGAGGCAGCCCCTGCCATTAAAGACATCACGGAAACATGGCTGCTGTGGGCGTCGCCACTGCAAGCTGCTTGCAGTGGCGACGCCCCCTCCATACATGAGAATAGGGAAGGCGGGGCCTAAACAGGCAACTTTGGCCAGTTCCTGCACGCCGGGGGAGAAGGCCAGCACCCTCAAGTCCGGAAGGCGTGACAGGTGGGCAGAGTACAAAAGATTTATGGCCTTTGGAGCTCGGCAGCATCCCTCCCCGTGGAGATCCGGGCGGTCCCATACTGGGGAATGGGGCCTCCCACGCCCAATCAGGCCCCATTCTCCAAGTATGGGCGTTGCAAGAACTGCAGGAGGAGGGGGCCTGCTTGCACCAAAAGGACATATAAGTTACCACAGGGGAAGGACAAGTGGGCACAGGGTGCTGGCAGTGACAAACCGTCCCTCTCCCGGGTAGTTGGGCACCTTCCAGGCAGGTAGGGCGCATGGGCGGCCATTTTTCCCACCAGAAAGGGGGCTATGTATGGTCCCATACATACATACATACATACATACGTACATAGGCACAGCATCTATCATGTACATACAGACATGGCTTGAGAGGCAGCCCCTGCCATTAAAGACATCACGGAAACATGGCTGCTGTGGGCGTCGCCACTGCAAGCTGCTTGCAGTGGCGACGCCCCCTCCATACATGAGAATAGGGAAGGCGGGGCCTAAACAGGCAACTTTGGCCAGTTCCTGCACGCCGGGGGAGAAGGCCAGCACCCTCAAGTCCGAAAGGCGTGACAGGTGGGCAGATTACAAAAGATTTATGGCCTTTGGAGCTCGGCAGCATCCCTCCCCGTGGAGATCCGGGCGGTCCCATACTGGGGAATGGGGCCTCCCACGCCCAATCAGGCCCCATTCTCCAAGTATGGGTGTTGCAAGAACTGCAGGAGGAGGGGGCCTGCTTGCACCAAAAGGACATATAAGTTACCACAGGGGAAGGACAAGTGGGCACAGGGTGCTGGCAGTGACAAACCGTCCCTCTCCCGGGTAGTTGGGCACCTTCCAGGCAGGTAGGGTGCAGGGGCGGCCATTTTTCTCACCGGAAAGGGGGCTATGTATGGTCCCATACATACTTACAGTCAAACTCTGTGGCGTATGCCTCATATTATACCTGTTAGTAAGTACCTGGGTTAGTAAGCACTCCTGGTTAGGAAGTACTCATTACTCTGTCCCTACCTCGTGCAATACCATTGAGACCGCCTTCAATAGTAAGTGATTTCTGATAGTAAGTAGCTATTTTGCTGTCCCTTGAGGGTACAAACTATCCAAGTTCTACTGTACATACATACATACATACATACATACACACGCACACACACACTTTCCAACTTCATTATTACTGCAGTTGAGTACACACACACACACACACACACACACACACACACACACACACACACACACACACACACACACACACACACACACACACACACACACACAGAGAGAGAGAGAGAGAGAGAGAGAGAGAGAGAGAGAGAGAGAGAGAGAGAGAGAGAGAGAGAGAGAGAGAGAGAGAGATACGTATGTACGTACGTACGTACAGTAGAACTTGGATATATACTAGGTAAGGTAATATAGGTACTACCTATCAGAGGTACTAACCATCCAAGGCGCTTTCAATGGTGTTGCACGAGTACTTACTAACAGAGTTTGACTATTCATACGTACGTACGTCTACACAGACAGGGGTAGAGAGGCAGCCCTTCCCCCTATGGAAGGTTGCTGGATGTACCAAAGGGTCATGTTTGCGTAGCCCGCGCTCGTGCAGCCAAGTCCGCACTGTGTACTACTATTACTACTACTACTACTACTACTACCGCAAGTGTGCCCAGGCACGCCCGATGCCTCGCTAGAAATAAAACACGGCAACCGGGTCCGTTCGGCAGCCGCTTGCCAACAGGGTCGCCATTTTTCCAATTAACCGTTCCGTTTGTTTGGACGGTAAACATTTGCGGCTAACCGCAGAGACTGCATGACAAAATGGCCGACGGCATGAAGCTAACTACGCGCATACTTACGTACGAGGTGGGTACGGGAACAACAACTTGGAAGGGATCAAACGGGACGCAACCAGCTTTCAGAGGCTAAACAACTTATTTAAGAAGGTTCGAACGCCCAGGGCAACACCTTGGAAGGGAGCAGATGGGGACGCAAACAACTTTCATAGGCTCACCGACTTGTTTAAGAAGGTTCGGACGCCCAACACCTTGGAAGAGATCAAATGGGGACGCAACCAACTTTCAGAGGCTGACCGACTTGTTCAAGAAGGTTCGGACGCCCAGCGCAGCCACCACAAAGACATGTACAAGAACTTCATAAGAATCAAGTAAGTACAACTACACTGACATGCACATACGTACGTACGTACGTACACACACACACACACACACACACACACACACACACACACACACACACACACACACACACACACACACAGTGTAATCCCCAGAATTAAATTTAGACATGTTGAATATGTATATTATGCGCATGTACATACTTGCACACGTACATAGAACACATCTTAAATTATTGCTTTAAACAGCTTCAGTTTGGAGTGTATGTACCTGTATGTACCTACACACACACACACACACACACACACACACACACACACACACGCATACATACATACATACATACATACATACATACATACATACATACATACATACATACATACGTACCTAGCTACTTAATGTATGTACCTGTGCCTATCTACCTACATACGTACGTACATACATGTACATACATACGTAATACGTACATACATACATACATGTACATACATACGTAATACACACACACACACACACACACACAAACATTACTTGTACATTACGAACATGCAAGCTACTTGATGTATGTACTTGTATCTATCTACCTAGCTACTTAATGTATGTACCTGTGCCTATCTACCTACATACGTACATACATACATGTACATACATACGTAATACGTACATACATACATACATGTACATACATACGTAATACACACACACACACACACACACAAACATTACTTGTACATTACGAACATGCAAGCTACTTGATGTATGTACTTGTATCTATCTACCTAGCTACTTAATGTATGTACCTGTGCCTATCTACCTACATACGTACATACATACATGTACATACATACGTAATACGTACATACATACATACATGTACATACATACGTAATACACACACACACACACACACACACACACACACACACACACACACACACACAAACATTACTTGTACATTACAAACATGCAAACTACTTGATGTATGTACTATGCACACACACTTTAACTTCCCTTTAATTCCTCCATTGCAGAACAAAGACATGCATTTACGTACGTACATATGTACATGAACTCCATCCAGAGCTCCTCCCACCCAAGAACAGAGAACATTTTCTATACATCATGTATACATATGTACCTGACTGTATGCTGTGGAATTGTGAACATTTTTCTACTTGTTATTTTTATTGTTGGAAGCTATTTGAAAATTAACTAGAATTACATTGTAATTACTGCCTTATTCTTTATTTATTAATGTGCATGCGAAGATTTCAACTTCCTATTTTCTTTCACTGCTTGATTTTTGTATTAATTAATGTATCACGCTACCCAGGTAAAATAAGGATACCTGACCTGACCTGTATGAAGTGATAATGTGATTAACTGAAGAAATATCTACGTTGGCAAGATTAATTTGAATCTAGCCTGCAATCCAACATGGAAAGGTATGAGATTCACGGGCTTTGACCAATTAGTACTGAAAGGTAGTACCCCCTAGCTACAAACAAAGACCACCACCATCATGGGTACGTCCCACCGGACCTGCCAATACCCATTTTCACCCGCTCAGGCCAACCACCGGAAAGATGGAATTGAATCTAGACTGCAATCCAACATGGAAAGGTATGAGATTCACGGGCTTTGACCAATTAGTACTGAAAGGTAGTATCCCCTAGCTACAAACAAAGACCACCACCATCATGGGTACGTCCCACCGGACCTGCCAATACCCATTTTCACCCGCTCAGGCCAACCACCGGAAAGATGGAATTGAATCTAGACTGCAATCCAACATGGAAAGGTATGAGATTCACGGGCTTTGACCAATTAGTACTGAAAGGTAGTACCCCCTAGCTACAAACAAAGACCACCACCATCATGGGTACGTCCCACCGGACCTGCCAATACCCATTTTCACCCGCTCAGGCCAACCACCGGAAAGATGGAATTGAATCTAGCCTGCAATCCAACATGGAAAGGTATGAGATTCACGGGCTTTGACCAATTAGTACTGAAAGGCATAGTACCCCCTAGCTACAAACAAAGACCACCACCATCATGGGTACGTCCCACCGGACCTGCCAATACCCATTTTCACCCGCTCAGGCCAACCACCGGAAAGATGGAATTGAATCTAGACTGCAATCCAACATGGAAAGGTATGAGATTCACGGGCTTTGACCAATTAGTACTGAAAGGTAGTACCCCCTAGCTACAAACAAAGACCACCACCATCATGGGTACGTCCCACCGGACCTGCCAATACCCATTTTCACCCGCTCAGGCCAACCACCGGAAAGATGGAATTGAATCTAGCCTGCAATCCAACATGGAAAGGTATGAGATTCACGGGCTTTGACCAATTAGTACTGAAAGGTAGTACCCCCTAGCTACAAACAAAGACCACCACCATCATGGGTACGTCCCACCGGACCTGCCAATACCCATTTTCACCCGCTCAGGCCAACCACCGGAAAGATGGAATTGAATCTAGACTGCAATCCAACATGGAAAGGTATGAGATTCACGGGCTTTGACCAATTAGTACTGAAAGGCATAGTACCCCCTAGCTACAAACAAAGACCACCACCATCATGGGTACGTCCCACCGGACCTGCCAATACCCATTTTGACCCGCTCAGGCCAACCACTGGAAAGATGGAATTGAATCTAGACTGCAATCCAACATGGAAAGGTACGTATGAGATTCACGGGCTTTGACCAATTAGTACTGAAAGGTAGTACCCCCTAGCTACAAACAAAGACCACCACCATCATGGGTACGTCCCACCGGACCTGCCAATACCCATTTTGACCCGCTCAGGCCAACCACCCGAAAGATGGAATTGAATCTAGACTGCAATCCAACATGGAAAGGTATGAGATTCACGGGCTTTGACCAATTAGTACTGAAAGGCATAGTACCCCCTAGCTACAAACAAAGACCACCACCATCATGGGTACGTCCCACCGGACCTGCCAATACCCATTTTGACCCGCTCAGGCCAACCACTGGAAAGATGGAATTGAATCTAGACTGCAATCCAACATGGAAAGGTACGTATGAGATTCACGGGCTTTGACCAATTAGTACTGAAAGGTAGTACCCCCTAGCTACAAACAAAGACCACCACCATCATGGGTACGTCCCACCGGACCTGCCAATAACCATTTTGACCCGCTCAGGCCAACCACCGGAAAGATGGAATTGAAACTAGACTGCAATCCAACATGGAAAGGTATGAGATTCACGGGCTTTGACCAATTAGTACTGAAAGGTAGTACCCTCTAGCTACAAACAAAGACCACCACCATCATGGGTACGTCCCACCGGACCTGCCAATACCCATTTTCACCCGCTCAGGCCAACCACTGGAAAGATGGAATTGAATCTAGACTGCAATCCAACATGGAAAGGTATGAGATTCACGGGCTTTGACCAATTAGTACTGAAAGGTAGTACCCCCTAGCTACAAACAAAGACCACCACCATCATGGGTACGTCCCACCGGACCTGCCAATACCCATTTTCACCCGCTCAGGCCAACCACCGGAAAGATGGAATTGAATCTAGCCTGCAATCCAACATGGAAAGGTATGAGATTCACGGGCTTTGACCAATTAGTACTGAAAGGCATAGTACCCCCTAGCTACAAACAAAGACCACCACCATCATGGGTACGTCCCACCGGACCTGCCAATACCCATTTTCACCCGCTCAGGCCAACCACCGGAAAGATGGAATTGAATCTAGACTGCAATCCAACATGGAAAGGTATGAGATTCACGGGCTTTGACCAATTAGTACTGAAAGGTAGTACCCCCTAGCTACAAACAAAGACCACCACCATCATGGGTACGTCCCACCGGACCTGCCAATACCCATTTTCACCCGCTCAGGCCAACCACCGGAAAGATGGAATTGAATCTAGCCTGCAATCCAACATGGAAAGGTATGAGATTCACGGGCTTTGACCAATTAGTACTGAAAGGTAGTACCCCCTAGCTACAAACAAAGACCACCACCATCATGGGTACGTCCCACCGGACCTGCCAATACCCATTTTCACCCGCTCAGGCCAACCACCGGAAAGATGGAATTGAATCTAGACTGCAATCCAACATGGAAAGGTATGAGATTCACGGGCTTTGACCAATTAGTACTGAAAGGCATAGTACCCCCTAGCTACAAACAAAGACCACCACCATCATGGGTACGTCCCACCGGACCTGCCAATACCCATTTTGACCCGCTCAGGCCAACCACTGGAAAGATGGAATTGAATCTAGACTGCAATCCAACATGGAAAGGTACGTATGAGATTCACGGGCTTTGACCAATTAGTACTGAAAGGTAGTACCCCCTAGCTACAAACAAAGACCACCACCATCATGGGTACGTCCCACCGGACCTGCCAATACCCATTTTGACCCGCTCAGGCCAACCACCCGAAAGATGGAATTGAATCTAGACTGCAATCCAACATGGAAAGGTATGAGATTCACGGGCTTTGACCAATTAGTACTGAAAGGCATAGTACCCCCTAGCTACAAACAAAGACCACCACCATCATGGGTACGTCCCACCGGACCTGCCAATACCCATTTTGACCCGCTCAGGCCAACCACTGGAAAGATGGAATTGAATCTAGACTGCAATCCAACATGGAAAGGTACGTATGAGATTCACGGGCTTTGACCAATTAGTACTGAAAGGTAGTACCCCCTAGCTACAAACAAAGACCACCACCATCATGGGTACGTCCCACCGGACCTGCCAATAACCATTTTGACCCGCTCAGGCCAACCACCGGAAAGATGGAATTGAAACTAGACTGCAATCCAACATGGAAAGGTATGAGATTCACGGGCTTTGACCAATTAGTACTGAAAGGTAGTACCCTCTAGCTACAAACAAAGACCACCACCATCATGGGTACGTCCCACCGGACCTGCCAATACCCATTTTCACCCGCTCAGGCCAACCACTGGAAAGATGGAATTGAATCTAGACTGCAATCCAACATGGAAAGGTATGAGATTCACGGGCTTTGACCAATTAGTACTGAAAGGTAGTACCCCCTAGCTACAAACAAAGACCACCACCATCATGGGTACGTCCCACCGGACCTGCCAATAACCATTTTGACCCGCTCAGGCCAACCACCGGAAAGATGGAATTGAATCTAGACTGCAATCCAACATGGAAAGGTATGAGATTCACGGGCTTTGACCAATTAGTACTGAAAGGTAGTACCCTCTAGCTACAAACAAAGACCACCACCATCATGGGTACGTCCCACCGGACCTGCCAATACCCATTTTCACCCGCTCAGGCCAACCACTGGAAAGATGGAATTGAATCTAGACTGCAATCCAACATGGAAAGGTATGAGATTCACGGGCTTTGACCAATTAGTACTGAAAGGCATAGTACCCCCTAGCTACAAACAAAGACCACCACCATCATGGGTACGTCCCACCGGACCTGCCAATAACCATTTTGACCCGCTCAGGCCAACCACCGGAAAGATGGAATTGAATCTAGCCTGCAATCCAACATGGAAAGGTATGAGATTCACGGGCTTTGACCAATTAGTACTGAAAGGTAGTACCCCCTAGCTACAAACAAAGACCACCACCATCATGGGTACGTCCCACCGGACCTGCCAATACCCATTTTCACCCGCTCAGGCCAACCACCGGAAAGATGGAATTGAATCTAGACTGCAATCCAACATGGAAAGGTATGAGATTCACGGGCTTTGACCAATTAGTACTGAAAGGTAGTACCCCCTAGCTACAAACAAAGACCACCACCATCATGGGTACGTCCCACCGGACCTGCCAATACCCATTTTGACCCGCTCAGGCCAACCACTGGAAAGATGGAATTGAATCTAGACTGCAATCCAACATGGAAAGGTATGAGATTCACGGGCTTTGACCAATTAGTACTGAAAGGCATAGTACCCCCTAGCTACAAACAAAGACCACCACCATCATGGGTACGTCCCACCGGACCTGCCAATAACCATTTTGACCCGCTCAGGCCAACCACTGGAAAGATGGAATTGAATCTAGACTGCAATCCAACATGGAAAGGTATGAGATTCACGGGCTTTGACCAATTAGTACTGAAAGGCATAGTACCCCCTAGCTACAAACAAAGACCACCACCATCATGGGTACGTCCCACCGGACCTGCCAATAACCATTTTGACCCGCTCAGGCCAACCACTGGAAAGATGGAATTGAATCTAGCCTGCAATCCAACATGGAAAGGTATGAGATTCACGGGCTTTGACCAATTAGTACTGAAAGGTAGTACCCCCTAGCTACAAACAAAGACCACCACCATCATGGGTACGTCCCACCGGACCTGCCAATACCCATTTTCACCCGCTCAGGCCAACCACCGGAAAGATGGAATTGAATCTAGACTGCAATCCAACATGGAAAGGTATGAGATTCACGGGCTTTGACCAATTAGTACTGAAAGGTAGTATCCCCTAGCTACAAACAAAGACCACCACCATCATGGGTACGTCCCACCGGACCTGCCAATACCCATTTTCACCCGCTCAGGCCAACCACCGGAAAGATGGAATTGAATCTAGACTGCAATCCAACATGGAAAGGTATGAGATTCACGGGCTTTGACCAATTAGTACTGAAAGGTAGTACCCCCTAGCTACAAACAAAGACCACCACCATCATGGGTATGTCCCACCGGACCTGCCAATACCCATTTTCACCCGCTCAGGCCAACCACCGGAAAGATGGAATTGAATCTAGCCTGCAATCCAACATGGAAAGGTATGAGATTCACGGGCTTTGACCAATTAGTACTGAAAGGCATAGTACCCCCTAGCTACAAACAAAGACCACCACCATCATGGGTACGTCCCACCGGACCTGCCAATACCCATTTTCACCCGCTCAGGCCAACCACCGGAAAGATGGAATTGAATCTAGACTGCAATCCAACATGGAAAGGTATGAGATTCACGGGCTTTGACCAATTAGTACTGAAAGGTAGTACCCCCTAGCTACAAACAAAGACCATCACCATCATGGGTACGTCCCACCGGACCTGCCAATACCCATTTTGACCCGCTCAGGCCAACCACTGGAAAGATGGAATTGAATCTAGACTGCAATCCAACATGGAAAGGTATGAGATTCACGGGCTTTGACCAATTAGTACTGAAAGGCATAGTACCCCCTAGCTACAAACAAAGACCACCACCATCATGGGTACGTCCCACCGGACCTGCCAATAACCATTTTGACCCGCTCAGGCCAACCACTGGAAAGATGGAATTGAATCTAGCCTGCAATCCAACATGGAAAGGTATGAGATTCACGGGCTTTGACCAATTAGTACTGAAAGGTAGTACCCCCTAGCTACAAACAAAGACCACCACCATCATGGGTACGTCCCACCGGACCTGCCAATACCCATTTTCACCCGCTCAGGCCAACCACCGGAAAGATGGAATTGAATCTAGCCTGCAATCCAACATGGAAAGGTATGAGATTCACGGGCTTTGACCAATTAGTACTGAAAGGTAGTACCCCCTAGCTACAAACAAAGACCACCACCATCATGGGTACGTCCCACCGGACCTGCCAATACCCATTTTCAGTGGGGTTCGATTTGGGGTTCAGATAGGGTTTGAATTGGGGCTAGGAAGGGTTCAAAGTTGGGGTTACGTAGT
This sequence comes from Halisarca cf. caerulea, assembly GCA_963170055.1. Lineage (NCBI taxonomy): Eukaryota > Metazoa > Porifera > Demospongiae > Chondrillida > Halisarcidae > Halisarca > Halisarca cf. caerulea. The sequence continues at coordinate 63,198 of CAUJGJ010000480.1, read as the reverse complement.
TTTCACATAGGGTTAAGTAGGGTTCACATAGGGTTCGGTAGGGTTCACTTGGGGTTAGGTAGGGTACAAAGTTTTTTTGTGGGGTTAGGGTTAGGGTTAGGGTTAGGGTTAGGGTTAGGGTTTAGGGTTAGGGTTTAGGGTTAGGGTTAGGGTTAGGGTTAGGGTTAGGGTTAGGGTTTAGGGTTAGGGTTAGGGTTAGGGTTAGGGTTAGGGTTAGGGTTAGGGTTAGGGTTAGGGTTAGGGTTAGGGTTAGGGTTAGGGTTAGGGTTAGGGTTAGGGTTAGGGTTAGGGTTAGGGTTAGGGTTAGGGTTAGGGTTAGGGTTAGGGTTAGGGTTAGGGTTAGGGTTAGGGTTAGGGTTAGGGTTAGGGTTAGGGTTAGGGTTAGGGTTAGGGTTAGGGTTAGGGTTAGGGTTAGGGTTAGGGTTAGGGTTAGGGTTAGGGTTAGGGTTAGGGTTAGGGTTAGGGTTAGGGTTAGGGTTAGGGTTAGGGTTAGGGTTAGGGTTAGGGTTAGGGTTAGGGTTAGGGTTAGGGTTAGGGTTAGGGTTAGGGTTAGGGTTAGGGTTAGGGTTAGGGTTAGGGTTAGGGTTAGGGTTAGGGTTAGGGTTAGGGTTAGGGTTAGGGTTAGGGTTAGGGTTAGGGTTAGGGTTAGGGTTAGGGTTAGGGTTAGGGTTAGGGTTAGGGTTAGGGTTAGGGTTAGGGTTAGGGTTAGGGTTAGGGTTAGGGTTAGGGTTAGGGTTAGGGTTAGGGTTAGGGTTAGGGTTAGGGTTAGGGTTAGGGTTAGGGTTAGGGTTAGGGTTAGGGTTAGGGTTAGGGTTAGGGTTAGGGTTAGGGTTAGGGTTAGGGTTAGGGTTAGGGTTAGGGTTAGGGTTAGGGTTAGGGTTAGGGTTAGGGTTAGGGTTAGGGTTAGGGTTAGGGTTAGGGTTAGGGTTAGGGTTAGGGTTAGGGTTAGGGTTAGGGTTAGGGTTAGGGTTAGGGTTAGGGTTAGGGTTAGGGTTAGGGTTAGGGTTAGGGTTAGGGTTAGGGTTAGGGTTAGGGTTAGGGTTAGGGTTAGGGTTAGGGTTAGGGTTAGGGTTAGGGTTAGGGTTAGGGTTAGGGTTAGGGTTAGGGTTAGGGTTAGGGTTAGGGTTAGGGTTAGGGTTAGGGTTAGGGTTAGGGTTAGGGTTAGGGTTAGGGTTAGGGTTAGGGTTAGGGTTAGGGTTAGGGTTAGGGTTAGGGTTAGGGTTAGGGTTAGGGTTAGGGTTAGGGTTAGGGTTAGGGTTAGGGTTAGGGTTAGGGTTAGGGTTAGGGTTAGGGTTAGGGTTAGGGTTAGGGTTAGGGTTAGGGTTAGGGTTAGGGTTAGGGTTAGGGTTAGGGTTAGGGTTAGGGTTAGGGTTAGGGTTAGGGTTAGGGTTAGGGTTAGGGTTAGGGTTAGGGTTAGGGTTAGGGTTAGGGTTAGGGTTAGGGTTAGGGTTAGGGTTAGGGTTAGGGTTAGGGTTAGGGTTAGGGTTAGGGTTAGGGTTAGGGTTAGGGTTAGGGTTAGGGTTAGGGTTAGGGTTAGGGTTAGGGTTAGGGTTAGGGTTAGGGTTAGGGTTAGGGTTAGGGTTAGGGTTAGGGTTAGGGTTAGGGTTAGGGTTAGGGTTAGGGTTAGGGTTAGGGTTAGGGTTAGGGTTAGGGTTAGGGTTAGGGTTAGGGTTAGGGTTAGGGTTAGGGTTAGGGTTAGGGTTAGGGTTAGGGTTAGGGTTAGGGTTAGGGTTAGGGTTAGGGTTAGGGTTAGGGTTAGGGTTAGGGTTAGGGTTAGGGTTAGGGTTAGGGTTAGGGTTAGGGTTAGGGTTAGGGTTAGGGTTAGGGTTAGGGTTAGGGTTAGGGTTAGGGTTAGGGTTAGGGTTAGGGTTAGGGTTAGGGTTAGGGTTAGGGTTAGGGTTAGGGTTAGGGTTAGGGTTAGGGTTAGGGTTAGGGTTAGGGTTAGGGTTAGGGTTAGGGTTAGGGTTAGGGTTAGGGTTAGGGTTAGGGTTAGGGTTAGGGTTAGGGTTAGGGTTAGGGTTAGGGTTAGGGTTAGGGTTAGGGTTAGGGTTAGGGTTAGGGTTAGGGTTAGGGTTAGGGTTAGGGTTAGGGTTAGGGTTAGGGTTAGGGTTAGGGTTAGGGTTAGGGTTAGGGTTAGGGTTAGGGTTAGGGTTAGGGTTAGGGTTAGGGTTAGGGTTAGGGTTAGGGTTAGGGTTAGGGTTAGGGTTAGGGTTAGGGTTAGGGTTAGGGTTAGGGTTAGGGTTAGGGTTAGGGTTAGGGTTAGGGTTAGGGTTAGGGTTAGGGTTAGGGTTAGGGTTAGGGTTAGGGTTAGGGTTAGGGTTAGGGTTAGGGTTAGGGTTAGGGTTAGGGTTAGGGTTAGGGTTAGGGTTAGGGTTAGGGTTAGGGTTAGGGTTAGGGTTAGGGTTAGGGTTAGGGTTAGGGTTAGGGTTAGGGTTAGGGTTAGGGTTAGGGTTAGGGTTAGGGTTAGGGTTAGGGTTAGGGTTAGGGTTAGGGTTAGGGTTAGGGTTAGGGTTAGGGTTAGGGTTAGGGTTAGGGTTAGGGTTAGGGTTAGGGTTAGGGTTAGGGTTAGGGTTAGGGTTAGGGTTAGGGTTAGGGTTAGGGTTAGGGTTAGGGTTAGGGTTAGGGTTAGGGTTAGGGTTAGGGTTAGGGTTAGGGTTTAGGGTTAGGGTTAGGGTTAGGGGTTAGGGTTAGGGTTAGGGTTAGGGTTAGGGTTAGGGTTAGGGTTTAGGGTTAGGGTTAGGGTTAGGGTTAGGGTTAGGGTTAGGGTTAGGGTTTAGGGTTAGGGTTAGGGTTAGGGTTAGGGTTAGGGTTAGGGGTTAGGGTTAGGGTTAGGGTTAGGGTTAGGGTTAGGGTTAGGGTTAGGGTTAGGGTTAGGGTTAGGGTTAGGGTTAGGGTTAGGGTTAGGGTTAGGGTTAGGGTTAGGGTTAGGGTTAGGGTTAGGGTTAGGGTTAGGGTTAGGGTTAGGGTTAGGGTTAGGGTTAGGGTTAGGGTTAGGGGTTAGGGTTAGGGTTAGGGTTAGGGTTAGGGTTAGGGTTAGGGTTAGGGTTAGGGTTAGGGTTAGGGTTAGGGTTAGGGGTTAGGGTTAGGGTTAGGGTTAGGGGTTAGGGTTAGGGTTAGGGTTAGGGTTAGGGTTAGGGTTAGGGTTAGGGTTAGGGTTAGGGTTAGGGTTAGGGGTTAGGGTTAGGGTTAGGGTTAGGGTTAGGGTTAGGGTTAGGGTTAGGGTTAGGGTTAGGGTTAGGGGTTAGGGTTAGGGTTAGGGTTAGGGTTAGGGTTAGGGTTTAGGGTTAGGGTTAGGGTTAGGGTTAGGGTTAGGGTTAGGGTTAGGGTTAGGGTTAGGGTTAGGGTTAGGGTTAGGGTTAGGGTTAGGGTTAGGGTTAGGGTTAGGGTTAGGGTTAGGGTTAGGGTTAGGGTTAGGGTTAGGGTTAGGGTTAGGGTTAGGGTTAGGGTTAGGGTTAGGGTTAGGGTTAGGGTTAGGGTTAGGGTTAGGGTTAGGGTTAGGGTTAGGGTTAGGGTTAGGGTTAGGGTTAGGGTTAGGGTTAGGGTTAGGGTTAGGGTTTAGGGTTAGGGTTAGGGTTAGGGTTAGGGTTAGGGTTAGGGTTAGGGTTAGGGTTAGGGTTAGGGTTAGGGTTAGGGTTAGGGTTAGGGTTAGGGTTAGGGTTTAGGGTTAGGGTTAGGGTTAGGGTTAGGGTTAGGGTTAGGGTTAGGGTTAGGGTTTAGGGTTAGGGTTAGGGTTAGGGTTAGGGTTAGGGTTAGGGTTAGGGTTAGGGTTAGGGTTAGGGTTAGGGTTAGGGTTAGGGTTAGGGTTAGGGTTAGGGTTAGGGTTAGGGTTAGGGTTAGGGTTAGGGTT
>CAUJGJ010000480.1:47500-59151 GCA_963170055.1 Halisarca cf. caerulea | reverse complement strand
GCAGTGGTCCAGTTAAAGTGAGGATTTATGTATCTCCTATACTGTGTATAATATGCAAACAATATATACGTCATTCTTAACGATATTCAATGCTGATTAACATACAATTAAAAAAATTCGGAAATAATAACTTTTTTTTTGAATTTTTACTTTCAAACGCCATTTTCTCGAAAATTAATTAGGGTTTACCCCCCATACATTAGGTCAGAAGTAATCATTTTTAAAGAGCTATCGAATGATACCAATATTGTACCCTAAAGCCTTTGGGGGAAAGCCTGAAACCCTAACCCTAACCCTAACCCTAACCCTAACCCTAACCCTAACCCTAACCCTAACCCTAACCCTAACCCTAACCCTAACCCTAACCCTAACCCTAACCCTAACCCTAACCCTAACCCTAACCCTAACCCTAAACCCTAACCCTAACCCTAACCCCTAACCCTAACCCTAACCCTAACCCTAACCCTAACCCTAACCCTAACCCTAACCCTAACCCTAACCCTAACCCTAACCCTAAACCCTAACCCTAACCCTAACCCTAACCCTAACCCTAACCCTAACCCTAACCCTAACCCTAACCCTAACCCTAACCCTAACCCTAACCCTAACCCTAACCCTAACCCTAGCCTGAAACCCTAACCCTAACCCTAACCCTAACCCTAACCCTAACCCTAACCCTAACCCTAACCCTAACCCTAACCCTAACCCTAACCCTGAAATGACCTTTGACCTTCCCTTATTAAAATAAGCCAAAAAAAATTTCACCTGAAATACTTATAAAAATTTTCGTAACCCTAACCCTAATTTTTGGAAAAAATGTTCTTAGATTCTTACAAAAAGTCCAAAAATGACCTTTAAAAAAGTGACCTTTAAAATAACCTTTGACCTTCAATAATAAAAATACACCCAATATAATAAGATTGACCTTTGACATGCCTATTGACCTTAGTAAAGCATAGTAAATTGATTAAAATGACCTTTACAATCTTTGACCTTAACCCTAATATACTTAAACTTTTCCTAAAAATTTCTTGGAAATTAAAATATTGTTTTCGCATGTTTAATGCATGACAAACCTGCTCGTAAAAAGTATTGAGCAATCGCACCTATCTATGTCGCAATATACGCAAAAATGTATTATACGTATATTCACATACTATAAGAAAGAAGCCGTAACTCCGCCCACAAGTAATTTGTTAGGTCAAAAACAAGTATGTCGCAATATCTTCGCATGGTCTATCGTATCCATATGTCGGAATTGCATAATTGCTATATTAATTAGCAGTGGTCCAGTTAAAGTGAGGATTTATGTATCTCCTATACTGTGTATAATATGCAAACAATATATGCGTCATTCTTAACGATATTCAATGCTGATTAACATACAATTAAAAAAATTCGGAAATAATAACTTTTTTTTTGAATTTTTTCTTTCAAACGCCATTTTCTCGAAAATTAATTAGGGTTTACCCCCCATACATTAGGTCAGAAGTAATCATTTTTAAAGAGCTATCGAATGATACCAATATTGTACCCAAAAGCCTTTGGGGGAAAGCCTGAAACCCTAACCCTAACCCTAACCCTAACCCTAACCCTAACCCTAACCCTAACCCTAACCCTAACCCTAACCCTAACCCTAACCCTAACCCTAACCCTAACCCTAACCCTAACCCTAACCCTAACCCTAACCCTAACCCTAACCCTAACCCTAACCCTAAACCCTAACCCTAACCCTAACCCCTAACCCTAACCCTAACCCTAACCCTAACCCTAACCCTAACCCTAACCCTAACCCTAACCCTAACCCTAACCCTAACCCTAACCCTAACCCTAACCCTAACCCCACAAAAAAACTTTGTACCCTACCTAACCCCAAGTGAACCCTACCGAACCCTATGTGAACCCTACTTAACCCTATGTGAAAACTACGTAACCCCAACTTTGAACCCTTCCTAGCCCCAATTCAAACCCTATCTGAACCCCAAATCGAACCCCACTGAAAATGGGTATTGGCAGGTCCGGTGGGACGTACCCATGATGGTGGTGGTCTTTGTTTGTAGCTAGGGGGTACTATGCCTTTCAGTACTAATTGGTCAAAGCCCGTGAATCTCATACCTTTCCATGTTGGATTGCAGTCTAGATTCAATTCCATCTTTCCAGTGGTTGGCCTGAGCGGGTGAAAATGGGTATTGGCAGGTCCGGTGGGACGTACCCATGATGGTGGTGGTCTTTGTTTGTAGCTAGGGGGTACTACCTTTCAGTACTAATTGGTCAAAGCCCGTGAATCTCATACCTTTCCATGTTGGATTGCAGTCTAGATTCAATTCCATCTTTCCAGTGGTTGGCCTGAGCGGGTGAAAATGGGTATTGGCAGGTCCGGTGGGACGTACCCATGATGGTGGTGGTCTTTGTTTGTAGCTAGGGGGTACTACCTTTCAGTACTAATTGGTCAAAGCCCGTGAATCTCATACCTTTCCATGTTGGATTGCAGTCTAGATTCAATTCCATCTTTCCAGTGGTTGGCCTGAGCGGGTGAAAATGGGTATTGGCAGGTCCGGTGGGACGTACCCATGATGGTGGTGGTCTTTGTTTGTAGCTAGGGGGTACTACCTTTCAGTACTAATTGGTCAAAGCCCGTGAATCTCATACCTTTCCATGTTGGATTGCAGTCTAGATTCAATTCCATCTTTCCGGTGGTTGGCCTGAGCGGGTGAAAATGGGTATTGGCAGGTCCGGTGGGACGTACCCATGATGGTGGTGGTCTTTGTTTGTAGCTAGGGGGTACTACCTTTCAGTACTAATTGGTCAAAGCCCGTGAATCTCATACCTTTCCATGTTGGATTGCAGTCTAGATTCAATTCCATCTTTCCAGTGGTTGGCCTGAGCGGGTCAAAATGGTTATTGGCAGGTCCGGTGGGACGTACCCATGATGGTGGTGGTCTTTGTTTGTAGCTAGGGGGTACTATGCCTTTCAGTACTAATTGGTCAAAGCCCGTGAATCTCATACCTTTCCATGTTGGATTGCAGTCTAGATTCAATTCCATCTTTCCAGTGGTTGGCCTGAGCGGGTGAAAATGGGTATTGGCAGGTCCGGTGGGACGTACCCATGATGGTGGTGGTCTTTGTTTGTAGCTAGAGGGTACTACCTTTCAGTACTAATTGGTCAAAGCCCGTGAATCTCATACCTTTCCATGTTGGATTGCAGTCTAGTTTCAATTCCATCTTTCCGGTGGTTGGCCTGAGCGGGTCAAAATGGTTATTGGCAGGTCCGGTGGGACGTACCCATGATGGTGGTGGTCTTTGTTTGTAGCTAGGGGGTACTACCTTTCAGTACTAATTGGTCAAAGCCCGTGAATCTCATACGTACCTTTCCATGTTGGATTGCAGTCTAGATTCAATTCCATCTTTCCAGTGGTTGGCCTGAGCGGGTGAAAATGGGTATTGGCAGGTCCGGTGGGACGTACCCATGATGGTGGTGGTCTTTGTTTGTAGCTAGGGGGTACTACCTTTCAGTACTAATTGGTCAAAGCCCGTGAATCTCATACCTTTCCATGTTGGATTGCAGTCTAGATTCAATTCCATCTTTCCGGTGGTTGGCCTGAGCGGGTCAAAATGGGTATTGGCAGGTCCGGTGGGACGTACCCATGATGGTGGTGGTCTTTGTTTGTAGCTAGGGGGTACTATGCCTTTCAGTACTAATTGGTCAAAGCCCGTGAATCTCATACCTTTCCATGTTGGATTGCAGTCTAGATTCAATTCCATCTTTCCGGTGGTTGGCCTGAGCGGGTGAAAATGGGTATTGGCAGGTCCGGTGGGACGTACCCATGATGGTGGTGGTCTTTGTTTGTAGCTAGGGGGTACTACCTTTCAGTACTAATTGGTCAAAGCCCGTGAATCTCATACCTTTCCATGTTGGATTGCAGTCTAGATTCAATTCCATCTTTCCGGTGGTTGGCCTGAGCGGGTCAAAATGGGTATTGGCAGGTCCGGTGGGACGTACCCATGATGGTGGTGGTCTTTGTTTGTAGCTAGGGGATACTACCTTTCAGTACTAATTGGTCAAAGCCCGTGAATCTCATACCTTTCCATGTTGGATTGCAGGCTAGATTCAATTCCATCTTTCCAGTGGTTGGCCTGAGCGGGTGAAAATGGGTATTGGCAGGTCCGGTGGGACGTACCCATGATGGTGGTGGTCTTTGTTTGTAGCTAGGGGATACTACCTTTCAGTACTAATTGGTCAAAGCCCGTGAATCTCATACCTTTCCATGTTGGATTGCAGTCTAGATTCAATTCCATCTTTCCGGTGGTTGGCCTGAGCGGGTGAAAATGGGTATTGGCAGGTCCGGTGGGACGTACCCATGATGGTGGTGGTCTTTGTTTGTAGCTAGGGGGTACTACCTTTCAGTACTAATTGGTCAAAGCCCGTGAATCTCATACCTTTCCATGTTGGATTGCAGGCTAGATTCAATTCCATCTTTCCAGTGGTTGGCCTGAGCGGGTGAAAATGGGTATTGGCAGGTCCGGTGGGACGTACCCATGATGGTGGTGGTCTTTGTTTGTAGCTAGGGGGTACTACCTTTCAGTACTAATTGGTCAAAGCCCGTGAATCTCATACCTTTCCATGTTGGATTGCAGTCTAGATTCAATTCCATCTTTCCGGTGGTTGGCCTGAGCGGGTCAAAATGGGTATTGGCAGGTCCGGTGGGACGTACCCATGATGGTGGTGGTCTTTGTTTGTAGCTAGGGGATACTACCTTTCAGTACTAATTGGTCAAAGCCCGTGAATCTCATACCTTTCCATGTTGGATTGCAGGCTAGATTCAATTCCATCTTTCCAGTGGTTGGCCTGAGCGGGTGAAAATGGGTATTGGCAGGTCCGGTGGGACGTACCCATGATGGTGGTGGTCTTTGTTTGTAGCTAGGGGGTACTACCTTTCAGTACTAATTGGTCAAAGCCCGTGAATCTCATACGTACCTTTCCATGTTGGATTGCAGTCTAGATTCAATTCCATCTTTCCAGTGGTTGGCCTGAGCGGGTGAAAATGGGTATTGGCAGGTCCGGTGGGACGTACCCATGATGGTGGTGGTCTTTGTTTGTAGCTAGGGGGTACTATGCCTTTCAGTACTAATTGGTCAAAGCCCGTGAATCTCATACCTTTCCATGTTGGATTGCAGTCTAGATTCAATTCCATCTTTCCGGTGGTTGGCCTGAGCGGGTCAAAATGGGTATTGGCAGGTCCGGTGGGACGTACCCATGATGGTGGTGGTCTTTGTTTGTAGCTAGGGGGTACTACCTTTCAGTACTAATTGGTCAAAGCCCGTGAATCTCATACCTTTCCATGTTGGATTGCAGTCTAGATTCAATTCCATCTTTCCGGTGGTTGGCCTGAGCGGGTGAAAATGGGTATTGGCAGGTCCGGTGGGACGTACCCATGATGGTGGTGGTCTTTGTTTGTAGCTAGGGGGTACTATGCCTTTCAGTACTAATTGGTCAAAGCCCGTGAATCTCATACCTTTCCATGTTGGATTGCAGGCTAGATTCAATTCCATCTTTCCGGTGGTTGGCCTGAGCGGGTGAAAATGGGTATTGGCAGGTCCGGTGGGACGTACCCATGATGGTGGTGGTCTTTGTTTGTAGCTAGGGGGTACTACCTTTCAGTACTAATTGGTCAAAGCCCGTGAATCTCATACCTTTCCATGTTGGATTGCAGTCTAGATTCAATTCCATCTTTCCAGTGGTTGGCCTGAGCGGGTGAAAATGGGTATTGGCAGGTCCGGTGGGACGTACCCATGATGGTGGTGGTCTTTGTTTGTAGCTAGGGGGTACTACCTTTCAGTACTAATTGGTCAAAGCCCGTGAATCTCATACCTTTCCATGTTGGATTGCAGTCTAGATTCAATTCCATCTTTCCAGTGGTTGGCCTGAGCGGGTGAAAATGGGTATTGGCAGGTCCGGTGGGACGTACCCATGATGGTGGTGGTCTTTGTTTGTAGCTAGGGGGTACTACCTTTCAGTACTAATTGGTCAAAGCCCGTGAATCTCATACCTTTCCATGTTGGATTGCAGTCTAGATTCAATTCCATCTTTCCGGTGGTTGGCCTGAGCGGGTGAAAATGGGTATTGGCAGGTCCGGTGGGACGTACCCATGATGGTGGTGGTCTTTGTTTGTAGCTAGGGGGTACTATGCCTTTCAGTACTAATTGGTCAAAGCCCGTGAATCTCATACCTTTCCATGTTGGATTGCAGGCTAGATTCAATTCCATCTTTCCGGTGGTTGGCCTGAGCGGGTGAAAATGGGTATTGGCAGGTCCGGTGGGACGTACCCATGATGGTGGTGGTCTTTGTTTGTAGCTAGGGGGTACTACCTTTCAGTACTAATTGGTCAAAGCCCGTGAATCTCATACCTTTCCATGTTGGATTGCAGGCTAGATTCAATTTAATCTTGCCAACGTAGATATTTCTTCAGTTAATCACATTATCACTTCATACAGGTCAGGTCAGGTATCCTTATTTTACCTGGGTAGCGTGATACATTAATTAATACAAAAATCAAGCAGTGAAAGAAAATAGGAAGTTGAAATCTTCGCATGCACATTAATAAATAAAGAATAAGGCAGTAATTACAATGTAATTCTAGTTAATTTTCAAATAGCTTCCAACAATAAAAATAACAAGTAGAAAAATGTTCACAATTCCACAGCATACAGTCAGGTACATATGTATACATGATGTATAGAAAATGTTCTCTGTTCTTGGGTGGGAGGAGCTCTGGATGGAGTTCATGTACATACGTATGTACGTACGTAAATGCATGTCTTTGTTCTGCAATGGAGGAATTAAAGGGAAGTTAAAGTGTGTGTGCATAGTACATACATCAAGTAGTTTGCATGTTTGTAATGTACAAGTAATGTTTGTGTGTGTGTGTGTGTGTGTGTGTGTGTGTGTGTGTGTGTGTGTGTGTGTATTACGTATGTATGTACATGTATGTATGTATGTACGTATTACGTATGTATGTACATGTATGTATGTATGTACGTATTACGTATGTATGTACATGTATGTATGTACGTATGTAGGTAGATAGGCACAGGTACATACATTAAGTAGCTAGGTACGTAGATAGATACAAGTACATACATCAAGTAGCTTGCATGTTCGTAATGTACAAGTAATGTTTGTGTGTGTGTGTGTGTGTGTATTACGTATGTATGTACATGTATGTACGTATGTATGTACGTATTACGTATGTATGTACATGTATGTATGTATGTACGTATTACGTATGTATGTACATGTATGTATGTACGTATGTAGGTAGATAGGCACAGGTACATACATTAAGTAGCTAGGTAGATAGATACAAGTACATACATCAAGTAGCTTGCATGTTCGTAATGTACAAGTAATGTTTGTGTGTGTGTGTGTGTGTGTATTACGTATGTATGTACATGTATGTACGTATGTATGTACATGTATGTATGTATGTACGTATTACGTATGTATGTACATGTATGTATGTACGTATGTAGGTAGATAGGCACAGGTACATACATTAAGTAGCTAGGTAGATAGATACAAGTACATACATCAAGTAGCTTGCATGTTCGTAATGTACAAGTAATGTTTGTGTGTGTGTGTGTGTGTGTATTACGTATGTATGTACATGTATGTACGTATGTATGTACGTATTACGTATGTATGTACATGTATGTATGTATGTACGTATTACGTATGTATGTACATGTATGTATGTACGTATGTAGGTAGATAGGCACAGGTACATACATTAAGTAGCTAGGTAGATAGATACAAGTACATACATCAAGTAGCTTGCATGTTCGTAATGTACAAGTAATGTTTGTGTGTGTGTGTGTGTGTGTGTATTACGTATGTATGTACATGTATGTACGTATGTATGTACGTATTACGTATGTATGTACATGTATGTATGTATGTACGTATTACGTATGTATGTACATGTATGTATGTACGTATGTAGGTAGATAGGCACAGGTACATACATTAAGTAGCTAGGTAGATAGATACAAGTACATACATCAAGTAGCTTGCATGTTCGTAATGTACAAGTAATGTTTGTGTGTGTGTGTGTGTGTGTGTATTACGTATGTATGTACATGTATGTACGTATGTATGTACGTATTACGTATGTATGTACATGTATGTATGTATGTACGTATTACGTATGTATGTACATGTATGTATGTACGTATGTAGGTAGATAGGCACAGGTACATACATTAAGTACGTAGCTAGGTAGATAGATACAAGTAGATACATCAAGTAGCTTGCATGTTCGTAATGTACAAGTAATGTTTGTGTGTGTGTGTGTGTGTGTGTGTGTATTACGTATGTATGTACATGTATGTATGTATGTACGTATTACGTATGTATGTACATGTATGTACGTACGTATGTAGGTAGATAGGCACAGGTACATACATTAAGTAGCTAGGTACGTATGTATGTATGTATGTATGTATGTATGTATGTATGTATGTATGTATGTATGTATGTATGTATGTATGCGTGTGTGTGTGTGTGTGTGTGTGTGTGTGTGTGTGTGTGTAGGTACATACAGGTACATACACTCCAAACTGAAGCTGTTTAAAGCAATAATTTAAGATGTGTTCTATGTACGTGTGCAAGTATGTACATGCGCATAATATACATATTCAACATGTCTAAATTTAATTCTGGGGATTACACTGTGTGTGTGTGTGTGTGTGTGTGTGTGTGTGTGTGTGTGTGTGTGTGTGTGTGTGTGTGTACGTACGTACGTACGTATGTGCATGTCAGTGTAGTTGTACTTACTTGATTCTTATGAAGTTCTTGTACATGTCTTTGTGGTGGCTGCGCTGGGCGTCCGAACCTTCTTGAACAAGTCGGTCAGCCTCTGAAAGTTGGTTGCGTCCCCATTTGATCTCTTCCAAGGTGTTGGGCGTCCGAACCTTCTTAAACAAGTCGGTGAGCCTATGAAAGTTGTTTGCGTCCCCATCTGCTCCCTTCCAAGGTGTTGCCCTGGGCGTTCGAACCTTCTTAAATAAGTTGTTTAGCCTCTGAAAGCTGGTTGCGTCCCGTTTGATCCCTTCCAAGTTGTTGTTCCCGTACCCACCTCGTACGTAAGTATGCGCGTAGTTAGCTTCATGCCGTCGGCCATTTTGTCATGCAGTCTCTGCGGTTAGCCGCAAATGTTTACCGTCCAAACAAACGGAACGGTTAATTGGAAAAATGGCGACCCTGTTGGCAAGCGGCTGCCGAACGGACCCGGTTGCCGTGTTTTATTTCTAGCGAGGCATCGGGCGTGCCTGGGCACACTTGCGGTAGTAGTAGTAGTAGTAGTAGTAATAGTAGTACACAGTGCGGACTTGGCTGCACGAGCGCGGGCTACGCAAACATGACCCTTTGGTACATCCAGCAACCTTCCATAGGGGGAAGGGCTGCCTCTCTACCCCTGTCTGTGTAGACGTACGTACGTATGAATAGTCAAACTCTGTTAGTAAGTACTCGTGCAACACCATTGAAAGCGCCTTGGATGGTTAGTACCTCTGATAGGTAGTACCTATATTACCTTACCTAGTATATATCCAAGTTCTACTGTACGTACGTACGTACATACGTATCTCTCTCTCTCTCTCTCTCTCTCTCTCTCTCTCTCTCTCTCTCTCTCTCTCTCTCTCTCTCTCTCTCTCTGTGTGTGTGTGTGTGTGTGTGTGTGTGTGTGTGTGTGTGTGTGTGTGTGTGTGTGTGTGTGTGTGTGTGTACTCAACTGCAGTAATAATGAAGTTGGAAAGTGTGTGTGTGTGTGTGTGTGTGCGTGTGTATGTATGTATGTATGTATGTATGTACAGTAGAACTTGGATAGTTTGTACCCTCAAGGGACAGCAAAATAGCTACTTACTATCAGAAATCACTTACTATTGAAGGCGGTCTCAATGGTATTGCACGAGGTAGGGACAGAGTAATGAGTACTTCCTAACCAGGAGTGCTTACTAACCCAGGTACTTACTAACAGGTATAATATGAGGCATACGCCACAGAGTTTGACTGTAAGTATGTATGGGACCATACATAGCCCCCTTTCCGGTGAGAAAAATGGCCGCCCCTGCACCCTACCTGCCTGGAAGGTGCCCAACTACCCGGGAGAGGGACGGTTTGTCACTGCCAGCACCCTGTGCCCACTTGTCCTTCCCCTGTGGTAACTTATATGTCCTTTTGGTGCAAGCAGGCCCCCTCCTCCTGCAGTTCTTGCAACACCCATACTTGGAGAATGGGGCCTGATTGGGCGTGGGAGGCCCCATTCCCCAGTATGGGACCGCCCGGATCTCCACGGGGAGGGATGCTGCCGAGCTCCAAAGGCCATAAATCTTTTGTACTCTGCCCACCTGTCACGCCTTCCGGACTTGAGGGTGCTGGCCTTCTCCCCCGGCGTGCAGGAACTGGCCAAAGTTGCCTGTTTAGGCCCCGCCTTCCCTATTCTCATGTATGGAGGGGGCGTCGCCACTGCAAGCAGCTTGCAGTGGCGACGCCCACAGCAGCCATGTTTCCGTGATGTCTTTAATGGCAGGGGCTGCCTCTCAAGCCATGTCTGTATGTACATGATAGATGCTGTGCCTATGTACGTATGTATGTATGTATGTATGTATGGGACCATACATAGCCCCCTTTCTGGTGGGAAAAATGGCCGCCCATGCGCCCTACCTGCCTGGAAGGTGCCCAACTACCCGGGAGAGGGACGGTTTGTCACTGCCAGCACCCTGTGCCCACTTGTCCTTCCCCTGTGGTAACTTATATGTCCTTTTGGTGCAAGCAGGCCCCCTCCTCCTGCAGTTCTTGCAACGCCCATACTTGGAGAATGGGGCCTGATTGGGCGTGGGAGGCCCCATTCCCCAGTATGGGACCGCCCGGATCTCCACGGGGAGGGATGCTGCCGAGCTCCAAAGGCCATAAATCTTTTGTACTCTGCCCACCTGTCACGCCTTCCGGACTTGAGGGTGCTGGCCTTCTCCCCCGGCGTGCAGGAACTGGCCAAAGTTGCCTGTTTAGGCCCCGCCTTCCCTATTCTCATGTATGGAGGGGGCGTCGCCACTGCAAGCAGCTTGCAGTGGCGACGCCCACAGCAGCCATGTTTCCGTGATGTCTTTAATGGCAGGGGCTGCCTCTCAAGCCATGTCTGTATGTACATGATAGATGCTGTGCCTATGTACGTATGTATGTATGTATGTATGTATGGGACCATACATAGCCCCCTTTCTGGTGGGAAAAATGGCCGCCCATGCGCCCTACCTGCCTGGAAGGTGCCCAACTACCCGGGAGAGGGACGGTTTGTCACTGCCAGCACCCTGTGCCCACTTGTCCTTCCCCTGTGGTAACTTATATGTCCTTTTGGTGCAAGCAGGCCCCCTCCTCCTGCAGTTCTTGCAACGCCCATACTTGGAGAATGGGGCCTGATTGGGCGTGGGAGGCCCCATTCCCCAGTATGGGACCGCCCGGATCTCCACGGGGAGGGATGCTGCCGAGCTCCAAAGGCCATAAATCTTTTGTACTCTGCCCACCTGTCACGCCTTCCGGACTTGAGGGTGCTGGCCTTCTCCCCCGGCGTGCAGGAACTGGCCAAAGTTGCCTGTTTAGG